>OZ024672.1:4686062-5266062 GCA_964016965.1 Diacarnus erythraeanus
TTCCTTTCTTTCCTTTAATGGATTCTCTCGGGGAGGAGAGAATTATATTTCCTTCACAAAACACTCTCTGAGAAGATGACTGAGCTCCTATTCTATCCTTCTCAGGTCTTTCTTTCTCATTAGATGAGGGAAGAGTTTCCTTCCTATCAATAGAATCTTGTGTTGGTGGGAAGTTCCCTTCCATTCTTTATTAGGTGAGACTACAATTACTTAACTTGCTGACAGACTTTGCAATGGTGGATTCCACTTCCTGTCAACCGACTCTTTGTTGGGTGGGGTCTGAGTTCTTTCCTGTTAACTCCTCTAGAACATGCCTACTACCTTAAGGTAACGTTTATTAACGGGTACAAAATTTAGCGGTTCTGTGCTTTGAGGCATTTAACTGGTACAAATATTAGCTATTTTGACTTTATTATAGTATACAGATAATTATACACCATCAGTTCACCATGTTAATATTTTATACATAGATGTCTTCAAAACAACTATGGGGAGAGTAACTACCATCAAACAGAACAGCTTTCCTCCACCTCTTTAATGTTTACAATTATAGTGACGTCCTCCACCTCTTTAATGTTTACAATTATAGTGATGTCCTTCAGTTGAAAAAAAATGCAGATATTGACCAATCTTTGTGCATAGTTGAAAAGATATTGACCAATCATTGTGCATGTAATGGTTTGGTCAATCTGACATCAACATCCATATCTTCAACCGTTACAATAGGCAGGCTAGCTATAATCACTATAACGATCCTCTGGTGACCTTTGCCCCCACGGACCTTTTATTTGATAGAGTTTAATATTAGCGAAAAATTGAAAATCGCTAAAATTCGCTAAAATGAGTACCCGTTAATAAACCTTACCTAAGACTTTTTGGAGAGTGTGATTTCTCAGTGGAGTTCCTTTCTTGATGGTGAAAATATTAATATAAATGAATCTAGCTATATAGACGTTCTTTCTCAGCTCTTTTTAATGAACTTCTTGTCAGTGGCTAAACTCAATTACTGAATTATTATAGTGAATCACTATTGTTGGGACTAGAAGTGAGACTATAACTCCATGCACTAGCTACCTCATGAAACATCAAGTCAATATTTTATTGTAGCAATAAATTATGTCTATTATTATACAGTAATAATAAACAGCAAAACTGATAGCTATAGCATGTAGAGAGGTGATAAACATGTTGTGAAACTACTAAAGTTTGGGATAAGACATAATCAAGTCTAAAAATGTGTTTTTCCAGTGAAATTAACAAATTATTGTATACATCCAAAAAAATTGTTTTTCAAAATCTTAGTGAAATATTATAACTTGAAATTAACAACAGTCAGTCACATTCTATAAAGTATAATTATAGTTAATACACTTAGAATGTAACATTATAGCTGAATCTACTGGTTGTGGATCACTATAAAAGAGTAGCTACCCTACTTGAATTCCGTACTACACATCCTGAGTACAAAATCAATAATTCTTTGGATTATTAAGGAGTGGATTTTTAATACCAAAATTAAATCATCTCAAGGTAGCTATAATTATATTTTTGTGTTTTTCTTTATGTTTCATTTTAATAACATATAGTAAAAGTCACAGAGTTATAAACATTAGTTATATATATAATTTTGGCCAGATTTATAATATATAGCTACAGATTCTCAGTAGAGCAAATTGATATTCACCCATTAGCTATACAATAATAAGACATAACTGAGGAGATTCAGGGGGGCTATCTATTACTTTACATTCATTAAAGAAAGATAGATCTATTGATTTAAACAAGTCAGTTTTCCATAACTACACATTACTTGATATAATAATCTCCTGGACAATATTAAATGTTTGCTGAGCTTTCATACAATGTAAATGGCACTACTGGACACCTGTTTCCTGGACCAGACACAATACAAGTGTATGATGCAAGAATGGAACATACTGTGTTGTAAGGAAAACAAAAAAATATATACTTACTGTGTCAATTATGTTAAATTTATGTATGCAATGTGTTTGTATCTATAGATGAAGTTATGACAACAGTTCATTAAAGTCTCAAGAGAATTGGAACAAGGAAGACAGTGTCAATATACATGTACTATTATTCTAAACAGGAATAAAGTGAATAATTGCATACTTCTCCAGCAATATTATAACTAGTGGACTCAAGTGGACTCAACAGTCCTGGGACAGAAAATTTCCCCATTATTATTAGGGGATATAGCTAGTACCCTTGGCTATAGTAGACATGGGACCACAAGCAAATTTTCATACCCTACCAGTAAGAGGCAAGAAAAATCAGCTTTGTAAAATGTATGCAGTGGTAAAAACATTAGCTCATAGATGTCCATCATTATTGACCTACGTATGTATACAATGGATTCATTATAAGAGAAATAATGTAACAACTTGACTATGAAAGAATCAACACACCAATATATAAAAGGAGGATGTTCATTAGCAGTTAAATTGAAGATTTTAATTTTAAACACTACTACTGTAATGCTCAAGTATCACAATGCAACTCCAATACCTACATACATCAACATAATAAAATGAGAGATCACAATAGCTAGTAACTTACCTAATATGATCAGTGAAATGAAGCTTGGAATAGTTGGAATATTTATTGCCATTTCATTATTATTTCTTGTATCAATGATAATGGATATGTCTGCAATCATTTCTGGTTGAAATGGTTGAAATGGTTGAAATGATTTGCTTGAAAGAACAAATCTGACAGTGTTCTTACTATAATAATTACTACCTATGACCATCTGTACAGATAAAGTTAAACTCTTGAAGAAAGGCATTAGTTAACATGCTAACTGATATCCTCAATACTATGCTTATAAGGTATTGTACAAGAGCTAAAGCAACTAAATTTAAGGATAAGAATTTCTCCTACCTTGTGACAACTCCTGTGAATGTGCTATGATGGTGTCAGCTATTCCAATGCCTATTTTTATGGGAAAAATAGCAACATGATATGTTCCACTCATATTCACTTGTACTGTGACTGGTCCAGGAGACAGGTGTTCAGTGGTGCTGTTTATAAGGAGTTTATGGACATCTGTGACATTATTCAATTGTACAATCATTTGGAATCCAGTTACTGAAGAAACACCAGAATAAGAACACATTGCTGAGATAACATCATCCACATAGATTACACTGCAATCTCTAACAAGTTCTGATGATGTATTTTGACTGTAAGAACCTTGTATGTATGAATACTATTTTGGGTAAAAAAAATCCTTTACCTTGCCCATTATCACTTAAATAAAATGTGTTGGTGTATGCTGGATAGCTAACATTAACATAGAGAGTTATATCACTGTCAATATCATACACTAACATCTGATATTGTCCTGGAGATAAATCAGGTAATGCATAGCTATAAGAAGAACTCCTATTCAATGGAAGATAAATTGATTTTTTGAAATCTATGGATCTGTCTTCATTGATGAATATAAAAATATAGAGTGCTCCCATTGCTGTGGAATATTCAAAATACTCAGTTGTAATTGTGTGAGATGTGACATCAAAAGTGGCATTCATCACATCATGTGTACCTGTAAAAAAAAAAATTAATTAATTAGCTAGGTATATGTAACAGATACTCACTTAGACTAACATAGGATACAGCTGAACCATTGATGTTGCTGGCATTAATGATAACAGTATAGAGCTGATTCTTCTCTAGGTTTTCACTTGTGAACGTGATGATATTCATTCTGATACTCAAGTCACTGCTGCTTTGTATAATGATTTTGTTGCCATTGTGTTGACTGACCATTGTCAGTTCACCATCACACACTAGAGAAGACTATTAAAGTTAATACATTTAGCTATACATGATGTGAGAATGTCTTAACAACTATATAATGGCAGATCATTATAGTCTAAGTAATGTCTACTGGCCCCATAAGATGTGGTGTATTAAGGATATATATTATATAGAACAATTTTATTGACCATAATCTACATGAAGAGTCCACACTAGCTAAATGTATAATTATTATAGATCACAACTTACCATTGTTATTTGGTAGGTAGATTCTGATACTGGAATCAATAATTCTTCTCTTGCTATAGGAGCTATGATATAAGAAAGAATTATAGTTTGTATATACAATACTAGCTACAACATAGAGATTCAATCATCTCTTTTATCTGTATAATTATGATTTTAAAGCCTCTTGACTCCTTGTCTTCTATTCAACTACTGCAATTATTAATTATATTGGCAATTTAAGTGGTTGAGCTACTAACTATGATTTGTATGATGTGTGCTTTCAAATAAATCTGTTCACATGTATGCTCCATAGCTATAATGAAGTCTCTAGTTTCTGATAAAAAATATTTACAATCAGAGGCAAAACAGAGGAAAAGACAGAGTGCATAATATTATTATAGCATCCACATTGCTCACTCAGCCAAAGATGCATGCACATGCAGAATATTATATACCGTTTCATGAACCACTAATTACAAAAAACTACAACAACCACAACTATCATTCATATTTTTATAACTGCATACAGTGGCTGGTAATTTTGTTGAGAGTTAAACTCAGTTTTTATTCTACCTGCACACATCAGTATCCATATATACTAGCTATATGTAAACTACAATCAATATCATACACTCTGTAAACTACACATACATGCAAAATCCAGAGAGTATCCTAGGGTGACTCTTGTCCCATTACCAGCTCCGTTAACAGGAGTTACAGTGAAGGTGTAGTTATCACACAATCTGCCAAGGGGAATGGAGAAATTGAATTCTGTTTCAGTGATCTCACACACAGAGTGTACTGTTAATGAGGAGGTGGAGTCTACCACATCTACACAGTATGTGATATCTGGGTCTACATTAGATATGTCCAGGGTGAAGGGAGCTGTCCAAGTGAGGGAGATGTCAGTGTCTGCTAGATTGATAAGTGGAGATCCAACAGCAGAGAGTAGTCCTGCAAATCATGTAGAGAGTTAATAACTAGCTATAAAGTTCTAACCTAAACATCAATACAGTATAACCTACAAAACAGTTTTATATGGCATTTCACATGCTCTGATACTTTGCAGCATTTCAATCCTCTTATGTACTATATAGCTATCATGATCCTACAGCTGTGCTCTATTAAAACAAAACAGCAGCTGACAGAACATATTATTCTGGTGTCACCATGACTTTCTGAGGTAACAGTAACTGACCTTGTAATAGTAGTGTAATACTTTCTGATGACACATTTTCAGAAGCAAAGTTACCAATGCACTGGATGGTGGTGAGATTGTGCTCCAGGGGAAGGTCAAAGGACAAATCTGCTGTTTTTGATCTGTCATTATATTCACGAAACATATTCACAAGTCTACTGTTCTCCAGTAGTGTTCCATTCACCAACCACTGGATACTTAAAGCAGCACGAGATGGATCAAAACAGGCGAAATCAAAATTATCACTAGTAAAAATTGTGAATTTCCTTGCCACACACCGATGAAGGAAATGTTCAGGAAATTTGTTGAGATGAATCACCTAATTTCCTGTACTCATACACACCAACTTTCCATTACATTTCCTTATATACAGTACAGATCATAATTTCCTATAATCCTACACACCAACTTTCCAGTACCTTTCCTACATACAGTACAGATCATAATTTCCTGCACTCCTACACACCAACTTTCCAATATACCTTTCCTACATACAGTACAGATCATAATTTCCTGCACTCCTACACACCAACTTTCCAATACTTTTCTGATGGGGAAATTTCATTCTATGTATTATTATGATTAATTTCCTGTTATCTGAAATATCATTATTATTATTATAGTATTGACTAGCTATTGCCTCCTGTGTTCAGAAAATGCAAGAACACAATTCCTGTCTATAAACATTAACCAAAAAACCATACACAAGAATATTATAATAAGGAAAAGATAAGAACAGCAATTAGAAATTAACAAGGTGATACCATAACAATCTTTACTGCCTAGTTACAATTATTGTATGAATACATACAGGACAAGGAATGTAATGGTAAAAATGAATGTAGGCCTTCCGATTCAAATGCACCTTTGCACCATACTTGTGCAGGCTTACCAATGCTAAACCTGCAAGAATGAGGCTGGAACCAAGACACAAGCAAGACAAAGACTTGTTCAGAAACAATATAACTCAGTATGAAAAAATTGTTTATTCTATATAACTGGACGTAGAGTACCATCAATGGGATTTACAAAAAGTTGTGGTAAAACTGTTGAAGAACCAAATAATTATATTTTCACCCCATTTAGCCATAGCAGACTTTGTTGTTGATGGCAGCAATTTGATGTATTTATAATAAGTGGAATTCAACGACCATGGGATAGTACATTTAACTTTGCCATCACATGCTTTCAAAAGGTCTAATTCAGTTTCTCCAAAAACATGGCATGTGCATTTAGTTGGAAAAGTATAGTCTACAAAACTTGCATGAGCCATAAGAACAGAGCCTGTAAGAGATGATTGAAGGGTAAAGAGATCATTTAGCTCATCTTTGTAGATATCAGGGGTTGGATGGCATACAAATTATTGTCACAAATAAACCTACTCATAAGTTGAATTTCAATAGATCGATTATTTGTGGGTTGATGCTTCAGAATGGCATTGAAGTCTCTGATATCACTCTAGCAAAATATCATTCTTTTGTTAAAATTTTGTGAACATGTACAATCATTGTCCCAATATGCACATGCATTTGCATCTTAAAAATAATATTTTGTTGGACTATGGTCCAGTGTATGGTTATTGGGTATTTTAATATGAACGATACAAACAGCACGGCGATAGATTGTACATCGATACTGCGCCACACACAAGGTTAATGAATCAGAGTACGCATGCGTTGAAATGCACGAGGCAACTAACTTTTGGCGGTAACGACTTTATAGTAACTTAGTCACGATTATCATGGATTCTTCATTCTTCAGAAGATGAGAGTGGTAGTAGTGGTCCAGGTTCACCAGAAATTCCAGACCAGTCTTAGTGTGGTAAGTTTGTATATTTACCGTGGTAAGTATGTATTTTACACTTCAATCTTGAGTTCCCTGGTAGCGTTTTGGGTTAGAGCGGGCTTGCCAGATTCTGCCAGAATTTTTACCCATTTTGCTTTTTGGCAATGCTCCAAATTATGCCCTATTTTGCTCCAAACTTTGCTACTATTTTTTTCCATTATTGCTGATAATAGCTAGCATTGGTCAAAAGTTATGGAGCTCTTCTATCATTATAAATAATTGAAAAATAGACTAGCTTCTAATAATCTTCCAAACTAGAGTTCCAAAAGAACCCAAGATTTCTCTCTCTCTCTTCAGAAGTAGCCATCATGTGAGATGCACATGCATGTATGTTATGTCACATGGGCATACACAGAGGTTACAACCTACATGTATACATTAACATGAAAGTCTATGACTCTATATAATGCATGGTGGTATTTGAGATATGAACTCTATAGCCAGCTAGCTGTGAAGTAGCTTCCTATTCTGTGTAATTGTTTAATCTATAATCACTCTATCTAGTCACAGTTCTTTAGGACATCTCTACATTTTTTTTATTAGCGTGAAACTCAGAGAGTATATGCCATACTTGAAGAAGAGAATCCTGACAACTTCAAAGGATGGTCTATTGGAAATGAGTATGTGGTACTGTCGTGTGTTTTCTTCATCACAGCTAGCTAATTTGATTTTGTTCATGAAGAAAATTTAGCTATTATATTTTTTCAGATTTACTTATAAAAGTCCTGAAAACCAGCATCTTAAGTCAGAGGCCTATCCCAAATTTCTTACTTGGCATATAAGAGGTATGACAATTATAGTGGATACTGTATGTATAGCTAGCTATATTGAGTAATTTTTCATCATTCTCTTTTCATTTTACAACTGTAAGCATGGGTATCTGGATTTATTCATGACATGTCACAAATAATGGCTTGATCATGATTCATCTCAAATGACGGAACAAAAAGTCAAAAGTCATGATGACTGGCAATTAGTATACTAATGACATTGATTCTAGTCCAAAATTTCTCACTAACTGCCTGATTTAAAATCAGCCAAATATTTCCAAGCTATTTGCTGTGTAGATCATATCAGATCAATAAAATGTCTACATTTCTTCCATTTTAGATGCAGCTTATCGTTTTTACTGATCTAGATATGAAGATTCTAGGAGAGGTTTGAGCGCTGAAAGCAAAAGCAAAAAAGGAGACATAAACATCTAGCAAGAGTATGTTTACTAGCTAGCTAGTTAAATTCAATATACATAGCTACGTATATCCTCATACCCTCTAAATGCTGGGGCCTATAGTGTGTCTGTATTTCGAGGTTGATTATTGTGTCCTCACCTTGTCTTGAATAAGTATTAGCTATAGTCATAGGTCAGTATTGTTGTGTAATTGAGTCAAGTACCCTCTTTAAAAAATAAATGGATTGCATTCCACCTTGTCCTTATTACATTTCTGAATTTATCCACCTGGTATGTACTCATTTGCAGCAGGCATGTGTGTGTATATACTGCTATATCTGTAGTGGGGTTACATTAATGCAAAATACGACTGCATTCTATCAGCACTGTGGTTCTGTAGCCACAGTGCCTTGGCCAATGACCAAAAGGTTGTTAAATGAAAGTGTGCTTTAATTGGAAATAACACCATCCTTGCCATCTCAAACTAAGTCTCATACACTTGTATAGCTAAGCCAACATAAACATAGCTATCTGCTATAGGGAATTGATTAAGTATAGTTTACAGATGTCAACTTCTATTTCAGGGGTTCCCGACAAAATAAAAATTGCCAAAATGGCTAATTTATTAATTTTTCTTTAGCCATTTTAGCCATACTACCATTCAATGCAGTAGAGGCCAGAAATATTACATAGGTGGTAGAGCTTAGATTTTGGAAGGTTGCTGCAAGCTTCGATAAAGGAGGATTATATCCATTTTGGCTAATTCTGCTTGTCCAACTGTAGCCAAAAGCTACTAGAATTAGCCAATGGCTAATTTGGCTAATGTGTGGGGAACCCCTGTTAAATTTATATCTGAATTCAGCTAGCTACTAAAGCAAATTATGCATGGCAGGAAAAACTGAGACTAAAATAATAAAGTAATCATGCTAAAATATAATAGCTAATGTTCACTACACTTCTTGTTACAAGATTGTAAGTGTTGGGCCTTTTATTCAGTTACCCTACTCCTTCCTACCTACAACTGCTGAGCTATTTGTCTCAAGGGTTAGTTACCTTGGAGTTTTTGGAGTATGATAAACCTAAGTTTTTGACAACAGCTAAAAAACCTTCGACATTTAGTGTTCAATAGCTATACATACTATAAGGCTCCTTCATATTATTATAGCTAAATATTCAATTTTGCTCTATAGAATGGTCAGGGGCCAGCATTTTGCAATTGACTTGCAGCTAAAACATGCATACATTAAAATGTGCTGTTTAATTAGAGAAATCAAAGCTATTTATGTTCTGCATTAACTTACATTATTGATTATGAAGCAAGCTATGACTATGTTAACTACAGTCATGTAGACACACCATTTATAGATTTTCTCTTATTCCAGAAATTGGTTGATCATGGTGTAGCACTAAAACCAAGAAGAAATCTGGCTAATTGTGAAAAATTATGAAGATAGAATAATATGTTGAGGTGGATTGGGATGAAGATGTGCTGTCAGTTCATGATTTACCATGGAGAAAGACTGCTGTAAAGAAAATGTTTGACACACTGGATGCTGAAACAGAAAAAAATAAAACTTTACAATCAAGACAGCAGATGAAGTGATGGAAGCAGCTTCACCAGAAGCTCTGCTCCAAAGTGGGCACTGCTTGAACTGCAGTTGACTTTATATCCTTGTATGGCTGCTTATGTGTTTGTTTGTTTGTTTATTTATTTATTTATTTATTTATTTATTTTCTGAATTGAAGAACTTGTACAATAATGTCATAATAATTATGGATGGCTTATTATTATAAAGGAAATGCGAATAATACTGTATACAGTACATTTCATCTGATGTGCTTCAAAAACTTCATGCAGTAAATATGAAATGACTTGGTTTCTATACTTGTAGTGTCCACACCACATTTACTGCTGTCGAAATGTGAAGGATTGTGTACAGGAAATTGTGCTCTATCCTGCTACAGTGCTTATACAAGTTCACATGGCATTTCCTAATGTAAGGAAATTATTCTTATAGTTGATAAATCCTTCACCTAAACTGTACATAACCTGGAGCAGGAAATCCAATATTTTTACTAGTGTATCACCAGGGATACCAACAGTCTTAGTAGGGAATATGCTCACACCTATAATTATAACAGTGATGTTGAGGATTTGAGAATACCAGGTCGGCATCATTATTATTATGGTCTTAAATAATGAATTTATGACAATAAAACAGAAGGATAATGCCATAATAACAGTAACAACAATAACATTAACAATAACAATAATAGTACCATTGGTAGTTGTAGAAACTGGAAAGAATAACATCATCGCTAACATCCAAAACCAAAGTAGACAAATCTGGAACATTAGTGCATCAGTACAATAATAATTATTATAGTCAATTTGGTCTTTGTTAATAAAGACACTCTCTTTCAAGATAGAAATGTCTTATATGAGATGACAGTAGTGATGTTCTCATTAACAGAGCAGTATAACTTGGCCTAAAACATTACTAGCTATGTCATGACTATGCCACTATTATCATAATGGCCTCATAATAATAGGCAGACAGATGATAGTTATGTGAATTAGGGGGTGCTATTTGAAGGGGGTAGATAGTTCTAATAGCACCTATAAGAATACTGTAGTGATAATAATATAACAATAATCACATCTTCAGGAAAGGTCCCTGTAGCTGTCTGGTAAGAGTTCTTGTGTAGTTATTACTGTCATAGGCTAATAATATTGGGAGTGCTTCTATCTGTAAATTTCCTTATGTTACATAGAAGCACCCCACAATGGACCACCTACTGCCCAACAAAATATATCCTAAATTAGGCTAGGAAAAGTAGATGTATTGTTTATCACCCTCTCCCTTCAAGACAACTGACTTTAATTCTTGTACACTATTCAAGTCTTGCTTACTGCTGTGAAACTTCTACACATTGGCCAGATCTTGGATACTGTCTGTTGTATAAAGTAACTAAGAAGTATTTGCTATTTCTGAGTGTCCTTTATCAGAGGCTCCACAGTAGCTTTTTAAGGTGGTTTGAAACTTAGTAATGAAAGGCATTGATAGGGACATAGCTGTTAGAATTCACTATCTTATACTCGATAACTGTCTTATAATAAATCAAGATTATAACTGGTACATGAGGTTAGTCACGTGATGATGTAAATCAATGTTCTAGATGATGTATGATTGTGGTTAGCTAATTATAGTTAATTACATATTAACAGTTTAGTCTCTTGCTGAGAGTGCATAATATCAACACTCCTTCTCACTCCTGCAAGAGTTCAGCCATCCCTGCAAGCTTCCGTAGTTTCTTGAATTGCTGGATAGGCAGACCTTTAGTTAAGATGTCAGCTATCATCTCATCAGACGGGCAGTATGCTAGCTTTATACGTCCATCTTCCACCAGATCTCGAACAAAATGATACTTTATTTCAATGTGTTTGGTTTTTCCATGTGTTAGCTGATTCTTAGCTAAACATATGGCGGATTGATTGTCTTCCATGATGGTAGTTCCATGAATGTTCTTGTTCAACAGGTCACTGGTGAGCTTTTGTATCCAGATAGCCTCTTGGACTGCTGCAGATAGAGCAACATACTCTGCCTCTGTGGTGGATAAAGCTACACATGGTTGTTTGTTGCTCTTCCAACTAATAGCAGCACCTCCTCGTAGAAACATGTAGCCAGATGTTGACTTTCTGTCACCAATATCTCCCGCCCAGTCTGCATCAGAGTATCCAGTACACACAGGCGAAGTGTTGTCACAGTAAAGTAACCCAAGGTTGCTAGTACCCTTTAAGTACCTAAAGATTCTCTTTATTGCAGTCCAGTGTTCATTGGTAGGTTTTGCACAGAAACGAGCCACATTGCTCACTGCATATGCAATATCTGGACGAGTTTTAGTAGATAGATACAGTAAGCCTCCAACAGCAGCTTGGTACCTTTTCTGTTCAAGTATTTCATCTTCTTCACACTTGGTAAGCTTTACACCTGAGTTTACTGGAGTACTGACGGGCTTACAATCATTCATGCCAAACCTTTGCAGCAACTTCTCTGTATAATAGGGTTGGCCCAGCCATATCTCTCCGGTGGATAGATTTCGTGCTACAGTTACTCCTAGAAAGTAGTGTAGTAGTCCAAGATCCTTCATTTTAAACTTTATGCTCAACTCTTTCTTTACTTCATTTAGTCTGGCCTCACTCTTTCCTCCCAGGATGATATCATCCACATACACAGCTATAATGAATATCTCTCCTTCTGAATTAGTGGAAACATATAGGCATGGATCACAGGAGGTCTGCTTGAATCCCATTTCCTTCAGATGGCTATCTAAAGCATGATTCCAACAACGAGGTGACTGTTTGAGACCATAAATGCTTCGTTTGAGATGACATACAAGATGCTCTTGGCCAGATTCAATAAAACCTTCAGGTTGTTTCATATATACCTCTTCGGAAAGTTCCCCATGAAGGAATGCAGTAGATACGTCCATTTGATGGAGTTGCAACTTGTAATGAGCACCTAATGCCACCATTGATCGAACCGATTCAAAGCGAACGACAGGACTGAATGTTTCTTCATAGTCAAGTCCAAATATCTGAGAACAACCTTGGGCAACTAGCCATGCTTTGTATTGTGTTACTGTTCCTTCAGCATCCCTTTTTTGCTTAAAAATCCACTTGCTTCCTACTATCTTCCTGTTAAGGGGGGGCTCCACTAGCTCCCACACTTTGTTAGAGTGAATTGATTCCATTTCCCTTGCCATGGCTTCTTCCCACCTGGCCTTGTCAGGAGTGGACAGGGCTTCTCTTACTGTAGAGGGATCATGCTCTTCACTTGAGGCCATATATCCAGACTGATAACCATACCTAGAAGGTTCATGTCGGTTTCTGGTTGATCTTCTTAATGGTGGATCAATTGTGTTAGAGCCATGAGTCACCTGCTCTTCATGCTGATTTTGATTTGGTACATCACTCACAGTAAGCTCAGGAGTACCTTGCTCCTCAATAGTGGGTTCATTTTCTCCAACTTCCAGTTTTATGTACTTGTCTACTTTCTCCTTCTGAATCCCAGGCATAGATGACTCATTGAAGATTACATCTCTGCTATGAATGATCTTCTCATGTTTGAGATCATAAAGGCAATACCCCTTTTGTACTGCTCCATACCCCAACAAGACACACTTCCTTGTCTTCGAGTAAAGCTTCTGTCTTTCAGCCTTTGGCACATGGGCATATACACTGCATCCAAAAATGCGGAGATTACTCACATCTGGTTTACTACCATTCCATGCCTCAAATGGGGTGGTGCCTTCCAGAGCCTTGGTTGGACTACGATTGCGAAGGTACACTGCGGTTGACAGTGCTTCAGCCCAGAAACGATGGGGTAGCTTCGAATCTGCTAACATGGTGCGTACACACTCCACTAAGGTACGGTTAAGCTTCTCTGAGACACCATTTTGTTGAGGCGTATATGGTAGTGTTCGTTCATGTCTGATACCTTCTCTAGTCAGGTAGGATGTAAACTCAGTTGAGGTGTACTCACCTCCATTATCAGTACGAAAGGTTTTGATCTTCCTGCCTGATGTTTTCTCCACTAGAGCTTTCCACTCACAAAACCTTTGAAACACCTCATCTTTTCGTTTCAAAATGTAAATCCATGCATAGCGGGTATGGTCATCAATAAATGTGACAAAATATTCACCTCCACTGAGTGATCGAGCACCAATCTTCCCGCACACATCGCTGTGTACCAATTCAAGAACCTGCACTGCTCGTTTCGAGGTAGAAGATTGGAATGGTGAACGATGGCTCTTTCCTTCCAGATGGCCAAATCGACGATGCCAAATAGTTCCTCTCGAGCTCTCTTGTTCACGAATTGAATGAACTTGTGGTGGTACCCCATGATGGTCAAGATAGTACAGACTCCCTTCTCTGTGACCACAAGCAATTAGTCGTGACTTTGTATCCCTTATTTCACACCTTAGATCGTAGAAGGTGGTTATCTTGTCCTTCTTTGCAGTAGAGGTCACACTTAGCAAGTTGTATGCCAGACCAGGTACAAACAGGACATTGTGAAGAGTACACTCTTGACTTTTTGCATGTGGTAACTTCATTTGCAGAATCACATCACCACGTCCAGTTGCTTGAAGCGTGTGTCCATCACCAAGGGTAACTGTCAGAGAATCGGTCAATGTTTGAAGATTGGCAAACTGGCTTGCACTGTTGCACATATGACATGTGGCTCCAGAGTCCAGTATCCATCTATCACGAAGGTTGCAATCTCCAGTTAGGGCGTGTTGAACTACAAGTCCTGTACCTTCACCATCAGAACTGTTTGTATCTTCGGCAGAGATTGTCACTTTGAAGGCTCCAGCTTTGGTTCTCTTCTTGATCTGTCCTTTAACCTTCGCATATGCTTCACACTCCCTTTTGAAGTGGCCAGGTCTATTACAAAAGTGACATCTTCCTCGTTTCTTAAATTTCCCAATTAATGCTCCTTCTTGGTCTGAATCAGCTGAGCGATTTTTCATCTTGCTCTCTTCGTGTAGAAGACATTCAGTAACTACGGCAAAAGCAGGAACTTCAGGACTAGCCTCTAAGGCTGTTACCAATACATTGTAGCGCTCTGGTAGACTTGCTAAGAGGTAAACTACACGATCCTCCTCTTTTACTGGATCATCCATCACTGTAAGTTCATCAAATACTTCAGTCATAGCCTTGATGTGATCTTGTACTGACCCACCATCTGCTAATCTTAAAGAGAATAACTTCCGTTTCAACTCCAGTTTGTTTGCCCAGGTTTTTCGTTGGAACTGGTCTGCTAGAGCTTTCCAGACCACTACAGGATCCTTTGGGTCTGCCCCAATCAAGTAGAGTAGACTGGGATCAATAGCTAGCACAATAATTGCTAGAGCTCTGTCCTTCCTCAAGACAAACTTTGCCTGTTCTGCAGCACCCTCAGGAACGGTTTCTGTCCCATTCACAATTCCCCAGAGGCCATCCTTAATCAAGGCCATCTTGCATTGGATCTTCCAAGTAGAATAATTGGTGCTGTTCAATGGAATAACAGTCACTGTCTTCGATTCTGCCATATCTTGACTTCTTTATCTCAACAGTTAGTCTAGAGCGTATGTACGACGTTTAGGTCACTACTCTGGGCCCATAACCTGTTAGAATTCACTATCTTATACTCGATAACTGTCTTATAATAAATCAAGATTATAACTGGTACATGAGGTTAGTCACGTGATGATGTAAATCAATGTTCTAGATGATGTATGATTGTGATTAGCTAATTATAGTTAATTACATATTAACAGTTTAGTCTCTTGCTGAGAGTGCATAATATCAACAATAGCTAGTTAGTGTGATACTTGCCTGATTGTTTGAGGCCACTGTGGAGTTGGTTGGAGTTTCTTTCCTCCTGTTAATGGATTCTCTCTGGGATGAGGAGAAAATTATTGTTTCCTCCCAAAATACTTTCTGAGAGGAAGACTGAGCACTTATTCTGTCAATAGAGTCCTTCCCAGATCTTTCTTTCTTGTCCTTACCAGTATACTTACTTTCCATTATGTGAGGGCAGAGCTTCCTTTCTATCAATTCTTGTGTGGAGTGGAAGCTCCTTTCTATCTTTATTAGCTAAGAGTAAAAGAACTTTAGACTTTTCCTTAGGTGAAGGTGGAATTCTAGCTGTCGACCAATTCACTGTTGTCTGAGTTCCATTCTCTCTAGCTAGAGCTCTCAGGAATCAGGATAGTAACAATCATTAGGTCTACGTACTCCGCGCTGTTTTTAGTGCATCTCTAGGCCTCTAGCTAGTAGCATAAAACTCACTCTCATTGGTGTTTTTCTGCACATGCCCATAAAACACCAAAATTTATCGGGAGAGCTTATTCAATGAGTTATTTGCCTGTCTAGTTGGCTCACAGAGAGTATTATAAAGCACCAGTGCTAAAAAACTTGCACCATGTCATCTTATGCAAATAAGCTACCACTACCTTGCAAGCTGTAGGAAATATTCATTTAGGATGTCTCTTTAGGCTCCATTTTTTATTAGCTATTGTAGCTAGGTACGTAGCTTGACTGTAAATAAAGAGCTGTTCTGTGTATTGTGTGCTTGGAATTGATTTTGACAAATAACCATGAAGTAAAAACAAGGGAAGGAATTAAAATATCTAGCAAGCACAGTACAATAGAGTGCCACAAAAAAACAGTTCATAAGGAGGAAGTTTTTGTTTAAACATTTATAATGAAATATGAAAAGTCAAAGCCAGAGTTGAGTTTATTTTACTTAGAATTACACCTGTTAGCTAATATTTGCTCTATATTAATTTTTTTAACCACTGCATTCATTTACAAAGCTGTAATTCATATTTGTTGTTCTAACTCTTGCCTCATACTATTAGGGTAGGAAAGTTTACTTCAAGCTACTTGTCCCAATCTCTATTCTCGTCATAAAAATTGTGTTAACAACATTTCAGCTCATGCAGCTTTCTGATTATTTTTTAAGCAGAATTCCACTTTGCTGAGACCAGATGCAAGAAATACTATCGATCTAAGAAACAAAAGAAAATTACTCAGACATGGCCATTGTTGTATAGTTATTTCTAACTATAGCTAGCTTTGCACGCAAGTACTTTAGTAATACTCAAAAGATTGAACTGAACTCTAAAAACATGAACTATATTAATGTGCACTAATTAAGATGACATCACAGACAACTAATGATACTAATAATAATAAATGACATTGTTTGTTCTCGAGTTATTACAGCCATTTTCTATTTGAATAAAACTACTTAGCTCATGCAAAGGTGACTTTCTTTGAGAAAACTTTCCTCTGTAGCCACATCACTTGCTTCAGATAATAGGTACATGTTAGCAAACAATACATTTTGACTATAGAAATGAACCCAGGAGATTCTGGGGTAAACTGTATAATGATTATCAAAATTAAATCATATCAAGATTGCTATAATTTTTCTCTTTATTATGAACTAGATAACATATAGCAATAGTCACATAGTAATGTACATTATAATTTTTGTCAGATGTTAAGAGCAAATTGTTATTAGCTATTATTATACATTTTCACCAGTTATAGCTACAATAATAATAAACAGCATGGTCCAGGAAACAGGTGTCCAGTAGTGCCATTTACATTGTCATAGTTGCCAAGTGTACCTGATCATCCAGTACAGTACCTGAATTATCAGATATGCAATGTACTGCACTGGAATTTCTACTTAGCCTATTACTGTACTAGAATTTGGATCATTCAACATTGGTTAGCTTAATGTCCAAAATTTAACTGTGATTCTTGTTGCCATGAAGTGAAGTTTGATGATGAACTACTTACTACTTGCAAAAAAGCCACACTCAAAGCCCTCAGCAGAAAAGACTGACCTTCAGAATGTTGAATTGAATAATTATCATGATTGAACTTTATGAAAGTGGGTGTGGTCAATAAATATGGGCATGGCTTGGGGTGTGGTTTACTAAATTAGGCATGGTTTGAACTTGTACCTAAAATTTTTCAGGAAGTTGCAACTATGCATTGTATGGAAGCTCAGCAAACATCTAATATTGTCCAGGAGATTACTATATCAAGTAGTGTGTAGTTATGGAAAACTGACTTGTTTAAATCAATAGATCTATCTTTCTTTAATGAATGTAAAGTCCCCACCCCTGAATCTCCTCAGTTAAACACAATACAAGTGTATGAGGTGAGAATTGAACATACCATGTTGTAGAGAAAATATAATATGTACCACCATGAAATTTTCCACTACTCCAGTAAAATCTACATCTTGTTGGGCTATTAGCTACATCTTTACAACAATGATGATGTCAGAGAAAATTTACCAAGAGTTGTAATAGGTCCAAAAAACTTACTGTGTCAACTAAATTTAGTAATGCAATGTGTTTGTATCAAAGTTATGATGATAGTTTATTATAATAGTGAAAAGTCTCAAGAGAATTGGAACAAGGAAGACAGTGTCAATATACATGTACTATATTCTAAACAGGGTTAAAATGAATAAGAGCATACTTCTCCAGCAATATCATAACCAGTGGACTCACTGCAGTCCTGGGACAGAAAATTTTCTCATTATTATTAATAGCTAGTACCCTTGGCTAGTAGATCTGGGACCACAAGCAAATTTTCCTACGCTACCAGTAAGAGACAAGAGTTTTTAGGAACTTTGTAAAATATGGACCTATGTACAACAGAAGAGGAATAATGTAACAACTTGACTGCGAAAGAATCAACACACCAATAAAAAGGAGGGAATGCAAAATTATTATACATAAGTATGATTAGAAAGTTCTCAGTTAATGGTTAATTATATTATTCTTTATTTTAAACACTACTACTGTAATGCTCAAGTATCACAATGCAACTCCAATACCTACATACATCAACACAATAAAATGAGAGATCACAATAGCTAGTAACTTACCTAATATGATCAGTAAAATGAAGCTTGGAATATTTATTGCCATTTCATTATTATTTCTTGTATCAATGATAGTGGATATGTCTGCAATCATTTCTGTTTGAAATGGTTGAAATAATTTGCTTGAAAGAACAAATCTGACAGTGTTCTTACTATAATAATTACTACCTATGACCATCTGTACAGATAAAGTTAAACTCTTGAAGAAAGGCATTAGTTAACATGCTAACTGATATCCTCAATACTATGCTTATAAGGTATTGTACAAGAGCTAAAGCAACTAAATTTAAGGATAAGAATTTCTCCTACCTTGTGACAACTCCTGTGAATGTGCTATGATGGTGTCAGCTATCCCCATGCCCATCCTTATGGGGAAAATAGTAATATGGTATGTTTCATTCATATTCACTTGTACTGTGACTGGTCCAGGAGACAAATGTCCAGTGGTGCTATTTATAAGGAGTTTA
Source organism: Diacarnus erythraeanus (assembly GCA_964016965.1). Lineage (NCBI taxonomy): Eukaryota > Metazoa > Porifera > Demospongiae > Poecilosclerida > Podospongiidae > Diacarnus > Diacarnus erythraeanus. The sequence continues at coordinate 4,705,218 of OZ024672.1, forward strand.
TGGACATCTGTGACATTATTCAATTGTACAATCATTTGGAATCCAGTTACTGAAACACCAGAATAAGAACACATTGCTGAGATAACATCATCCACATAGATTACACTGCAGTCTCTGACAAGTTCTGAAGATGTATTTTGACTGTAAGAACCTATAATTTATTATGTATGAATACTATTTTGGGTAAAAAAAATCCTTTACCTTGCCCATTATCACTTAAATAAAATGTGTTGGTGTATGCTGGATAGCTAACATTAACATAGAGAGTTATATCACTGTCAATATCATACACTAACATCTGATATTGTCCTGGAGATAAATCAGGTAATGCATAGCTATAAGAAGAACTCCTATTCAATGGAAGATAAATTGATTTTTTGAAATCTATGGATTTGTCTTCATTGATGAATATGAAAATATAGAGCGCTCCCATTGCTGTGGAATATTCAAAATACTCAGTTGTAATTGTGTGAGATGTGACATCAAAAGTGGCATTCATCACATCATGTGTACCTATAAAAAAACATATTCATTTAACTGTATAATATGTAACAGATACTCACTTAGACTAACATAGGATACAGCTGAACCATTGATGTTGCTGGCATTAACAGAGACATTATAGAGCTGATTCTTCTCTAGGTTTTCCCTTGTGAACGTGATAATATTCATTCTGATACTCAAGTCACTGCTTTGTATAATGATTTTGTTGCCATTGTGTTGACTGACCATTGTCAGTTCACCATCACACACTAGAGAAGACTAATACATTTAGCTATACATGATGTTAACAACTATAATATATATAATGTTAAATTGGATGCAGATCAAGTAATGTCTACTGGCCCCATAAGATGTGGTATATTAAGGATGTATAGACCATTTATAAAATCAATTGACCATAATCTACATGAACAGCCCACACTAAATGTATAGCAACTATTACTAATGTTGTTTTAGCTAGTTAGTGATGTTGGAATAGTTTTAGTTTTGGCTAGCATTTTAGTTAGTTTTGGTTAGGAGAGAAAATGTTCTGTTATAGTTTTGGTTAATAAAATTATAGGTAACTAAAAATAGTTTAAGCCCTTTAGTTTGAAGTTAATTTTAGTTTTAGTAAGAGGTTAAGATCTTTTAGTTTTGGTAATAATACATAAAGGAAGGCAACAGTAAAAAATTCATTATTGGTTTAAGTGATGATTTTTAGTTTTAGTTATTTCCAAGTGTCTGAGTGACAGTGTCTGAGTGACTTTTAGTTCTAGTTATGGTTATTTTCATAGGCATTTTAGTTTGATAATCAAAAATGTTTGTGGTGTAACTTTTTTTTTAACCAAAATGACAATAGTACACATACTTACCAACACTATTGTATAGCAGCTATGTGTAATTATAGATCACATACTTACCATTGTTATTTGGTAGGTAGATTTGGATACTGGAATCAATAATTCTTCTCTTGCTACAGGAGCTATAACATTGATACAAGAAAGACTTATAGTAGCTATAACATAGAGATTCAATTGTTACACAATGCTCTTTTATCTGTACAAGTAATAATTTTGAAGCCTCTTGACTCCTTTTTTCTATTCAACTACTGCAATTATGGATTATTAGGCAATGGAAGTGGTTGAGCTACTAACTATGCTTTGTATGATGTGTGCTCTCATTATAATGATTCTGTTCACATGTTGTATGCTCCAAGCTAACTATAATGAAGTCTCTAGTTTCTGATGAAAAAATATTTATAATCAGAGGCAAAACAGACAGAGTGCATAATATTATAGCATCCCTCACTGAGCCAAAGATGCATGCACATGCAAAATATACTGTTTCATGATCCACAAATACCATGTTAATCACACTATCATTTTAACTGCATACAGTGGCTGGTTGATAATAATAATTATAATTTTGTTGAGAGTTAAACTCAGTCGTTATTCTACCTACACATATATTAATGATCAGCATTCATACATACTGTATGTAAACTACAATACACTCTAAACTACACATACATGTAAAATCCTGAGAGTATCCTAGTATGACAGCTGTTCCATTACCAACTCCATTAACAGGAGTTACAGTGAAGGTGTAGTTATCACACACTCTGCCAAGGAGAATGGAGAAATTGAATTCTGTCACAGTGATTTCACACACAGAGTGTACTATTGATGAGGAGTTGGGGTCTAACACATCTACACAGTATGTGATATCTGGGTGAACATCAGGTATGTCCAGGGTGAAGGGAGCTGTCCAAGTGAGAAAGATGTCAGTGTCTGCTAGATTGATAAGTGGAGATCCAACAGCAGAGAGTAGTCCTGTAAATCATGTAGAGAACTAATAGCTATGACATCAATACAGTCTAATCTACAAAACTGTTTTTATTATGGCATTTTACATGCTCTGATACTTGCAGTATTTCAATCCTATTATGTATTAGCTAAGATCCTACAGCTGTGAATTAAGCAACAGCTGATAGAACATGCTACTGGTATATAATAATATTCTGGTGTCACCATGACTTTGTGAGGTAGCAGTAACTGACCTTGTAATAGTAGTGTAATACTTTCTGATGACACATTTTCAGAATCAAAGTTACCAATGCACTGGATGGTGGTGAGATTGTGCTCCAGGGGGAGGTCAAAGGACAAATCTGCTGTTTTTGATCTGTCATTATATTCATGAAACACATTCACAAGTCTACTGTTCTCCAGCAGTGTTCCATTCACCAACCACTGGATACTCAATGCAATACGAGAGGGATTAGAACAAATGAAAGCAAAATTATCACCAGGGATACCAACAGTTTTACTAGGGAATATGTTCATATCTGTAGTGTACAAAATTATAACAGTGATAGTGAGGATTTGAGAATACCAGGTCAGTATTATTGTTAATATGGTCTTTGACAATAAAACAGAAGGAAAATAACACAATAACAATTGTCAACAACAATAGCAATAACAATAACAGTACCATTGGTAGTTGTAGAAACTGGAAAAGATAACATCATCACTAACACCCAAAGCCAAGGTAGACAAATCTGAAACATTAGTGCATCAATACAATAATAATTTACAGCTATCACTATAAGACCACCAGACCAGTCAATAATACTCTACAGGTGATGGGCTAGGTTAATAAAGACACTCTCTTTCAAGATAGAAAATGTCTTATAGCTAAGTTTATAGGAGATGACAGTATAGTGATGTTCTCATTAACAGAACAATATAACTTCACCTAAAACATTACTAGCTATGTTACGACTATGCCACTAATACAGTATATCATATGGCCTCATATAGGCAGACAGATTTTAGCTATGTGAAGGGGGTATATACTATATTTAAAGGGATAGATAGTTCTAATAGCACCTATAAGAATACTGTGGTGATATAACAAACAATGGTCGGAAATAATCACATCTTCAAGACAGGTCACAATTTCCTGTAGCTGTCTGGTAAGAGTTCTGGTGTAGTTATTGCTAGGGTAATACCATATGGGAGTGCTTCTATCTGTAAATTTCCTTATGTTACATAGAAGCACCCCACATTGGACCACCTACTGTCTAATTAGAAGACAATATATAATATCCTGAATTAGGCTAGGCAAAGTAGCTAGATGTATTATTTTATCACCCTCTCCCTTCAACACCACTGACTTCAATTCTTGTATACTCTTCAAGTCATGCTTACTGCTGTGAAACTTCTCTATAAAAGACACACAGGGATTTTGGATATTGTCTGTTATATAAAGGATTCGAAAGTATTAGTTGGGGACTGGACAAGTGTCCACTGTAAGGAGGTTGTCCTTATTTCTGAGTGTCCTTTATCAGAGGCTCCACAGTAGCTACATTTTAAGGTGGTCTGAAACTTAGTAATGAAAGGCATTGATATTATTATTACAGACATACATAGCTAATGTGATACTTGCCTGATTATTTGGGGCCACTGTGGAGTTGGTTCGAGTTTCTTTCCTCCTGTAAATGGATTCTCTCTGGAAAATTATCGTTTCCTCCAAAAACACTTTCTGAGAGGAAGACTGAGCACTTATTCTGTCAATAGAGTCCTTCCCAGATCTTTCTTTCTTGTCCTTATCAGTATACTTACTTTCCATTATGTGAGGGCAGAGCTTCCTTTCTATCAATTCTTGTGTGGAGTGGAAGCTCCTTTCTATCTTTATTAGGTAGCTAAGAGTAAAGGAACTTTAGACTTTTCCTTAGGTGAAGGTGGAATTCTAGCTGTCGACCAACTCACTGTTGTCTGAGTTCCACTCTCTCTAGCTAGAGCTCTCAGGATAGTAACAATCATTAGGTCTACGTACTCTGCACTATTTTTAGTGCATCTCTAGGCCTCTAGCTAGTAGCTAAAACTCACTCTCATTGGTGTTTTTCTGCTCATGCCCATAAAACACCAAAATTTATCGGGAGGGCTTATTCAATGAGTTACCTGCCTGTCTAGTTGCCTTCTCCTGGCTCACAGAGTATTATAAAACACCAGTATCGTGCTTAAAAACTTCACCATGCCATCTTATGCAAGTAAACTTACCACTACCTTGCAAGCTGTAGGAAATGTTCATTTAGGATGTTTATACATTTCCATTTTTTTTAGTATTGTAGCTTAACTGTACATAAAGAGCTGTTCTGTGTATTGTGTGCTTGGAATTGATTTTGACAAAATAATCATGAGAAAACAAACAAGGGAGAGAATTGAAGACATCTGTATAAGAGTACAACAAAAATTAGAATACGTAGAGTGCCACAAAAAAGGGTGTCACAGTTCACAAGGAGGAAGTTTTGGGAGCTGTTTAAGCATTTATAATGAACTATGATAAGTCAAAGCCAGAGTTTAGTTTAATCATAATGATTTACTCTATAATTTATTTTAACCACTGCATTCACTTACAAAGCTGTAATTCACATTTGTTTTTCTAACTCTTGCCTCTTACTGTTAGGGTAGGAAACTAGCCAATCTCTATTCTTCTCGTCATCAAAATTGTGTCAACAACATTTTAGCTCATGCAGCTTTTTGATTATTTCCTAGTGGAACTCCATTTTGCTGAGACTAGATCAAGAAATACTACGGAAAAAACTCAGACATGGCCATTTTCTAAAGCCACTTAACTCATACAAAGGTGACTTTCTTTGAGAAAACTTTCCTCAGTAGCCACATCACTTGCTTCAAATAATAGGTATATGTTAGCAAACAACTATAAGATTAGACAGGGTAAACTTTCATACCCTGCCAACTTTACTTAAGAACAACCTATAATCTTGACTTAGCTATAACTTTGTAAATTGAATCCAATGGTCAAAAAAATTAGCTCATAAATATTTAACTTTGAGTGGCTCTCAATTCTTGAAAAGTTTATAGATTCATAGTGTAATGGTTCATGTATTGTAATCAGTGAGCATGCTCAGAGCATTAATTTAGAGTGCCTGTTCTTAACCTCATGTTTTGCTTGTTGTGTGTAGCTATTATGACAATTTTTTCTATTTACTTCTATGTACATAAGTTATATTAATAAGTATAGCTATGTGGGAGTTCACATACAGCAGCTAACCATTGAATCATAGTCATATTCTTTCATCAGGTCTGTGCTGTTGTGATAGCTAGATGGACTCCACAGATATGGACTTTGTATGTTTGTGTTTGTACTAGCTAACTGGTGCAGGTTTTGACAGGCACTGGTTGTGTTCCCTTGTTGTATGCTAAATGTGTTGACTTAGTAGCTTATTTTTGTTGTGCTGCATAGCTAATTGAACTGGCCAGGATACATGTTAGAACTTACTAACTTTAGGTGTTTGCTTGTGCTTTACTGTTCAAAAGGCAGAATCATTCAGAAAATTAATTAATTAATGGTAACTGACAGTTTAGGTAGTCAAAAGATAGGACTTTTCAAAACTTTATGTAGCTATGCTCAAATTGGGGCTCTTTCATGTGATTTGCACTTAGCTGGAAGTGAAAAGAGAGTGGTTTACTCCCTGTATGAGTGTCTGTCTTTGATCTTTTATTCTGGAATGAATTATAAATTTATGGACCTAGCTATGTACAAAGGATTCACTATTATATAACAGCTTGACAGTGAAACATTAAAAATAAGTTCATATAATATTTTCAGTTTATAACAAATTACTTATCTAAATTTTTGGTGGGCCTTTCTTTGAAAAAAAACAGTAACAATAATCATGACCCCCATAAATATCACAGCTCCAATACCTACATTTAACATAATAAATGAGAGGTCACATTAATTATTTTTAGCAACTTACCTATTAATGCTATCAGTGAAATTAAGTCTGGAATATTCGGAATAATATAACTATTTGATGCATCTTCATCTGCAATATCAATAGTAATAATATTATTATGTATCTGCTATATCATTTCTTGTTGAAATGATTAAAATAATGTCTGATTGTTTGAAAGAATAATAATATCTGACAATCTAACAATGTTTATATAAGATTTATGGTTAATTGTGCAGATGAAGTAAAGGTCTATCTATTTTGCAAATACGTATAATTATTGTGCTAGAATTTATATTTTATCCTACCTTGTGACAACCTTTGTGAATGTGCTATGATGGTGTCAGCTATTCCCATATCCGTTCTTAGGGGGAAAATGGCAACATGGTATACTTCATTCTCATTTGCTTGTACTGTGACTGGTCCAGGAGACAGGCGTCCAGTGGTGCTACTTATAAGGAGTTTGTGAACATCATCGACATCATTCAATTGTACAATCATCAGGAATCCAGTTACTGAGGAAACACCAGAATAAGAACACATTGCTGAGATGACATCATCCACATAGGTTACACTGCAGTTTCTAACAAACTCTGAAGATGTATTTTGACTGTAAAAACCTATAATATAATAATTATACTTGAATACTAGCTATTGTGGTAACTGTAATCAATCCTTTACCTTGTCCACGGTCACTTATAGTTATTATGTTGGTGTATGCTGGATAGCTCAATCTATCATAGAGAGTCACATCACTTTCAATATCATACACTAACACCTGATATAGTCCTGAAGATATGTCAGGTAATGTGTAGTAATGGGAAGAACTCCTATTCAATGGAAGATAAAGTGATCTACTAAAATCAATGAGTCTATCTTCATTGATGAATATAAAAATATAGAGTGCTCCAATGGCTGTGGAATATTCAAAATACTTGGTTCTAATTGTATGAGATGTGACATCAAAAGTGGCACTCATCACATCATGTGTACCTATAAAGAATATGGTAATTAACACTGTAAATACTTATGTGTGTGTACCAGATACTCACTTAGATTAACATAGGACACAGCTGAACCATTGATATTGTTAGCATTAACATAGACTCTATAGAGCTGATTTTTCTTTAGGTTTTCACTTGTGAACATGATAATATTCATTCTGATACTCAAATCACTTCCTCTTATAAAGATTTCATTATCAGTGTCTTGATTGACAATTCTCAGTTCACCACCACACACTAGAGAAGACTGATATAGATGGTAATTATTCATAGAGCGTGTAATTATGAGAGGAAAATTATTTCTCTGAAATGATGGCAATGTAGTCACAAGTATAAAAATAAAAGAAACTAAGTGAAAGGATACCTGCAAACACACACCTTCCCTCTAATAACGTAGCCTGCTCTAGTGAGATGGAACCTTGAACTTTCAGGATAACTTACTGGATTCCAAAAAGTTATATTGCAGCTAGCACATGGATGGATATTAGCCTATAGACTTCATTAAACTGTAATGTCTAGTTATCTAGCTATTTATAAATAGCTAAAATCCTTATTTTATCAGCCAAAAGTCCATTCACACTTGTCAATAGGGTACAGTATGTACAACTGTTATGCAATGTGTTATAATTTAGACTGTGTTAAAGATAGAATATTCTATGACTTCCTAGCTTTTTGATCTTATTAACTATTATGCTTTACAGTAGCATTCTGCAACTGTTAGTGCATACATTTCTTGTAGATAATTGTGCCATTTTTGTATTACTGGGACTCAGGTGAATATAAATGGACTTTAGCTAACTACCCATGCTCCTGAAATACAAGAATGTGATGAATATCTTTAAAATTACTACAACCTAAACGAATAACAGCACAGTGTATACGTACCATCACCTTAATTAGTAATTATAGCTATGAAGAATTCAGTTGCCAACAATGTTGCTCACCTATATACACTATAATAACTACTAGGTACCTAGTTAAAACTAAATCCTAATCCAATTAAGGTAGCCAACATAGCACTGATTACTATAGACTTGGAACACAGTCTAATAGGGGGAACATGTTCTGGCCTGTTTAGTGATACCCATTGTAGGAAACATGTTACATTGACATCAGACTATTAATGGCAGGGACAGATTGAATATTACATATTTTTTAGCCCTCTCCAACAACTAAAATATTTTGTAACAGACCTATAATTATATAGAATGCTACTAAACTCTTGATAATAATATTCAGATGTGAGATTATTTTAACAACTGTAAATATTAATTATTAGATAAGGATCATACAGTCTCTTATACTATTGTGTATTAGCTACTATAACTACAAACATACTCAAAATAAGTGGATCAAGAACCTACAGCCCATGCTAAATTATAGATCACATACTTACCATTGTTATTTGGTAGGTAGATTCTGATACTGGAAGCAATAATTCTTCTCTTGCTACAGGAGCTATAATAATATTATTTTGAGAGTGAAGCACATCACCCAACAGTGTTACATAATTCCGTCAATAGAACTACATGCATGCTCACTGAGACAAAGGTGCATGTACATACTGCTAACACCCTTAATCACAATTAGTGTTCACTTCTGAACTCAAAAGATGCACTGTAGCTGTGTATATATACCCAAATTTCAGATTTTTATTAGAGGTAATGATTTGCTGATTTTGATGAAGTTTTTGTTAATTCAATACCACAAACATTGACTATGTATATGAGTACTCATGAATTTCTTACCCAATTGATGTAAGGACAACATTCACCAAATTAAACCACTACCTTTAAAAGCTAAAAACTGATTATTGAGAGTACAGAAACTAGCTAATTATTATGATTATCTCATGAGGAATCAGTGCCTAATACACATTATTATTATAATATTTTCTACACATACATATAAAATCCTGAGAGTATCCTAGTGTGACTCTTGTCCCATTACCAGCTCTATTAACAGGAGTTACAGTAAAGGTGTAGTTATCACACAATCTGCCAATGGGAATGGAGAAATGGAATTCAGTCACAGTGATCCTACACACAGAGTGTACTATTGATGAGGAGGTGGAGTTTACTACATCGACACAGTATGTGATATCATTTTCAGGTAGTAATGAGAAGGGAGTTGTCCAATTGAAGGAGATGTCAGTGTCTACTAGATTGACAAGTGGAGACCCAACAGCAGATAGTAATCCTGTAAAACATGTAGAGAGCTAATAGTTAGCTATTAAGGTGATAGGATAGACACTCTGACACTAACTGCTTTTATTATGGCATTTAATACTTGCAGTATTTCGATCCTATTAGGTACTTACGTACAGTTGTACTCTATTCAATAATAACAGCTGACATAGCATGCTACAGTATATTCATGAATGACTTTGTAAATTAGATTAGGGTAGCAGCAACTGACCTTGTAATAGTAGTGTAATAGTTTCTGATGACACATTTTCACAAACAAAGTTACCAATGCACTGGATGGTAGTGAGATTGTGCTTCAGGGAAAGGTTAAAGGATAATTCTCCTGTCTTTGATCCGATATCAAATTCTTGACTCACATTCACAAGTCTACTGTTCTCCAGTAGTGTTCCATTCACCAACCACTGGACACTCAATGCAGTATGAGATGGATTAGTGCAGAGGAAAACAAAATTATCTCCAGGGATACCAATAGTCTGACTAGTGAATAAGTTCACACCTAAATTATTATAATAGTGATATAGCTAATAGCAATTGAGGAATTAAGAATATTATCTTTTGAAGAATGAACGATAAGAAAAATATATATAACCAATGTAAAGAGAAAGTCACAAAGGTCATAACCCCCTCTCTAATAAAACATTTTGAGTACAAAGTAAGTATAAGAGAATTATGAACAGAAAAGGAAAAAACGAGAATAAGTGGTCTAAACTAAAAATGTAATTTATATAATTTTTATATGGACCTTTGAAGAAAAGAAATAGTTAAAGTATACTAACAGATTCTAAGCTATCCTCAATAATATGCTTAGTGCTAGAATATTGTACAAGAATTAATAAAAATCTAAATTAATTAAACTTCTCCTACCTTGTGGTATCCCCTGTAAATGTGCTATGATGGTGTCAGCTATTCCCGTGCCAGTTCTTATGGGGAAAATGGCAACATGGTATATTTCATTCTCTTTCACTTGTACTGTGACTGGTCCAGGAGACAGGTGTCCAGTGGTCCTGTTTACAAGGAGTTTATGAATAGCAGTGATGTTATTCAATTGTACAATCATTTGGAATCCAGTTACTAAGGAACTACTAGAATAAGAACACATTGCTGAGATAACATCATCAACATAGGTTACACTGCAGTCTCTAACAAGTTCTGAAGATGTATTTTGACTGTAAAAACCTAAAATTCGTTATACTTGAATGCTAGCTATTGTAACTGTAATCAATAACCTTTACCTTGTCCATGATCACTTATAGATATTGTGTTGATGTATGCTGGATAGCTCACATTATCATAGAGAGTCACATTACTGTCAATATCATAGAGAGTCACATTACTGTCAATATCATACACTAACACCTGATATTGTCCTGAAGATATGTTAGGTAATGTGTAGTTATGGGAAGAATTCCTATCCAATGGAAGATAAAGTGATCTAGTAAAATCGATGAGTCTATCTTCATTGACAAATATAATAATATAGAGTGCCCCCATTGCTGTGGAATACTCAAAGTACTCGGTTTCAATTGTGTGAGATGTGACATCAAAAGTGGTATCCATCACATCATGTGTACCTGTAAAGAATACATAAATTGGGTAACTAACCATTGTAAGTGAGTATGCATACTAGATATATACTCACTTAGACTGACATAGGATATAGCTGAACCATTGATGTTGCTGGCATTAACATAGACTCTATAGAGCTGATTCCTCTTTAGGTCTTCACTTGTGAACATGATAATATAATGTGTGATATTGTAGTCATTCCCTTGTATAAAGATTTCATTATCAGTGTGTTGATTGACTATCATCAGTTCACCATCACACACTATAGAAGACTGATATAATTCATAAATTGAGTTAATAATATCATGAGAGAAAAAGATTTCTGGAAAATGATGGCAATGTAAAGATGGATGAGGTCACAACATAAAAAAAAATGAGAAAGATACCAGCTAAGTGAAAGGAAACTGTTATACACATACACTTGCAAACACACAACTTTCATCTTATAACAATCTGCTTTAGTGTAGTGAGATGAACCTTGAACTTTTTGTTCAAACAGTATTGAATAATCTATTCAAAAACTAAACTCTCCCCTCTATTTGAGAATATTATAGGTAGCTAGTATCAAGTTTTATTGCAGAATTATTGTTAGCCTGTATAAAAGCTTGATTACGGAATCAGCATACAATGGAGCCTAGTCAAAACGTAGGATGTTGTAAGAAGAGGAGATATTTTTGCTTTATTATTCATTACTGTTGGTACATAATATTGGCTTGTGAAAGTTAATCTCAATAAAGCAGGATATTGAGGTCTGTGTTGTGTAAATATAAAATTTCCCTTTCACTTAGTTTCTTTCTGCATTGCAACCTCATCCATCCCTATATTCCCTTCATTTTCAAGAGATGATTTTTGCTATTCATTTTTAATAATTAAAGTGGTGAATCTAAGACCTTGAAAGGGAAGGGGCTAAATAAACTCAGCTAGGTCTACCAACATTAAGACAGGTCAAAAAAATTAAACAGTCAAAAAGCTAAGACATGACCTACCTAAGGTAGGTAAGTGGGGGGAAGGGAGGTGGAGGGTAAGGTGGGGGGGGGAGACAATTGCCCCCACTGCCTGCATTAAATGAACATTTCTTGCTGTTAATAGGAATAGTAGCACAGTGTACAGCATCATCACCTTAAGCTATGAAGAAGTCAGTTGCCGCAATGCTACTCACTTATCACTATAATAACACCTCAGACTATTAATGGTAGGGACAGACTGAATATTACATGTTTTTTTGGTCCTCCCCTACACCATGATATTTTGTGAAAGATCTAGTCATCCCTATATATAGAGTGCTACTGCATTCTCTGATAAGATGATGTGTGAGTGTATCTTAAAAACTGTAAACATTTTAATTGTGATTTGAAAGGATGATACAGTCTATTAATAATGTATACTGTTCTCATAAGATGTGTATTAGCTACTAAAGATATTTTTAATCCAGAACCTACATGAACACGCTAAAATGTATAGTAACTATATATGTATAATTACATGCTTACCATTGTGATTTGGTAGGTAGATTCTGATAGTGGAATCAATAATTCTTCTCTTGCTACAGGGGCTATAATATTATTACAAGAGTGAAGCACATCACCCAAATGTGCTACATAACTTCTAAAGGATTACATGCATGCTCACTGAGACAAAGGTGCATGCACATGTTGCTTTTGATCACAATGAGTGTTCACCCCTGAACTCCCAGTCACAGAAATGCACTGTACTGTGTATACTAAATGGCAAATTTTACTGAAGGTGATATAATTTAGTAATTTACTGATTTTGATGAAGTTTGTCAATTCAATACCACTAAACATAAAACATTGACTATGTATATGTGTATTCATGTCTAAAGAACCCTAAAATTAAACCATCACCTTTAAATAATGCTATATGCTATTGCAGATAAAAACTGATGTAAAAATAGTACTTGATGAGAGTGAAACTCAGTGGTACCATTATGCAATATTGATAGCTAATTGTATTATATCTCATGAGGAATAATGATACACTCTAAACTATACATACATAAAAGTTCCTGAGAGTATCCTAGTGTGACTCTTGTCCCATTACCGGCTCCATTAACAGGAGTTACAGTGAAGGTGTAGTTATCACACATCCTGTCAATAGGAATGGAGAAATTGAATTCTGTCATAGTGATTTCACACACAGAGTGTACTATTGATGTGGAGTTGGGGTCTAACACATCTACACAGTATGAGATATCTGGGTCTACGTTAGATATGTCCAGGGTGAAGGGAGCTATCCAAGTAAGGGAGATGTCAGTCTCCGCTAGATTGATAAGTGGAGATCCAACAGCAGAGAGTAGTCCTGTAAATCATGTAGAGAGCTAATAGCTATGACATCAATACAGTCTAATCTACAAAACTGTTTTTATTATGGAATTTCACATGCTCTAATACTTGCAGTATTTCAATCCTATTATATAATATGATCCTATAGCTATGCTTTATCAAAACAATAGCTGACAGAACATGCTATACTTGTATCACCATGACTGTGCTAGCTAGTAAAATAGCAGCTACTGACCTTGTAATAGTAGTGTGATAGAATTAGATGACACATTTTCAGAAGCAAAGTTACCAATGCACTGGATGGTGGTAACATTGTGCTCCAGGGAAAGGTTAAAGGATAAATCTCCTATTTTTGATAAGCTATTATAATATTGATACGCATTCACAAGTCTACTGTTCTCAAGTAGTGTTCCATTCACTAACCACTGGACACTCAAAACAGTATGAGATGGATTAGTGCAGAGGAAAGCAAAATTATCTCCAGGGATACCAATAGTCTCATTAGTGAATAAGTTCACATCTATAGCATAGAAAAATTAACATGTGATATTGAGAATTTGAGAATACCAGGTCTATATTATAATATATTATGGTCTTGGCTAATGATTCTAATGAACATTATTATATAGATCAGGTCACAATACAGTAAAAAAAAACATGGCCGACTCATAACACAATTATAATGATTATAATTATAGCTATCTCACAATTTAGCTACTAATTATTGTTTGGCTGTTTTTATATTTAACTACTACTTCTGTTTCTTTATTTTCAATTGAAGGAAAAGGTAGCCACAAGGTAAATGGCCACTACAATATCTTAATGTAAGGAGGGCATGGTCTGACAGCAGAAAGGCTTAGGTTACGTCAGACAATAGAAGTGCTATTTTACTAAGTGGTGAGTGGTGTCGGAGCATCAATATATCATTTCTCATTCGAATGTTTCAATTGTTTGAAAGAAAGCATCTGACAATGTTCTCACTATAATGATTACTGTTTATGGTTAACTAACTGTATGTAAATCAGAGCCATTAGTATGTTGGAACTCTTATTAGTTTCAAACACACTAACTCTAGGATATTCGCAATACTTAGTGCTAGAATATTGTACAAGAAGTAATAAAATTCATATGGAATGATTAAATTTCTCCTACCTTGTGGTATTCCCTGTGAATGTGCTATGATGGTATCAACTATTCCTGTGCCAGCTCTTATGGGGAAAATGGCAACATGGTATATTTCATTCTCATTCACTTGTACTGTGACTGGTCCAGGAGACAGGTGTTCAGTGGTACTGTTTATAAGGAGTTTATGGACATCCATGACATTAATCAATTGTACAATCATTAGGAATCCAGTTACTGAGAAACCATTAGAATAAGAACACATTGCTGAGATAACATTATCCACATAGGTTACATTGCAGTCTCTAACAAACTCTGAAGATGTAGTTTGACCATAATAATCTAAAATATAAAAATTATTATATTAAATAATGGTAACTGAAATCAATATCCTCCTTTACCTTGTCCATAATCTATAGATATTGTGTCAATGTATGCTGGATAGCTCACACTATCATAGAGAGTCACATTACTGTCGATATCATACACTAACACCTGATATTGTCCTGAAGATATGTTAGGTAATGTGTAGTTATGGGAAGAATTCCTATCCAATGGAAGATAAAGTGATCTAGTAAAATCAATGAGTCTATCTTCATTGACAAATATAATAATATAGAGTGCTCCCATGGCTGTGGAATACTCAAAGTACTCAGTTTCAATTGTGTGAGATGTGACATCAAAAGTGGCATCCATCACATCATGTGTACCTGTAAAGAATACATAAATTGGGTAACTAACCATTGTAAGTGAGTATGTGTACTAGATACTCACTTAGACTGACATAGGATATAGCTGAACCATTGATGTTGCTGGCATTAACATAGACTATATAGAGCTGATTTCTCTTTAGGTTTTCACTTGTGAACATGATAATATAATGTGTGATATTCAAATCACTCCCTTGTATAAAGTTTCTGTTATCAGTATGTTGATTGACTATCATCAGTGCACCATCACACACTAGAGAAGACTGATACATTCATAGAGTAAGTTAATAGCATTATGAGGAAAAAGATTTCAATGATGACAATGTAGAAATGGATAATGTCACAATTAGAAATTATTACACTAATGCTTCCCTACATTCCCTACATAATTCAAAGAAAATCCTAATAAATCATACTGTCATACCTGTTACTAAAGTTGCTGATGTAAAAAAAAACAAGATCAGTCTGAATGAACTATAAGAAAGACAGATTGTTGTACTTGTCACGCCTGGTCTATCTATAGACATACATGAACCTACTTAAATACAACTTTCAAATTAACTAGCTGTTTAACACTACCTCTCAGTGCTATAAATATCAAGGTTATAATGTCATACCTTGCCTACTGTAAGATTATGCCTTCCTTTATGTGCCAATATAGCTATTCTACTTTTAGCAAGCTTTTAGTAATATCTTCTTATGCAGTTTTCTTCTGAGAAATGAGGATACACAGACTAACAGTAATTAGTAAGTGATTCTCTGACAGACGAAAAACAAAATTTCTCTAGCCACTTTTGAGTTAGTCCTGGAAAAGATAGATGTAGAAGAAGAAGAGGAGGATAAAGAAGAAGATGATGATGATACAAAAGAAGAAGAAGAGGAAGTAGAAGAATAAGAAAAAAAGGAAGAAGATAAAGAATAAGATAATCATCATCATCATGGTGCTAATAATATGAAAGAAAAACAATTTAGTATAATTGAATCCTTCCTGTAGCTTCTAGTTAGCCATAGTGGTGATGAATTTCATAGTTGCACCTTGAAATAGCCTAATATATGATTTAAGGGTGCTCATATACCCTTCACCCATGCAAGTCAGTTACTGTTGCTAACTCTGAAGTAGCAACATGCAACAAACACAGGTCCAGAATAAGCATTCCATGTATCCAAGCATAGAGAAATGTAAGAGAGAATATTGAGCCATATCATTGTATTGTCTTATGGGTGTGGTTTGTCATTTCGTATTTAGCCATGCTATTATTTGACCCTTATGTGCATGGTCATATTTTGGGAGACTAGACAAAATATGATAATAATGGTCCTCCATTGCCATAGTTAGTCCTTAATATCTTTCTTAAATCTGGCTATTGTTTTTTTTTTTTGTTTTTTTGTTTGTTTTTGTTTTGTTTTGTTTGTTTGTTTTTTTGTTTTCTTTTGTTTTTTGGGTTTTTTTCCTATTCTGGCTACCATGTAAATTACTTTTCTAGGGACTAAATCTGACTTCTTCTTGGTCCAAAATTAATCTGGCCATCATTTTCATCCTACTATATATTATTAATCCAACCTGGCGGTCATCAAAGCTTATCTCTGCTCTAATAATAGTTCAAGAATACTTTACTAAGGTTTTAGTATACCAAGTGATGATGGCTAAAATTGTGAACTGAATCATAGAATGTGTGTCCTCATCACATCAGAGATATCAGAATGTGACATTTTTCTTATCAATTAGTCGATGAAGGCACCAAAAAGCTATATCCTAAAATATCAAGGAATCTGCAACTCGCTGAGTTCCAAATTAAAGACATTCTATTGCAGTTCAAGAGAAATTTAAGACTACTATAAAAGTTGGTACAAGGTATATATTAGCATAACTATCCTTTTATCTGTGATATTGCTCTATTTATGTGTTCAGAACGAAAAGTTGAATCCAGTCTATTTTCATTTAAAAATCTATTCCTCTACTTTATTGTTGATATAAGAAGTAGTTCTATAATAAAAATCAGAGACATAACAAAGAGCTAAAGTTCGTTCATGATTGCTTATTTGAACCCTGGAAAAACTATTGAGAATCACTTCCTTGTCCTTAATATTATTTTATGAACCTGTAAATCATACCACTTCAAAGTTAGCTGTGTGTCTCAAGCAAGAACACAATGTGCTATTGACCACACAGAAAGAAAGTGGTTCAGCACACTGCTGAAATAATGCACAACAATTTTTTTGCTGTTAAAAATAACATAATAATTATAATTATTCTTATGTCTTTTTTCTAATTTAGTACTTCTGGGGCTCAAGTGAATGCAAATAGACTTTAGCTAACTACATGCAATACAAGAATGTCCTAGCTAGAGCCTAAACGAATAGCAGCATACGTAGTTAGTAGCTAGCTATATATAAAGTAAGTCAGTTGATCACAATGCTACTCACCTATCACTGTAATAATGACCTATACACTGCTCCCAGGTAGCCACCATAGCACATACTGCTATAGTTGCAAACTGCATTACAAACAAACAACTAGAAGACTACTTACTACCTTATTGCTATTGTATCTCACTATAATATTATATAACAGGGGGGGCATGTTAATTTTAGTAATAACCATTGTGGAAAACTATAGGAAACATTTTACACTATTAATAGCAGGGGCAGACTGAATATTACATACTTTTTGGTCCTTCGCCCACACTTAAAAATATTTTGTGACAGATCTAGTCATTCCTATATATAGAGTGCTACTGCATTCTCTGATAAAATGGTGTAAGATTATATCTTAACAACTGTAAATACTAATTTGGATAAGGATTATACAGTAAATGTATATACTGTTGTTCTCATAAGATGTGCATTAGCTACTATAGCTACAAATATAGCTACTTGAGATATGTAGCTAGCTCATTTTGAATAAAGAACCTACATGAACAGCTAGTCTAACCTTCTCTATTCATTCTAGTAACTATGTGAAATTACAATACACATACTTACCATTGTTATTTGGTAGGTAGATTCTGATACTGGAAGCAATAATTCTTCTCTTGCTACAGGAGCTATAATAAGAGAGTGAAGCACATCACCCAACAGTGTTACATAATTCAGTCTATAGAACTACGTGCATGCTCACTGAGACATGCACATGTTGCTAACACTCTTAATCACAATGAGTGTTCACTCAGTCACAGATATACACTGTAGCTGTGTATACTAAAGTCAATGGTGATTTTTTTGGAAGTGATGTGATTTGCTGATCATGATGAAAATTGTCAGTTCAATACCACTAAACTTTAAACATTGACTATCTAGTGTCTAAAGAATTTAATTCTTATGGAAAAATTACTATCTACCAAAATTAACCACTAGCTGCTCTATGGTATGATAAAAGCATAATATTGTTGTGAGAGTGAAACTCAGTAGTATAATAACTATGTTGATAGCTAATTATACATGTATATACCTCATGGCATATCTGATACACATTATTATACACTCTAAACTACACATACATAAAAGTTCCTGAGAGTATCCTAGTGTGACTTTTGTTCCATTACCAACTTCATTAACAGGAGTTACAGTGAAAGTGTAGTTATCACACACTCTGCCAATGGGAATGGAGAAATTGAATTCTGTCACAGTGATTTCACACACAGAGTGTACTATTGATGAAGATATGGAGTCTACCACATCTACACAGTATGTGATATCAGGGTCTACATTAGATATGTCCAGGGTGAAGGGAGCTATCCAAGTGAGGGAGATGTCAGTGTCTGCTAGATGGATAAGTGGAGATCCAACAGCAGAGAGTAGTCCTGTAAATCATGTAGAGAGCTAATAGCTAGCTATAAAGTACTAATAATTGTTAATGTGGATACTCTTGACATCAATACAGTCTAATCTACAAAACTGTTTTTATTATGGCATTTCACACACCCTAATACTTCAATCCAATTATATATGATCCTATAGCTCAAAACAACAGCTGACAGAACATGCTATACTTGTATCGCCATGACTTTATAAGTAAAATAGCAACCACTGACCTTGTAATAGTAGTGTGATAGAATTAGATGACACATTTTTAGAAGCAAAGTTACCAATGCACTGGATGGTGGTGACATTGTGCTCCAGGGGGAGGTTAAAGGATAAATCTCCTATTTTTGATATGCTATTATAATATTGATACGCATTCACAAGTCTACTGTTCTCAACTAGTGTTCCATTCACCAACCACTGGACATTTAATGCAGTGCGAGAGGGATCAGAACAGATGAAAGTAAAATTATCACCAGGGATACTAACAGTCTTAGCAGTGAATAAGTTAACAACTAGAGTATAGAAAATATAACAGCAACAGTGAGGATTTGAGGTCTGTATTATAATTATTATGATCTTGAATAATGATTGACAAATGTTCAATAATCAGGGAGTGTGGTAGCTTTCAGCTACTAACATTAAGCTTTTTAAATCTATCATGTGACTTCCATTTCTCAGAAGAAAACCCTCTTAAATTGGGCTCCTTCTCCATGTAACAGACTATTCTCATTGACAATTGTACTATTGCTATAGGCTAGTGGTAGGGCTTGGGTTAGATACAGTACAATAACAATAGTACACAATTGACAATGATGTAATCTGAATGATGTAATCTCTACTGTTACATGGAGAAAGAGCCTTAAAAGTAACCATTAATTTTGGTATAAAGAGTCACCACATGACAGCAAGGTCTAGGTCAAGTCTCTGACATTTATAGACCTGTTCTTTTACTGAACAGTAATTGGCATTGTTTTACGCTTGTACCATTAGTTGGTTAGGTAGCCATTTAGTTAGAGATAATTATGCTTATTGTAGCTATATACTATAGCTAGAGCTATTAGTTAACTATAAGCTACAGTAATTTACTGTAGGGTCATGACTTAACACATGTATAGGTCACAGTCTCTGTTAGTGTTATGTCACTATATAGCTAGTTACATGGTCACTGTTTTGGTAATCATCAGATTTTAAACTCTGATAAGCATATTCTCTATTAAAATGGGTCTGGTTAAGTGGGCATGGTCAGTTAAATTTTCAATTGGCCTCTCCACTTTTGAACAGTGTTATGGCTCTGCACTGTATTGTATAAACTAGGTATTAGTTTACCAAGTTCAGTTTTGAATTTCTACTGTGCATATTATTGACCAAATGTAAACTCCTTTGCTTAACTATTATAAAGGGGAACCATGTCCCCCATGGCCATTCTATTCCTATGCCCTTATTGTCTGGCTTTCTACTACGTATATTATTATATAATAGTTCATTAGGAACCAAATATTAAAAGACATGGTGGTATATTATGGCTTATAAAAATGTCAAAGTGAAAGGTAAAACATTTAGGAAGGGGTCACAGTGAAAACTAGTATGTAAAAAGCCAAGTAAAAAGAAAATGTTATACTTACATAATACAATCTTTCTCTCCCATTCATGAACTAATGGTAAGTACAAACTTATAATTATACTCCAAAACAAAACTCCCTCTCCCTAGCTACATTATCCTGTTCAGACATTCCAATGTGCCACTACATGGTTCAATGTACATACATTCTGTAAGCAAGTTTTTACATGGGATAACCATTAATTTTTGCAATTGAAACCAGCTAGCAACCTATAAAATACATAGGAAGAAGGGAGGGATTATGTCTTGGAGTATAAGTTATTCATTACTTAACATTAGTCATTGATATTTCATCAAGACTAAAGCATGATAGGTAGTTGGAGGGGAGGTTTGTGCTGTGTAAGTATAACCTGTTCACTTAGTTTTTTCTCTCATTAATTTTGTGTACTTCTTTGCATTATAATGACAGTGATGATGATGATGATGATGACAACACTAACATCAACAATAACAATAGTAACAGTACCATTGGTAGTTGTAGAAACTGGAAAAAATAACATCATCACTAACATCCAAAGCCAAAGTAGACCAATCTGAAACATTAGTACATCAGTACAATAGTTATCACTAAAACCATCAGTCAATAATGCTCTATAGGTGATGGGCTAGGTTAATAAAGACACTCTCTTTCAAGATAGAAATGTCTTACAGCTAAAGTTGTGTAGGAGATGACAATATAGTGATGTTCTCATTAACAGAGCAGTATAACTTGGCCTTATTATTATTAACAAGTTTTTATAAACCTCTAGAAAATGGTAATAGGATTGTAATGGAGTCTTTGGTTACTATTGAGCTAGCTAATACTGATAACAGCTTCCTTGAGTATTTCTTGGTGGATTTATCATTACTTAAAAAGGGCTATTAGTCCTGGCATGTAGCCCCCCATGATTTTATAGCAGTTAAGTATTGACTACAATGAAACCCCTCACATTGGGACCTTTTGGATACTGATAAGTAACTAAGTATTAGTTTGGGACTGGATGAGTGCTTTTATCAGAGGTTCCACAGTAGCTATACATTTTAAGGTAGTCTGAAACTTAGTAATGAAAAGATGTAGTTAGTGTGATACTTGCCTGATTGTTTGGGGCTACTGTGGAGTTGGTTAAAGTTTCTTTCGTCCTGTTGATGGATTCTCTCTGGGAGGAGGAGAGAATTGTTGTTTCCTCCCAAAACACTCTCTGAGAGGATGACTGAGCACTTTTTCTGTCAATGGAGTTCTTCTCAGGTCTTTCTTTCATATCATTAAGTTTACTGTCCATTAGGTGAGGGCAGTCCATCCTTTATTAAAGAACTTTACTGCAGATAGATAGGTGAAGGTGGAATTCTACTTGCTGTCGACCAACTCACTCTTGTGGGAGTTTTATTCTAGCTAGAGCTCTCAGGCAAGATAGTAACAATTTAAACCCACGTGCACTCATTAGGCCTAAACAAAACATACTCGATGTTGTTTTTAGTGCCTCAGGCAACCTGAAACACTCACTCTCATTGGTGTTTTTCTGCTCATGCCCACAACACCTGATAATGATAATTAGATAGTCCAATGCCTTGCTAAAGAAGAGCGTAGCTATACTAGTACTACTCCTATACTATTCCATAATAATTATGAACTTAATCTTTAAACAATAATAATAATGTATTACATAATAATAATTATAATTATTATTTCTACGGTCCAATCGGCATCGTCATGGTGACTAAATATGTCTGCGCCTGCGCATAATAGCGTCAGATCGGACAACTGCGCTTGTGAGCGTGTAAAAGATAGTTTTTGCTGAACTATTATCATTTCGGTGAAGTCTGGTAAGCAGCAATAATATCAAAGAAGACAAACTTCTACTACATTTTTCAATAGAAGTAGTCAAAGGAGATAACTTCTACCACATTCTCTTGAGTCTTCGTTCTTCAGGAGAAATAATGAGGTTCTTGGATCTGCACACACTCAAAATCAGTCCATGTTCTTCTGGCACTTCATGTTGTAGCCGTAGGAAATCACGGAGCACTAAATTGAGATCTGTTCTTGATTGCATGCTCTGTAGTTCGTACTGCAATTCAAAGATGACTAATCCAGATATCTCTGATTATACTGCTACTACTAATGCTAAGGCTACCATTACTCAGACACAGGTAAGATCGGGTAATTCATTGCATCCTGATGTACTTCAATCGGATGCCTCAACTGAAATTTCTGAATACCAGCCAGAGGTGAGGAGTTCCGTACTCTGCCAATGTGACATCATCCCTGTTGGATCATGCCGTGCTGATACTTCATCATCTGTAATGGTGAAGAAGAAAGAACCCAGCAAAGAGTCCATGTTGTTTGCAAATGGAAGAGAGATAGCAGTAACTAGGCAGAAAGAAGCACCAATAAAGGAGATAGGTGAAGAAATTGTGAAAGATGCAGTTGAGATGAAAGGCAGAGAGGTGAGAGCTAAGAAGAAAGCTGCTAAGACCAAGAAACTTGCTAAAAAGAACAAAAAGAAAGCTGTCAAAAAGAAGGAAAATGTACCAAAGGTACAGAAAAACTTAAGGAAAGGTGAGTACTCTGAAACCACCACCAAGGGAAAGGATCGCTTGGAGGAGCTTGAGCATGAGTTGAAAAATTTGAAAGATGCTATTGAAAAGAAGAGAAAAAAGATCAAGCAAATGAAAGCAGATAATAAGAATAGCGAATCTTTAATGTTAATGCTGAAAAGAAACTTTTATATTACCAAGTCCTGGTGGAAAGAAAAAAGGCTCTATATGAGCCTGACCAAGTTAAGATGTCTGAAGGAGAGGAATAGCAAATTGATCCAGAAGTACAGGGCCAAGATCTTTGGTTGCATAAGTTCTCAGCAGTGGCCTACAGAAGATCATCTCAGTCAAGAAAATGAGCATGGAGATTCTGATTCTGATAGTACTGTCTCATCTATGGGCACATCCTACATCGACCCTTATAGACCCATTATACCACAATGTATCACAGATGAGAACCTTGGAGATGATGACATGTGGTCCACAGAAGAGAGACTCTATGCTCTATTCCTCAGTCGGTGTGATTTAAGGGTACCTGAAGTTAATGCCAGTGTGCTGTTTAATTCAAATAACAAAGGTATGTAAAAGTCATTGACAAAATGTCATAGTTATTGTGATTGACTTCTTACAGAATGTGAGGCCACAAAAGAAGAAGAAGAAGCTATCAAAGACAGCAAGGCTGAAATTTTGGAAGTAGGAATTATCAACAAACAAAATCTGGATAGAAATTACTGTAATCCTTCTTCTGGCCTATCATTAGACACTCACTCTATACAGCAATCCACAGGTGGTCCTAACACCCTAGAGAGTACAGAGAAAGTTGATGTTTCTTACAGCACTAATACCTCTATTGATGATGCTCATAGCATTACGTCATTCATTGGCAGTACTATCTCATTCACCAGTGATGCAAGCAATGCCATCTCATCTGCCAGTGATACTTTTAGCACCATCTCATCCATCAGCAATGCCTGTAGAAAAACTATCTCATCAACCAGCAATGCCAGCAACACCATCAGTGATAACTGTAGTACTATCACATTATACAGTGATACCTATAGCACTGTTACATTCATCAGTGGTGTCTACAGCACCAGTATGCCACTCAATATTAATTATGACACCACTACATCACTCAGTAATATCTATGATACCACTACACCACTCAGTGATATCTATGACAAGGTTGCACCACTCAGTGATGCTAATGATGAGGAATGGGGCCTAGAAGAGATTATAGAGGTCAAGAAGGAGGCAAAAGTGGTGGATTCATATTTGACACATAAAGAATTTGAAGTTGACTGCCTTCTTGGATGGATTCAGTATCCTTTTTCATTGATACGTTCTATTATCTCAAAAAGATGAATTAAAAATTTAATTATTGCCACAGAAGGTTCTCTCGGGTATTATATTACTATTTTATTTTTTAAATAATAATAATACTTCTCATGCACAGGAGAGCTCTGTAAGAAGATTAACATAAAGAAAGTGAAAGTTATTTTTTCAATTAAACCTTTATTAAAATTGAACTCTATTTAATTAAAGATTTGTTGTGTGCCTTGTGTACACAGAAATTACAACTATTTTCTTAGGTCTCCGTTGGCAATAACTTGAATAAGTACTTCAAAGGCAAATTCATTACTTAAAAGTTAAAGACGGTGGAATAGTCATGATAGTCTTGAGTACCAACATGTTTGTATATTTAGCAGGGTCTTTAGGACATACTGTGTCCATATTTCTGACGCTATCATAGACATGTTGCTCATTATAATCATTCCATTAACTTTCATTTTCAGCAGTGGGGTAGGCATAGTTGGAGAAGAGAAACCAGTGTTCAGGAGAATATTATAGTTAAAAGCAGGAGTAATTTGAGATAACTGAAATTGCTGCACGATAATGATAATTGTTGTAGATCGATTTTTAAAAATCTTGTTAAGTATGTCGTGCTAATGAGCTCTATAACAAGAATGAAACAGGCCAGAATAAATTTTATCTGTGTCAAACTAATTATGCTTGGCTTGTATTGGCTAAATTACTGCCAAAATCACTTTGATGATAGAGCTGTGGAAAATAAATAGCTCTTTTTCATAATGATATTATATTTCTCACAAGCTTGTGTTCTACTTTCATGAGATTATCAACTTTCTGTCTTGTAACTCTTCTTTTTGTAATGTCTTTGTATTGGGAAGGACTCTCCTGTTCATGACTATCAACTTCCAATAATTAGAATTCCCAACAATCATTGATATGTCAGACAAAATAGGTAATATAGATTTCCTGGTCACTAGTATAAAGATCATCACTTTCCTATAATATTGTGTCAATAATATTATTTGAGCAATGCCTCTATGTATAATGGTGTATGTATAGTCTGTCACAACAGCCAAATGTTTACACAGTTATTAGACTTAGAAATGAGTACAAGTAGCTAAACAGTCACAGGATCAAGCTAAGCATGTGTGTGACAATATGACTCACTATTAAAACAAGTAGAGGAAAAACAATTGGAAACAATGCTATGAAGTCACAGTGCAAAAAAAAAAAATAGTACATGATTGTCACTGGTAAGAATGCCAAGGTTCACTGGCTGTTTACATTGAAGTGACCAGATGCAGCAGGTTATCAATGTTACAATAACAGTTATTGATTGCATAACAGCATTATGAGACAGATGTTGAGATTTTTAAACTTAGCCAGTAGATAAGAAACTCTACTCTAGAATGTTTACAAAATTGTAACCAAAATGAAAGCATAGCTGTTAAATAAATGAAGTTTACTATTATTCCAATAGTAGTATGAGAGTCATTTTTTTTGAAGAGAAAAAGCAGTTATTATGGTGAGTTTGGCCATACTTAACTACCTAGCCTGGTATAATGTGAATAGCTAAGTAGCTAGCTACAGCAGTAACAGTTCAAAATGGCTAACAAAAATATAAGTACTTAGACTACATTGTGAGTTTGTTGCATAAGTTGGAAGAAAAGTGAATGAAGAGAAATTTAATGTAAAAAATAGAGGGATGAACAATATTGATGAAATTTAGTAATAAGCAATGAAGTAGCTGTGCAACATTTTCTTCACTTATAATTTAAAAGGAAATACTTAGAAGACTCTATTCCCTAACTATAATAATAATCATGATTTCATAGGTGCAAGTTTTACTAAAAGTCCAGACAGGTACTGGTGATGTAGCTATGCTCAGAAAGATAGGAAATGAGATTTATTTTGTTCCTATTATTTTTTGTGCCTAACCAAAAGTAGACAGGGTGTAGTTTTTGACTATTACTTCCTGTGTTAAGGCTATTAGACACGTACAAAGATTAGAACAGACTTAATCATACAAAATATGGGAAATATTGGGTTAGAAGTAAACATTAAACACACAATTGATGTTTCACAAAATTATTTTAGCTTAGGCAATTAATTGCCTTCCAGCTTCTGATCTACTTTCACATGGGATTTTGATTTTTCTATCTATAATAAGTGAAAGGGACATGTCTGAATTATGGTGGCATTTGACTAACATTTTATTCTCATCTGATTTTAATCAAAATAAAAGTGGGTGTGTCCATACACAAATGTTTCCAGACATTTGCAGGACCCATTTCTTGCCTCATCCTTTAAAATATCTAGTTTTGTTCCAGAGTTATGTTACTACTAATGTTTAAATTGAGCTATTGGACTATAATAATAGGATCATATCTGTGAATTTGTAACAGGGGGATTGTATCTTTAGTTATGACCCCTAGGATGAGGATATGCATCCCTTCTCGAGCACACTGTGTGAAAGCATTGATATAGAGTAGATCTATATATATATAATACAGCACTGAGTTATAAAGTAGAAGTGAAGGGTTAGAAGCAAAGGAGGGAGTTCCCTGAATTATGGATGCATTCTTCACCTTGATGTAGCTAATTCCATTGTTATTATAGTTACATAAAGGAAAGGCATTATGTTGTAACACAATGATTGAAGCAGTATCATTATAGATTGCAGTGTCTTCCTGATTCACAATAATTCTTGTGATTCTCCTGTCTAATGACAAGCTACCATCTAATAACTATTACACTGCTAATAAAATCTCATCAATACAAAACACTATTATTTATTATGGTGCACACTGGGATAGAATAACAATAACATAGAACATGCTCAGTAGTAATAATAATCTACCAATTCAATAATATTATAGATCTGTCTACTACTCTGGCTTTATGGGATGATGGCATTTTTCTTTCCTCTCTCTGAAGGTAAGGTATCAGGCCTTAAAATATTTTTGGTCATCCTACAAGTTAAATGGAAGTGGGAATATTTTCTAGCTGTCTATTAGTATGTAATACCATATATCAAGTATTATTTTTCACACTGAGAACTCATGAAGTATGGCTAATATTATGAAGTTGACAAGTGTGATTTAAGGAATTTTTTTTTTTGGGGGGGGGGGGGGGGGGGATTGAGGATGGGATGTGGGAGTGTGTGTGAGGAGGGGAGGTCTTTTAAGTTGTTTAGTAGATTGCTATAAGGAGTTAAACTACACAGCACACACATAGCGATTGCCACAACTGGCCAAAATTATAGCTAGTCACAAATACCTAATGACTTGTTAATATTACAACTAGTTATAATAATCCAGCTGGATATTACAATGTTAAGACAGTCAACTGTTTATGTCTGAAGCCACCACTGCTGCTTGGGTGGCCATGGTCATAGCACTTCAACTGTTAATTAATTTGGAGGTATTAAAGAATGGTAGACCTAAAGTATTAAATCTTTTAAGTCATGGTAATGAAAAATACATGCTCAGATTAGCCTCAGATAGCACCACAAAGTCTCTAAAATCCCCCAAAAAATTCCAGAAGAGACACCCCTTCATACCCCCTAGGTGCTTTGTGGTTGGTTATGAACTACACCACTATAAAATAACTGGCTCTATAGTTCTGATTATTGATGTTGGGTATGATGATTATTGGAATAGCCTGAGACTAATGGTAAAGTAGAAAGTCTTTAGTGAAAACAGTAAACTGGATTCAAGCTAAATGAGACGAAGCTATCTATAGAAACTCTAGATTGAACATGCAGTGTAATCTAAAAAGCCTGTTTATTTGAACTTTAGAACTTTGTAAAGTCTGTTTGTTAATATTTATGATCAGTAGGTGACTTATGTTCTATAGGTACCATGCCAATACCATCATTATTCACTCATGGAAATATTGGCCTCCCTAATGAAAGATTTTATTTCATATGTACTGATCCATCTCGTAATGCTTTGGGTTTCCAGTGGATAATAAATGGAACACTACTGGAGAACATAACTCTCATAAATTTGTCTAAACACTACAATCCAAAGACAAGAACAGCAGAATTATTATTTAACCTTCCACTGGAGCACAATCTCACCACCATCCAGTGTATCGCTAACTTTGCTACTGAAAATGTGTCATCTGAATCATTTACATTACTATTACAAGGTCAGTTGAAATTGTACAATCTGTGCTATCCATGCCCCCATAGGTTGGGGGGAGGGTTCTCTCAAGAACCACTAAAAGGCCCACTCCTGAGGTTGCACACTCGTAGCTAAGTAAAGGTTAGATATCATGAACATTATGAAAATAGTATTGAACTTGATGAAGTATTTAGCAACATTGCACCAACTCAA
Source organism: Diacarnus erythraeanus (assembly GCA_964016965.1). Taxonomy (NCBI): domain Eukaryota; kingdom Metazoa; phylum Porifera; class Demospongiae; order Poecilosclerida; family Podospongiidae; genus Diacarnus; species Diacarnus erythraeanus. The sequence goes on from OZ024672.1 coordinate 4,733,961, forward strand.
ATCACTTATTAAACCAGTCCTTAACTTGTATCACATTATACGTAGTTATTGCTAGCCACATGAAAAGTTCCCTTTTTTCTTAAAAGAACCCCCCTATTCATATTTAGCTACAGCCCACTTTTTATAAGTATCATGGCATGAGTATTAAATAAACTGGCAGTCAACTGATATGCAAAATTAATCCATTTGTAGCTGCATTTTCTAAAGAGTCTGTATTAATTTTTGCAGGTCTACTTCCTGCAGTTGGATCTCCATCTGTTAATGTAACAGACACTAACATTTCCCTCACTTGGACAACTCCCTTCTCATTGCTACCTGAAAATGATATCACATACTGTGTAGATGTAGTAAACTCCACCTCCTCATCAATAGTATACTCTGTGTGTGGGATCACTGTGATGGAATTCAATTTCTTCATTCCCATTGACAGAGTGTGTGATAACTACACCCTCACTGTAACTCCTGTTAATAAAGCTGGTAATGGAACAAGATTAACACTTGGATACTCTCAGGATTTTATGCGTATGTTTAACTGAATGAAGGTAGTTAATAATGTACGGTGTAACTAACAAGAGGCATTGGAGATTCCTCAATTTTGATCATTTGGCATGTGGTTTTGTGTTGTCATTATTAATTTTTTGTATTATATTATGAAAATATTATATTTAAGGGGACAACAGGTCTGGAAACATTTGACTAGCACTTTCTTGTTTAAAATTCAAAAGGTGAACCCACACAAAAATGTTTTCCAGACAGTAACATAGCCCATATCATCTGTTTCTTACCTCCTCCTTGATTTTACAATTATGGTGCTAGTAATTCCCCACCATTCTATGTACATTCTGCAAAAATATAAAATTAAAGGTAACTAGGAAGAGAAATTATCTTATAATTAAGTCATTATATTTTATTCTTGCTAGCTCCAATGACAAGAGGAGAAAGACTTATTCTAGTATCAGAATCTACCTACCAAATAACAATGGTACTACATAAGTAACATAGATTCTTATTAATGTATATAGTAAAGTAAAATACGTAATGCCTAATGCAGATTTAGCCACCATATTATTTTAGAGGCTGCTCTATTGGTAGCTGCATGGTCTCTCATCTATCTTGATAGTCATGTGGTAGCAAGCTATAATAGCCTTGGACCATACTCTAATTGCTAGCTAATCATTAATACATTATAACTTTTACTAAGGGGAGTTATTGGGTTCTTCTGGGAGAGCTGCCTTCAATTCCACAATGTCATATTTTATACAACTTTAATTATTATTTTGGTATATAGACTAGCCAAAAATATGTACACAGTTAGCTACTAATGAAGATAATGTTCATTCCAACTATAGCTAATATTGTAATGATAGCTTCTGGAGCTGAGAAGGTACAGTGTCTATAATCACTGGAAATTGCTGTGATCATTATTTCACTGTTGTGCTATCATTGATTAACTTTTGTCTAGGGCTAGGGCTAGGACTGAGAAAGTACAATTAGGGTGACTGCATTTTTTTTACAACTCCTGGAAACCAAGCACATACTGTATAGCGGGAAATTTTCGAGGGGAAATATCTTCGTGGTTTTCAATAATAAAATTTATTCATTGAAAAAAATTCGTAGTTTACAGTTCGGTGCCATCTCAATTAAACGATAAAATTAAATGTTCATTCTAACCATGAAAAACAAGATATTTCCCCTTGAAAATTTCCCACTATACGGTACTAGTGCATGCAATATAAAAATCTAGTAAATCTTCAGGCATTTAGCATAATTCCACAAACATTCGGGTAAACTGTATTCACTTTTCACAAAGCCTTCTATATTATAGACTTAGTAAAATAATCATAATTGAATTTGTGTGTATAGGACATCAGTTTTGAAATGACTATATACGTACATTTTTGATGCCACAATAATATTATTATCCATTTGAACCAAATACTAACTCATTGACTATTATTATTATAATATAGTCTGCTCCAGTGTGTAATGGTGAACTGACAATAGTCAATCAACATACTCAAAATGAAATTCATGTACGAGGTCATGACCTGAATATCACAATGAATATTGTTGCATTTACAAGTGTAAACCTAGAGGAGAATCAGCTCTATACTGTTATCATTAATGCAAGCAACATCAATGGATCAGCTGTGTCCTATGTTAGTCTAAGTGAGTATTTCTTTACATCATTATGTCCAGTAGTTACCTAATTAATGTATTATTAACAGGTACACATGATGTGATGAATGCCACTTTTGATGTCACATCTCACACAATTACAACTGAGTACTTTGAGTCTTCCACAGCAATGGGGGCACTCTATATTTTAATATTCATCAATGAAGACAGATCCATAGATTTTAATAGATCACTTTACCTTCCATTGGATAGGAGTAATTCCCTTAACTACACATTACCTGATGTATGTCCTGGACGATATCAGATGTTAGTGTACGATATTGATAGTGATATAACTTTCCATGATGGTGTGAGCTTCCCAGCAAATACTGACATGTACACTATAAATGATAATAGACAAGGTAAAGAATAATTTCCCACCACAGTTTGTTTATATCATTATTATAGGTTCTTACAGTCAAAATACATCTTCAGAGTTTGTTAGAGATTGCAGTGTAATCTATGTGGATGATGTTATCTCAGCAATGTGTTATTATTCTGGTGCCTCCTCAGTAACTGGGTTCCAAATGATTGTACAATTGAATAATGTTGCAGATGTCCATAAACTCTTTATAAATGGCACCACTCAACACATGTCTCCTGGACTAGTCACAGTACAAGTGAATAAGAGTGCAACATACCATGTTGCTATTTTCCCTGTGGTGAAAGAGGTGGGAATAGTGGATACCATCATAGCACATTCACAGGTGTTGTCACCATATTATGGTATGAGAATTGCTTTTGTTGCAAATATAAATAGTCATAGTGATTGTTAGGGGTAAGTATGTTATATAACATATTCATACCAATGCTAATGCTCCTATTAGTTCAAAAGCTCTACTTCAGGTCACAGAATATATTATATTATACAGGAATGGCATAACAGCTAGTTGTTTAAAATGGGTTCATAGTTCCAAGCCAAAATACTGTTCACACAATCCACAACACTACTCTATGAATTTTCAAATACATATACTGGGAAACTATATTATACTTTTCATGGGTAATTTCCTGGGCATTTGAACATTATGGCAGTGTAGAGAATTTAACTATTTTCTTTCTATTAGTTGAGCCCCTAGAAATAAGAACTCTCATAATAATTAGAACTACTTCATAATTATGCATAATGTTTTGCGAATCAGAGGAGGCATTTTCACAACATACAAAAAATACCTACATTGAGTCAACCATTTCAACAAGAAATGAAAAGGCTAACTTCATATCACTGATGATGATAATATGTAAGTTACTAGAATAATAACATGCTAACATGACCTTTCATTTGTTGTGTTTAGGTGTTGGAGTTGTAATAGTGATGATTATTGTAGTCCTGAGCATTACAGTGGGACTTTGTCTCAAAGTAAAATCTTCAACACTTTCAGACAGAACAGATAAGTGAGCATAGCTTCATTGATCAATTAAACATAATGATTATACATGCATGCACGGATAATTAAAGAGGAAAATAAAATTTACAAATTGGACACATTATTTTTAGGGAGAAAAAAAGACTCAAGGCTTAGTACTATCCTATTTGAGGGTATTTTAAAATCACTGTCCCTCAGAAAAATTTTCCTCTATATGATATGTTGTTGGTCTACCTGGTTGTCAATGAATATTTCATATCTGGTTATCCATTTTAAAGCCAGGGATGACTAAAATACACTAACCATGATAACATCACAAGAACTAGTTATAGCATGGTTTGCAGGTTATTATTGTATGGAGCTGTTCTTTTGTTTTCAGAGTTATGAAATGTCGTTAATAGTGCATGCACAACTGTTAGCATAAACTATTCTTAACATTGGAATTGTTCTGCCTACATTTTCCTCATTAGTGGTGAGACTATTGCATAGTTACCAATTGTTTGCAGGGAAATTTTCTAAAAATTGCTGCATGTTTAAAGACTAGAACTAACTATATCAAACATGGCCTCTCTTCTCCTCAATTATTAATGAACTTGGCTTCAAAAACTAAATCCCCAATTATAAATATCTATGTGTGATTAGCCATACCCCTAAACAGCTAAGTATCCTTGATAATTCGTGGAAAAAAATTCGTGGTTTACAGCTCGGTGCTGTCTCAATTAAACCATAAAATTAAAAGTTTGTGGGTAAAACATTCTAACCACGAAAACCACAAAGATATTTCTCCTTGAAAATTTCCCACTATATTGTATTTTTGCCCATGGGATTACATTAACTAGCTTGTACCAAATTTTAGGTTTATTAATAATAATAATATCTAAGCTAATTTTTGGTCAAAGTATTGATGCTTTTGCTGTGATTATGTATAACTTCAGCTTAAAGGAAAGAGATGATTCAGTAAGAAATGACAGCATACAGAATTCGTCAGCTGATGTTGGATCACAAGCACTACCAGTGTATGAGGAAATTACTGATTCACCTAGTGTATTCAAATACACACAGTGCCCAGTTTACAGCATGTCACATGCTACAACATCAAGTGCAACATCACAAATGGAAAACTTGAGCCATCATGAATACGAAGATGTGAAACTTAAAAATAGTAACGAACACTTTCAGATGACAGAGTGTTCTGCATACTTATAATTGCTTGCTATAGCATTGTGTGTTTTACATATCAGACAGTATGTAATGTATAAAAGCATTTTGATGACCTTTTTACAAGTGCTTTTTCATTAAATTATATTCACGGAATATCAATAATATAATGTGGTATAGCTCTACCAGTAATATTGTAATAGCTATACATAAATATCACGAGAATGAGTATAATATAATCCTAACCCTAGTCACATTCCTAGCTATATAGATATATTCATAGTCTGAACAATATTCAACTGTTGTAGATCTAGGTGGGTGAGGAGTAGTGAATATTAAACCTGCCACATCACATGATTATAGTAACCTTATTCTTTTATTAAAGTATCTATGTAACTAATTCAGTCCCTTCTTCTCTACTGGCCACAGAAGGTATGTATGTATTGATATAGGACAGAAAATAGAAATGAAGGGTTCTATATAGTATCTTTTATATAGGAATGCCCAATTGTTATGTGATCTCTGGAGACATGATGACATCGTCTGTCAAAGTTTAAATGTGTGTAACAGCTTTGATAGGTGTATACATAAAATTAATGACAGAGATTGCTGATATGCATTAGTGCTATGCTATAGTACTGTAAATTACAGTGCTTGAAATAATATGTACAATTATTACCTGTAGCTACTTTATCTTTTATTATAATAGAAAAAAATCTCATTATCATACTATAGCATTTAATTTATATATTTTTATATAATATTAGCTATAGAGTTTACAAGAAACCTCATGGAATCTCAACTGGTAAATACAGATTAATCATGATATGGTCTACTGGGTATTAGTTCTTACACACAACTCTTTGAATAGAGATAATATAGTACCATAATGGTCTATAGTGGAGCTATAAGGCTATTATTATATAACTAGTCTCCATGTTCAGTGCACTAGACTCTCTCCCTCTTTGTATAATCACTAAAAGGTGGTAAAGATTGATAAATTGAACACTCAAGTACAACTATTGAATAGCTACCAAGAATTTATTCCACCCAGGTTAATTACAGGTTTTCAAAAGCTAAGAAGGAAATAATAATAATAATAATAATAATAATAATAATAGTAGTAGTAGTAGTAGTAGTAGTAGTAGTAGTAGTAGTAGTAGTAGTAGTAGTAGTAGTAGTAGTAGTAGTAGTAGTAGTAGTAGTAGTAGTAGTAGTAGTAGTAGTAGTAGTAGTAGTAGTAGTAGTAGTAGTAGTAGTAGTAGTAGTAGTAGTAGTAGTAGTAGTAGTAGTAGTAGTAGTAGTAGTAGTAGTAGTAGTAGTAGTAGTAGTAGTAGTAGTAGTAGTAGTAGTAGTAGTAGTAGTTATTATTATTAATAATAATAATAATAATAATAATAATAATAATAATAATAGTAGTAGTAGTAGTAGTAGTAGTAGTAGTAGTAGTAGTAGTAGTAGTAGTAGTAGTAGTAGTAGTAGTAGTAGTAGTAGTAGTAGTAGTAGTAGTAGTAGTAGTAGTAGTAGTAGTAGTAGTAGTAGTAGTAGTAGTAGTAGTAGTAGTAGTAGTAGTAGTAGTAGTAGTAGTAGTAGTAGTAGTAGTAGTAGTAGTAGTAGTAGTAGTAATTATTATTATTATTAATAATAATAATAATAATAATAATAATAATAATAATAATAATAATAATAATAATAATAATAATAATAATAATAATAATAATAATAATAATAATAATAATAATAATAATAATAATAATAATAATAATAATAATAATAATAATAATAATAATAATAATAATAATAATAATAATAATAATAATAATAATAATAATAATAATAATAATAATAATAATAATAATAATAATAATAATAATAATAATAATAATAATAATAATAATAATAATAATAATAATAATAATAATAATAATAATAATAATAATAATAATAATAATAATAATAATAATAATAATAATAATAATGTAATATTGTGATTAATGACTCTCAACTTAGAAGAGTATCTGTATCTAGCTATATTATTAACAAACCTCCTCTCTGACATTATTGTCCATTCACAACAGATTAATCAGATTGGTAGAGTCTTTAGCTAGGAAACTATATAGCTAATACTACCTTCAAAACATAGTTGTCAAAATGTATTAAAATGCCACAATGATATGGGTGATCTTACCCCCCCCCCCCCAACACACACACACCCAACACACACACACATACATACAATAATAATATTACGTAATACTCAATTTTATTTTAGATCTGTCAACTTTGTATATAAGCATACTCTTAACTCCCACCTAACTGGCAGGCATTGACACTAGTAATATTAGTAATGCTAGTAAACTATACGTAGTAACTAGTAAACTATAATAATGCTAAGAAATTAGTCATGTTATTTGAGAAGCAGCTTAAGGCTTCTTTTTTGAAGTATTGCATAAGGTCATATTGCCATGGAGATAACAGCCACTTAGACATCACTTTGCATTTATCATTACCTAGAAAAAAAATTTTTTTTGTCTCTCTCCAGGAAAATCTGAAAGGGTAGTGGTTTGGTGACTTCAGGCCACATCAAAGGATTTAAGCTTCATCCTAATACCTAACATCAAAGGGACCTCCAATGAAGATACAGAGGTCCACTATGCCTAAATAATAACTTCTCAGTAGCCTATCTTGCCATGGTGGAATCAGTTTTGAAGGAGAACTAGTTTATGGTAAAGTTGTTAGTGATTCATTTCCTCTCTAAGCTGCCAACTACAAAATAATTTCAGCCAAATTTTCCTTAATGAAGACTCATTGAGAAGAATAAGGTATATACAATGCAGTGTAATGAGACCTTCTCAAAGAGGATAAGGGTATGAGATGCACTCTCAGGCAGCCACCTTGAGAGACCATTGAGATATGTGTAATGAGACCCTCTCAGAGATAAATGTAATGATATAAGAGATACCCTTTCAGGCAGCCACTTTAGTGAGGCCCTAGGAGGAAGAGAGAGCAATTTTTGAAATCTTTGTGTAATGATTTTGCATGGTTGGGAAAAACTTGTTATTGCAATACCTCAGCACTCATTACTAATGGCTAGAATAAGATATGTAATATGACACCTAGGATGGGAGTGTGCATTCCTTCAGTGTGAAAGAATTAGCAATACTATAGAGTAATTAGCTACAGTTATAATTCATTACCCCTTTATAACATTTACAAAAATTTAGTTAAGGGGGAAGGGATTAGAAGATGCAACCCTTCCTAATAGATCTGTGCCCTGAAAGATGTTGTAAAAGACGTACTGCTTTACAACACAGAGCTGAGTCAATAAGCATTAGTTAAGGGGGAAAGGGACTGGAAGCAAAAGAAGTTGCAACCCCCCACCCAATGGTCTACCCCTGAAAGGTGTTGCCTTAAGAGGTAAAAGACAATACAACAAAACCTATGACTTAGGGATTGAATTTACAAGTTATTTGGAATATTATCCAAGTGTCCTTAATAATAGGAATATCCTCATTTCTGTGAAGGTTGGAATAAAGTGGTTCCACTATAACCCAGCATCTGTCTATACCCATAATTACACAGTTTAGTGGACAGGAGATCCCTAAAATGGACACCTAATTGCCCCCATACTCCTTATGAAGTTGGTACCTAATTATGTAGTCAGTCTTCTGGGTGTCAAATCAAAAGATCAGATGAACAGAAAAGACACACTTATGGTGTAAGCAGTGTCGTAGTTACATGGGGGCATTTTCTGAGTTTAAGTGCTCCAATAGAGTCTGTTTGTCTCCTAACAGTTCCAATAAACCTGGGGCTATATAGCTATTGGAACATCCTAGTACATATACACATTAAGTAGTGAGCTCAGTCAAAAGATTATTCACTATGGATGCATCAGTAATATATACTACTGTACATCACTATGTATTTCTTATTACCAAATACTGCTCCTCCCCAGCAAGTTAGGTTTGTATACACTCTATTTACTATTTCCGTGATGATGCAACTAAAGTTAGCTGTACACAGTGGTTACTGTGCTTCAAGATTTTTTAGAGATTCATCAGTTTAGGAGAGGGTGTCTACTGGGTCACAAAGGGTGGTTACTGTGCTTCAAGATTCAAGGACTCATTATTTTAGGAGAGGGTGTTGGGTTCCAGCCACCATTTGACTATGTACCAGACAGAGAAGAGGACAAAGATCAAAGAGCAAACTTAACATCATTATATCACTTGTGATTCCTCAGTTGTTGTCAGTATTTGTGAGAATAATAGTATATATCTCCCTGTTCTACATACATAACTTCATTGAGTGAGTAAGGCTACCTGCAGGCAATTTCAGGACCTGAAACCTAACAGAGGGTGTCTACAAAGAGTGGTTACTTCACTTTAAGATTCAGGGACTCATGTTTAGGAGAGGATACCTGACTGCCTAGAGTTCTCAGAAAAATGAAATTATATAGCTATGCATACCTTGATTAACCAATTTCCAGGTAAGTTAGGATGAAATGAGACCCCTTGTTTATACTAACACTACAGGATTATGTTAACAGGATTCTACAAATAGAGTTTAAGAGATAGCAATCTAGTGGTTAACTTGCAGGAGTATTGCTATCAAAATAATAAATAAATAAATAAATAAATAAATAAATAAATAAATAAATAAATAAATAAATAAATAAATAAATAAACGAACAAACGGACGGACGGACGAACAAACAAACAAACAAACTAACTAACTAACTAACTAACTAACTAACTAACTAACTAACTAACTAACTAACTAACTAACTAACTAACTAACTAACTAACTAACTAACTAACTAACTAACTAACTAACTAACTAACTAAAATAAAAAATAAACATGTTTATAGATTAACTGTGAAATTACCTTTACATTGCTTCTTCAGCAGTTTTGTTGGATCCAGCCATTTCTAAAGTACTAAACACAACTGATTAGCTATAGCTACTATTAACATCATTAATTTAGTAGGGTCTTCCCCATCATTACTTTAGTAGGGTCTTCCCCATCATTAATTTAGTAGGGTCTTATTCCAATCAAAATTTTCCCATAATAACTATCACTCCAAGGAGTTATAACAGAGTAGGCTGTAAACACACATCCTTAATATAACAGAGAGTCATCTATAATTAGTGATTAATGTAAAATTTGTTACACTGGGGGGTGGGGGGGGTTGCAATAGACAATAGCTAGGACACAGATTTATACAGGTGAACTAACCATGGCATTTCTAGATTAATACCATTTTTATGATTATTGAAAAGTATAAGGAATACCCAAGAAGCTAAGTATGTTAGTGGAAATACTTAACTAATAGTCTCACCAGATGGTAGATAATAGATATGTAATAGATTATAGTTCTATCTAGTATGTATGTTATGATTTTCTTTGACTTTGTTACCATTAGTGAATGTTAATTGATTAATGCACTAATAGAACTCGATGTAACACTGCCCCCCAAAAAACTCAATTCTAGTCATTTCCTCTCATCCAATCTGTAAGCAATGATCTATAAATAATGGCTGAAACAACCAGTTCTTTGTTAATGGACATTTCCCTTAAAAAGAACAGAGATTAAACTCTTCACTGTAATCTAAAACTTCAAGAGAGAACACTGGGTCACTCTGCTTCAGGAACAAACACAAACTTCCACTAACATAAATAATTATGTATTAATGAACAAGTTTTAGTGTTCCTCCATTAGGTAGTAGCATGATAGTCTTACTGGCTTGGGAGACTGCAATCTTTCAATTAGTGATAGAAATGTAATGTAAACACCTCACATCAGTCACCATATGATATATATATCAGATTACATTGGGGACACCCAGACAAGCAGGACCTGACTAGAGAACTAATATAGCTAGTTGATGAAAGTGTAATAGCTGTAAGTTAGCAAGAAGTCTGCAAGGTCAACTACAGGACAATTAGAGCTGCAGTTTATTATATTCAGCAGACACTCAGGATACTCTACTGAGAACACTAAGAAGATGATACTAAAGAGAAAAAAGTTGTGTTTAATATTAACATTCTTTAGTATCTCTGCTATTTTGATAATCACAACAAACATCATTAACTCAACTTGGAACAGAAAGTCTGTGGAAGAATCTGTGGAAAAATCTGTGGAAGAATCAGTCGATGAATGTATGCAAACTACTAACCTTCGTTATCAGCCCATCCTTTCAGATGCTAAAAGAAATGCTCGTTACTTTTTCGATGAGTTCAGAAAAGTAATTCCAAAAAATTCCTTGAGAGGCTATGCAAGCCATTGTTGGAATGAATATTATTTCACATGGTGGTCTGAACGCACAAAAAATTGCAGTGGGAAAATAGGAAATATCTCTTTTAGCAGAGACTTAAACAAATACAATCGTAATCATATCATTTCTTACTTGAATGCAAAATTCCCAAGGAAGTGGTATGAATCTAACTTAGTCTGTATCCCAAAGGTATTTATAGTGGGTTTCCCAAAGTGTGGGTCGACTTTTCTATATGATTTCATTAATGGATTGATTTCAAAATCAAAGAACCTTACAAATCCAGATGGAATCGAAGTTTGTAAAGAGACTCAGTTTTGGGTGAGTTTTCATGCCTATTTGGAGAAGAATATTTATGTACCATCAGTCAAAGATTTAGGTGCATATCTGCTAAATTATATACCTGGAATACACAAAATGTCCTCCTTCAATACAAAAGACTCGATTTTAGTGGATGGTACACCTAATTATATGCATGAGTGGCCAGTATTTCGAAAAACAGATCATAACATGACCAACTACTGTCTCTTACCATCTGTACTGCCAAAATTGATTCCAAACTCCAAGTTCATTGTCATCATGAGAAACCCTGTAGATATGTTATATTCAGCTTTCTGGTACTTCTGCATCAACATGAATCATGTGAAAATCAAAGCAATCCAAGGTCCTGATATTTTCCATGAAAGGGTCACATCAAAGCTACATATGTTAAACAACTGCATGAATGAAAACTCCACAATACCCAGTGAATACACCACATTTGACCGTGAATGTCTACTGAACAGCAAGAATTATTCATCCTGTATTCAAAACAGGATCCACCTCCTAGACAAATGCCTTGCCAGGATAACACCAGAAATATTCACACCAAAAATGCCAAAGTGCAGGTATGATAACAGAGTTCATGAAGGAGTATATTTTGCCCACATTCGAAAGTGGCTGAGTGTAGTTCCAAGAGATAGATTCCTCTTTCTAAAGTTTGAAGAATTAGTTAAAAACCCCAGCCAGGGAGCATTGAGTCTGCTCAAATTTCTCAATTTAGATACTAAAGTTGCTAGTAATGAACAAGTCATTAAAGAAATTGTCAGTTCATGCAGTAGGAACGCACAGGTTGGAATTAATTACAGAGACGACCCTCAATTACAGATAAGAGAAGATACAAGAACAATGTTGGAAAATTTCTATCACCCATTTAACTCTCTATTAGCTCAATTACTGGATGATGATAAGTACTTGTGGAGTTAGTAAACTAGCAGTATATTAGTAGCATAACACAGCGAAAAATCTTTGTTCTAGGATAACTATTTTTTGGCATGTCACATGATCTGATTGTATAGTATAAAGATATTCTCTGTCTGTCCTAACTTGATGTAGGTGTCCTAATAATGCAATTTATTTAAGTATCTACCTATAGTAATACAGATGGGAAGTGGCTTGAACAAACAGCCACATCTGATATAAAATACAGAGATGGTCTGGATACTTTGATGGTTGCTGTTAATTAGGAATACTGTGGTCTGCTAATACAAGAGATTTTGTAAACATGGAACTTGTACTATTGTGACATGACCAGTTGGCTGTTATACAGAAGTAGCCTGCTTATACAGTGGAAATTGTATATTATAGTGGTCACCCTTGGGACACAACCAGTTGGCTGTTACACAAAAGTGGCCTGCTTATACAGTGGAAGCTGTATGTAGTGGTCATCCAACACCAACCACATCTCTACAGGCAGAAATAGCCCCAACACTTGAGACCTTTCAACCCAAATTCTAACCTATCAGCCTGCCAAAATCTCTGATAAGGGCCACACTGTCTGTACACACTTAAACTCCAGTAGCAAACATTATAACAGCAGCAAGAACACTCCAACACATTATCACTGCACCAAAAATGACATTTCCTACAATCGGCCAGATGCAGGAAAGACATATATCCTACACTTTTTCAGTGGAGGAATTTCCTACATTGCCCTAAATTTTGCCCTATCCTCTACCAAAACAGTGTAGTGTTTCCTACATCTACCTCATTTTTCACAACATAACTTCTATGGACGACCATCGTCTGACTGTTCAACACACAGCTTCCCAACACACAGCTCCCCAAGTCTTTGAATCTTCTTGCAGGTTAGCAAGTAACAACAAAAAAAGAGAAGTTTCACTGTATTCTAAACATAAAACCCCAGACAAAGGTAGTTAAGAGAGATAAGAATGTGTTTACAAAGATTAGCACACTCTCAATTCCCAACACTTAACTGGCACTGTCATTGATAATAGTAAACAAGTAAACTATATATAATAATGCTAGTTGTAAACAATAATAATGCTAGTAAAATGATATAATGCTATGAAATATTTTGTTCTGTTATTTTATCCTCTACATAAATGAAATCACTTATAACCACAAAGAGTCTTCTAGCTTAACCATTTAAACATAACCTACTTGGTAGCTACTGAATCCTTGAAAGCGGATATGAAAGCCATATAGCTAGCTACTTAGCCTCTCATGGGCCAGACTCAATATATATCGAGATAAGAGTCTGGCCCTTAGAGAGACTGGCTAAATATAGTGTACATTCCTCTTATGTTGCTATATTCTATGCCACAAAAAGAAGCAGCTGCTTAATATGGCTTCTGTTTTGCATAAGGTTATATTGCCATGGCTACTTGGGCCATTTGCATTTATTATTACTACCACACAGTGCAAGTGGTAGCTTGCACCTATTATTAGATATCAAAATTTGTCAAAGTAGCTATTGATATTGAGAAAAATGATTCAGTAAGAAATGACACAGAATTCATCAGCTGATGTTGGCACCACCAGTGTATGAGGAAATTACTGATTCACCTAGTGTATTCAAATACACACAGTGCCCAGTTTACAGCATGTCACATGCTACAACATCAAGTGCAACATTGCAAATGGAAAACTTGAGCCATCATGAATATGAAGATGTGAAACTTAGAAATAGTAACGAACACTTTCAGATGATAGAGTGTTCTGCATACTTATAATTGCTTGCTATAGCATTGTGTGTTTTACATATCAGACAGTATGTAATGTATAAACTAAGTACACTTCAGCATTTTGATGACCTTTTTATACTTTGTCACTGTGATTTTTCATTAAAGATTCTACTTTCATTATTCTCATCATAGAATATCAATAATATAATGTGGTGTAGCTCTACCAGTAATATTGTAATAGCTATACATAAATATCACGAGAATGAGTATATATAATCCTAACCCTAGTTACATTCCTAGCTATATAGATATATTCATAGTCTGAACAATATTCAACTGTTTATGTCTACTGTAGATCTAGGTGGGTGAGGAGTAGTGAATACTGCCACATCACATGATTATGGTAACCTTCCATTTATTATTCTTTTATTAAAGTATCTATGTAACTAATTCAGTCCCTTCTTCTCTACTGGCCACAGAAGGTATGTATGTATAGGACAGAAAATAGAAATGAAGGGTTCTATATAGTAAATCTTTTATATGTATAGGAATGGCCATCAATTAATAAATCTGAACTTGCTCATTTTCCAAATATAAGCCTACTAGCTATTTATAAAAGGGGTGGAAGGGTTAGGCTAAACCTGATACTGCTCATAAATTTAATAACAGCCAACCAGTCAAGAAATACGTACAGCTCTATGTAATACCATTTTTTCAAACACTGTACTGTTATAAGGCTTGGAGACATGATGACATCCTCTGTACCCAAGTTTAAGGCACCATACATGTGTCAATTAATTTATCTTATTATCATACTATCTATAGTAATTTATATATTATATATATTATTATAGAGTTTACAAGCAACCTCATGGAATCTCAACTGGTATATAAACACAGATTAATCATGATATGGTCCACTGAGTATTATTTATAATTCAGTACCTTACTCACTGGCTCTTTGAATAGAGCTAACTAGTTACATATCAATAATTTCCACCATATTATACCATAATAAAATTGCTAAAGAGGAGCTATTATATTATATAACTATATAACTAGTCTCCATGCTCAGTGCATTAGACTCTTTTCCTTGTTGTATCATCATAAAGAGGTGATAAAGATTAATAAATTGAACACTTAGGTATATCCCCCTCAACTATTGAATACCAAAAAATTTATTCCATCAAAATTTATTACACCCAAGGTCAGAATAAATCTTAGTTTCTCAGGTATAATAAATCTTGGTTTTCAATAGTTAAGAAGGTAATGTTTACAGAGTCAACAAGATAATAATAACTCTTGACTAAGAAGAGCATTTAGCTATATCTTCTTTGGAAGCATTAGCAAACCTCTCTGGCATTATTGTCCATTCACAACAGAGGATCAATCAGATTGCTAGATTCATAATGGTAATTGTTAGCTAGGAAACTACATAGCTAATACTACCTTCAAAACATAGTTGTCAAAATGTATTAAAATGCCACAACTAATGACATGGGTATTAAAATGTACTTACTACCCCCCCCCCCCCCCTCCCCCCCCTCAACACACATACATACATGCAATTAATATTTTTATTTTAGATCTGTCAACTTTTGATCTTAGGATGGATGTCAGTTTCTGCACTTCCCAGTGGTAATGATGAAATATTTATTTTAAAGGAATAAACATGAGTTAGGGCATAGTAATATTGGTATACTATGTGTTCCCTGAGTTTTAATTACTGCTGTTCATCATCACATCTAATGACTTAAAATTGCTAACTCTAGTCCCTTACTAAGGGCTCTACAACTAATATATATTTAGACCCAAGGCAATGGTGGCACTTATAATAATACTAACACAACAAACTATTTCTGTAGTAGCTAAAAATTAACAAAGGCATGCATTATGACAATAAATCTTATCAGCATATATTTTGCAGTTATTTAGTTGGATATTAAGTGTACAAAAATAATATCAACTCCCATAGGTGGTTGAGGGTGGGGGCTGGAGAGGTTAGAGCCCCCCCCCCCCTCCAACTTTGAAAGGGGGGTTGCCCTCCCATTTAATTTTGCCTACAATATTAAACGACTTTTTTTAACTTGTTAGAATGTGCAAGGCTCTGTAAAAATAATCACATGCTACAAATTTGTAGCATACTTTTACACTTTTCAGCCCACTACACCTCACCCCAAAATTAAAATGTCTCAACCACCACCTCTGATAATTATTATGAAATAATGGGATGTGGTATATTATAACGTATGTAGCTATCTAGTTATAATATTATTTCTCCTGTAGATTGTAATGTAATAGTACAACTATCTACAACTAAGACTGTTGGCATCCCTGAAGATAGCATTTTCAATCTTCTCTGTACTGATTGTTCTATGACTTCGGTTGGTACTCAGTGGTTGGTGAATGGAACAAATCTTGAGAAAATAAGTCTTATGAATTTGAATAGTCATTTTAATCCTGTGTCAAAATTAGCAGAACTATGGTTTACCCTTCCCCTGGAGCACAATGACACCACCATTCAGTGCATTATGTATTTTG
The DNA here is from genome assembly GCA_964016965.1 of Diacarnus erythraeanus. NCBI lineage: Eukaryota > Metazoa > Porifera > Demospongiae > Poecilosclerida > Podospongiidae > Diacarnus > Diacarnus erythraeanus. The sequence continues at coordinate 4,750,444 of OZ024672.1, forward strand.
TTACAGAAAATGTGTCATCTAATTCTATTACATTACTATTACAGGGGCGTACGCAGGGGGGGGTTCAGTGGGTTACAGGTAACCCCCCTTTCAAATTACTAATGATATTCATAGTGCATGTGCAGGCATGGAGGATTGGTAGGGTCAATGGGTACCATCAAATTTTGGGTTGTTGCAGGCAGGGTAGAATGTAAAGCCTGGGAAAGCCTGGGGGCTGTGGGGGCAGCATGATCCCACCTGCCCTTTATAGGCTACTCTGATCCTTGATGTGACATGCATATATATTATATACATAGTACTAACCACAAGTGTGCATGCATGCTGTAGTGTTAATAATTAATGAATGCCAGCTGCACTATCAGCTACTGCATGTCAAATTGTGTCATGCTGTTGACCAAAGTTCATCAAAATGAAGAGACAGAAGCATATAAAATCTTTTTTTAGTAAAAAGAGAGCAGTTGAAAGAGATAGTAGTAAGTGAACTTATTAGTTAGTCTCTAGAATAAATCAAGATGAATCGATCACTGCTTTATCCAGATGATGAACTGGAGCCCATAATCTTATCAAGAAGTGTTGAGGAGCAATCTAGTTCTGTCTCTCCAGTTGTGCCAGAGAAAACCACAGGCACTTGGACTGAAGGTTCAAGCTCTGTTGATGGAATTGGTGCTTTTCCTGATATAGGTAATATACTGGCTCCAAGTAAGTCCACTGATGAACTTTGGACTTCACTCAATGCCCTTTCTAATGGTGAAAAGTTTTCTCTTTTGTATAACCATGTGCAGCCACCTAATGCTCTGCCATCTACTTTCTCATATGGTGCCAACCGTAGATTTCAAATCTCTTGGCTTAGCAAGTATCCCTGGCTCCTTTATAGCCCCAAGTTAGATGGTGTCTTTTGTGGGCCCTGTGCTCTTTTTATGTCTATTGAAAAGCGTAAAGACAAAGGTTTACTTGTAAATAAGCCATTTTCAAACTGGATTAAGATCAGCAGCATTTTGAGTGATCATTGCAAGCTTAAGTATCACCTTGATAGTGTACAACTGGCTGATGCCTTGAGAAGTAGCATTCAAAATCCAACATCACAAGTTCATGTGATGACAAACAAGGCTCTTGAACTTACTATGAGAAAAAATGAGCATATACTTAGGCAAATTGTACGAGCAATTCTGTTCTTAGCTAAACAAGGTATTGCATTCAGGGGTAAGGTTGAAGATATAGAATTGAACAAGAACCCTGGGAACTTCTTGGCATTACTGAAAACTTTTGCTGAGAGTGATGAAGTTTTATATGATCATCTTTATAATACAAGGGCCAAGAATGCAACACACTTGTCTCCAAGAACTCAAAATGAAATTATAGGTATTATTGGTAATGATGTAATTCTTTCAAGTATCATCTCTAGTATAAAAAAGGCCAAGTATTTCTCAGTTCTAGCTGATGAAGTTTCTTGCCATAATGTGGAGCACTTACCAATTTGTGTTCGCTTTGTTGATGACAATGATGAAATCCGAGAGGAGTTTATAACATTTCTTAAGCTTGAAAGAGTTAGAGCAGATGATATAGCAAACAGCATCATACAATCATTGGAAGGCTTTGGTTTATCACTGGATGGTTTGCGGGGGCAGGGATATGATGGTGCATCCACCATGAGTGGAGTGAAAGCTGGTGTGCAAGCAAAAATCCTTGAAAAACAACCTAAGGCTCTTTATACCCACTGTGCTGGGCACTCAATTAACCTTGCTATCTTGAATTCATGTAGTGTTCCCTCTATAAGGAATTGCATTGACCAAATTAAGGGCTTCACACTTTGGATAAAATATTCTGCAAAGAGAGAAGGTCTCCTTAAAGCAATTATTGGTAAGAGATCCCAAGTTGGCACAAACAGGGCTTCAATACTTAATGTTTGTGTTACTCGATGGGTGGAGAATATTGATGGTTGGGAAAGATTCTCACAGTATCACCCCTTTCTTATTGAACTTTGTGAAGTGGTTATATATGGTAATAGTGAATTTTGTAAATTTAATGATGGCTGGTCTGCAGAAGATAAGAAGAATGCTCTTGCACATCTAAAAGCTCTAGAATCTTTTGAATTTGTCTACTCCCTAGTTACTCTTTTTCGGTCTCTTTCTTACATCAAAGAAGCTATAGTCAAACTTCAAGGGAAAAGTCAAGACCTAGTTTCAGGCATGGGTATTATTGAGCGGTGCAGCAAAGAGTTAATAAGAGAGAGGGAAGATATTGACAATTATAGTCAAAGAATTTTTAGACATTCTTCTAGACTAGCACAGCAATCAAATATACAGATTATGCAGCCACGCACAAATCAACGACAACAGCACCGTTCTAATCCAAACACTACTTCAGTAGAAGAATATTTCAAACTCTCTGTAGCCATTCCCTTTCTTGATCACCTCATAAGTGATATTGGTTCAAGATTTAGTGAGCATTCCAAGCGAGTTGCTACTTTGCAAGGCCTTTTGCCAATCAATATCACAAGTAGTACAACATTTATAGTGATATTGAGCCAGCTATTGCTCTGTATTCTGATGACCTTCCCAATCCATTGATTCTTGATGAAGAATTACATCGCTGGAAGTTAAGATGGCTAGAAGTATCTCAACAGGGAAGACCAGAGACACTCAGTGATGCACTCAAGCAATGCTCTCCTGAACACCTACCAAATATTAACACACTGTTGAAACTTTTTGCTACACTACCTCTAAGCTCCTGTTCATGTGAAAGGTCAGCATCCGCACTTTGCAGACTGAACAATTACCTTAGATCCACACAAACTGCTGAGAGGCTAAGTGCATTAGCTCTCATTCACATTGCCTATGAGACTGAGATCAATTTAGATACTGTTTGTAAACTATACCTAGGAAAATATCCACGTAGAATTGAGTGTGCTAGCTTGCTGTTTCAGTAAAGATTTTGCTAATTAAAATGTGTGTGGTTTGGGCATTTTCTGGGTGTGGTTTGAGTCTGGTCACACATGTAACCCCCCTTTTAAAAATCCTGCGTACGCCCTTGTATTACAAGGTCAGTTACTGTTAAAAAATAATGCAGTAAGTTAAGACAAATGGTAGCTAGATGTTTGTAGTTATTAAAGGAAAAATATCCATTTCCATCCAAGTCGTCTTACTTACTTTTTTGACTTATGTTCATTTTAGACTATCTTAGTGCTTTTTGTAAAAGAAAAAAAAATTTCAAGTTATAGCCGAGTCATATGTTAGAAAATGTCACTTGGCACTTATTGTGACTATGTAAGACCACTTTGTTCTAGATAATTCTGATTTAAGTTTTAGACTCCATGATTTGTTGAGTTAGTGATTTTGTTACTCTGCACTATTTTATTTTGTCTTATTTTCTTTTCGACAAATAGCTCTAACGTAAACTATTATTATTGCTTACATAGAGTTACAGTACAATGAACATGAGTAGTCTCAGTGTTATTACCGAGAGTGAATCTATCACATAATTCATACTTACTAGCCAGCCAAGGATATGAAATGTGATCTAGGTTCTAGGGACTGTGTTAACTCATAATAACTCCTACCAGGCAACACCACCAGTTATTAAGATAAATAAATAAATAAATTTGGTAACAATTGAGCATTCTAATGTTGTTGCTGTTGTTGTTGTTAGTATCTACCAACTAAATCATGGCTCAAAATGTGTGCACTCTAACCCCACTAATACTGTATATCCGTAGAGTTGTTATACAGATGTGTTGAAAATAGGTAGTAAAAATATGAACTCACTTGTTGCATTTTTACTCAAGCTCTATTTCTGGGAAATTATAAATCTAAAGTAAAATCGATTCACAAAATGCACACAGAACATCGTACTCTTAGTGCCTTCAACTCCATCAACAATTTTCTGGTCTTGGTGGTCCGTAAAGTACAATAGTTGGGATCACTACAATAAAACTATATTACACAGCTCTTCAATCATAGCTTGCACAACCTACTAGAGCTGTCAAAAATAATACCCAAAGAAACTATTTCGAAAATTAAATTTTGATAAAAAATAAAAATGTAAAATTAATATTGAGAGCTCTGAAACAAAAATGCAATGTGGATGAAGCTTGACTGTCATGTGACATTATACAGAATACACACAGTTACCACTGCTAGCTACTCTAATAATACATGTGGCTGCTACTAATGCTACAGACCTGCATAACTACGTATAACTAAATAAGCACCAGAAATTGACTAATGTGATTACATTATCTACGTAGCTAGTAGACCACTCACTATTGAAGTAATAAGTATAACATTATGACCCAGACTTCCAGCCCTTGTTTTCCAATAGTACATTATAGCTTTATTGATTATGTAATTTACAGGCCTACTATCTGCTGTTGGATCTCCACTTATCAATATAGCAGACACTGACATCTTCCTCACTTGGACAGCTCCCTTCACCCTGGACATACCTGATGTTGACCCAGATATCACATACTGTGTAGATGTAGTAAACTCCACCTCCTTATCAATAGTACTCTCTGAGTGTGAGATCAATGTGACTGGATTTAATTTCTCCATTCCCATTGGCAGAATGTGTGATAACTACACCTTCACTGTAACTCCTGTTAATGTGGTTGGCAATGGAACAACAGTCACACTAGGATACTCTCAGGATTTTATGAGTATGTTCAACTTAATATGACTGCATGTATAAATTATGACATAAGATTCATCAATGTAGCTATGAGACCATGACCAGTTAATTATTACTGCATATAGTGGAATCTCTCTATTGCAGACACATTGGGACAAATAAGTGTCCTAATTAGAAGGATGGTTTCATTTCATTGAGTGAAGTTTTTCTACTGATGTTAACACACAAGCCATTATTTGGAGCATAGCTATCTACATAATTAATGTTCATAATAGCTACCAAGGTGTCCCCATTTCATAAGGTGGAAATAGAAGAGTTTCATTGTATAATTGGTAAACAGCAGAAACAATTTGATATAATATAGCGGAGTGCACTTGTGAACTATGGTTTAAAGAACAATTCACAATTGAGGCTCAGAGGAAGCTGTCAGGTTTTGGCCAGACCAACATAGACAGCTGAATTACTAGTTGCTGCAATACTTGGAGAATTCTGTAGGAACTCTAACTCAATAATCCTTTAACTTGTGTTGTAATCATAATGCTACTGTTTATACTTTGTTTATAGTTAATATATTAGCCAATAGAAAGTGGGTGTGGTGTCAAAAACTTTCTATTGATGCTAAAAATTATAACCTGACCAAACAAAAATAGCTAGCTACCTCTGGGTCTGTGATCTATGTCTCATAACCTTTCTGAGGCTACCATAAAATGATCATAAATTTTATTGGTTTAGTGATATTCTTTTCAGAAAAAATTAATATATTATTATAATATTATAGGTACAGTAGACCCTCGCATATCCGGCCCTCACTTATCCGGCTCCTCCGATTATCCAGCCTACCTTAGCTAGCTATATCTACTTTATACATAGTATTGGGTTGATACAACAGGCTATGAATATCATTAACAGTTAACTAGCTGTTGTGGGCACCCCCCACCTTCTGTTAATGCAAAGCTGCTAACACTGGTTTAAAGGACTTAGCTAGAGATGTGCCCAGTTAACGTACAGTCATTTTTTTCTTCCTAAATAATTTTTGTCACATGTATACATTATTGTTTCACATATACGGACTAGTGCTGGTCCCAAGGAGTCGGTATAAGTGAGGGTCTACTGTACTACTGACTGTGAAAACTTTATTCTTTAATTCTCAAGAACTATTATTATCACAACTTCACCTACTATCCTAATATTATCAGGCAAAAGCTTTCAACATGTTTACATTTATCAAATTATAGCATTGTAGTAGTTTCTATACATAGTCTTATAGTGAGAAAGTTTCTGAACTTAGCTACCATAATACTAATGTTTACTGTTCAGTATGTCCCACACTAGTGCTATATATATGTAGATAGAGACTCAAATTCATTATTGTCATTATAACTAAACACACTGACAACTTAAGTGGCCATTAGTTAGTATAATTAATCTCATAATGCTACGTACCTGTGTATTATTAATATTGAATAATATCTATTGTTGTTTAGTTAGTAGTTTTGGACTATTAGTTAGTTTTCAGTTAGTTATTGGAATCTTACAACATTTTAGTATAGTTTTAGTTAGTTACAAGAGCCTGGTATTTCTTTTAGTTTAATTACAAGAGCCTAGCATTAGTTTAGTTCTAGTTAGTTACAAGACCATGGTAGCTACTTTGGGGCAATCAACTTACGTATACAATCATAGTTTAAGTTAGTTGGAAATGTAATTTTTTGCTTCCATGGGATGAATGCTGCTTGTTAACTACAAACATTAATACAATAATTATCAGCTGGAGGTGTGCTCAACTAATATTAGATTCAACCTCTGCTCTCATTAGTTTTAGTTTAGTTTTTGGTGCAATATGATGTAAATAGTTTAGTTATAGTTCTGGCAAGTAAGTGAACTACAGTTTAGTTTAGTTTTAGTAGTGAAGAAATTAGTGAACTATTATCCGTTTTAGTTTTAGTTTTAGTTAACTAATACAACAGTGATATATCCTATTATTGCAGGTCCTACTCTACTCATAACTGTTACATTACTACTATACTTTTTGTTAAATTTTATTATTATATATTATAGCTCCTATAGCAAGAGAAGTATTATTTATCATAGAAGAGTCGGCCTACCAAATCAATATGGTATGCACATTGTATGTGTGTGTTAATAATATAGTGTACAATGAGATAATACATAATAACTGCGAGATTATTATACAGGTTTTGCTTAATTAATATGACACTAATCTGTTGCTTATTACCTGATTACTAGAATGAATAGAGAAGGTTAAACCAGCTTAGAAGGTTCAGTAGATACTTTGGTTGTATGAATGAAATAAATATGTTATATAGAGTGTCAATATAGCTAAGTTCATTTAACAAATAGTTATGGAAATTTTGAATATGGATTTTTGATTATAGATGTACTGTTCCGATTGGTACAGACAAATGAGCCATAGCATAGCTACTATAGCAGAGATATTATCTGTTTTGGTTCGGAAAGTTACTATAGAAGGGAGTTTGACATTCATGCAATATTGTATTGTGATAAGCCATAAGATTTGATAATTGCTAACAATTATTATTATTGAACTATAGTCCTCTCTGGTGTGTGATGGTAAACTGAAAATTGTCAATCAAGACACTAATAGTGAAATCTTTATACAAGGGAATGACTTGAACATCACAATGAATATTATCATGTTCACAAGTGAAGACCTAGAGAAGAATCAGCTCTATAATGTCTCTGTTAATGCCAGTAACATCAATGGTTCAGCTGTGTCCAATGTCAGTCTAAGTGAGTATCTAGTATGCATACTCACTTACAATGGTTAGTTACCCAATTTATGTATTCTTTACACATAGGTACACATGATGTGATGAATGCCACTTTTGATGTCACATCTCACACAATTGAAACTGAGTACTTTGAGTATTCCACAGCCATTGGAGCACTCTATATTACTATATTTGTCAATGAAGACAGGTCCATAGATTTCAAAAAATCAATTTATCTTCCATTGGATAGGAGTTCTTCCCATAACTACACATTACCTGATAATATATCTCCAGGACAATATCAGATGTTTGTATATGATATTGACAGTAACATTACTTTCCATGATGCTGTGAACTACCCAGCAAGTACTGACATGTTTTCTATTAATGGGCAAGGTAAAGGATGGCTATATCCCACAATGGTCGGTTACTCATAATAATTTATTATTATTATAGGTTCTTACAGTCAAAATACATCATCAGAGTTTGTTAGAGACTGCAGTGTAACCTATGTGGATGATGTCATTTCAACAATGTGTTCTTATTCTAATGATTCCTCAGTTACTGGATTCCAAATGATTGTACAATTGAATAATATCACCGATGTCCATAAACTCCTCATAAACAGCACCGCTGGACACCTGTCTCCTGGACCAGTCACAGTACAAGCAAATAAGAATGAAACATACCATGTTACTATTTTCCCCATAATAATGGGCATAGGAATAGCTAACACCATCATAGCACATTCACAAGAGTTGTCACCATACAAACATGAAGACGACCATGGAGGTAGGTTAATCATTCCTTGCTGTTTTTGCTGTTCCGTTAGCTATTGTACAATATTCTAACATATTAGTATTGAGAATTAGTCAGCATGCCTAGTTGCATGTAAGTAGCTATAAGGTTTCATCTAGGATTTTTGATTTGAGTGGGGAAGCTACAGCTGCCACCTAGTTATTGCATGGTCTCACAACCAATTGCAGCAGAGATCAGAAGGGAGTTTGAATGTTTAAATGTTAACTAAGTGACTTGAAGCTGGAGTGTTGGGGGGCGGAGTTTTTCTCCTGCCCCCTTTATAGATGAAATCCTGAGGTAATTACATGCTAACATTTGTCCAAGAGTGGTTGTGTGATTTTTCAAACAAGTGGTGACCCTGAATGATAATATCATCAGTAATACATTGCATAGCTAGCTTTATCTTCATCCAGAAAAGGTGTAAAAGAACTTGGTACATATATTATAATTATTATCACATAATAATTACAAATAGCTATACCTCTAAATTTTCTTGTTTTTATATCTATGCAAGCTTGAACTCATGTAGTAGCCAAATTTGAAATTCTCAGCTTTACACAAATTGTGATGCATGCACAGACAGTTGTGTACTGGGATTTCTCCCTCCTCTCCATGATAGAAAGAGAGATGGAACTATACTAAAAACACTTTTGATTTAGCTTACTCAAAGGCACTGGGATTGTATAATGACAGGGGTGTGGCCATAATAATAATACATTGGTTAGTTTGGAATTTTGAAAAAGTAATATCTCCCCTCAATTAATATTTATGGTATAATTTGCATTCTATATTATTATTTATTATAGAGTGGAAGATTGAAGCAATAGGAATAGGTAAAATTAATAACAATGAGTTTGTGATTTTAATTTACTGTAATCTATTGCTCTAGGGATAGCACTGACAATAATACTAATTACAAATATTGCATTTGTGATTATGAGAACAATGTATAGAAGGAGTCATAAGTAAGTCAATTAATTCATTTCAACAGAACAAGGTTTATTTTAATAATTTTTATAGAGCAAAAAAAAGTGTGAATTGAAAATAATGTGATTCCACAATGCAGTTAACTCACTGATGTGAAATGTTTGAAATTTAGTCTCTTACTAATTCATTAGACAGTATTTTGCTTTGTAATTGTAAATGCATTTATTGGAAATTAGCTACTAGTCTCTATAATGTCTAGTGTGGTAAAAGGACACTAATAAACAAGCACTATAGTATCACCAGTTTACCTCTGTGTGCCTGTGTAAAGTTGCAGTTAGCTAGCTCTATTATATTCATTCTTATGCTTTCATGAACGTTTATGACTTACGTAAGCAGCTAATAAAAAATATTCATAGACATTACTTATAACAGTTATGACACACTGGAGAGCAGGAGCAGAAGCTACGTAATACTCTAAAAGAATGGGAAAAGCTTGAGCAGATACTATGAACAAAATGACTGCTCCAGATCTGTCCCAGTCTAGGGTTATATGTAGTAAAGGATGCAAATAGTTCAGCAGCAGTTATGAAAATGTTTAAAGTAACATTCATTGTCAGGAACATGTTACACAAAATAGCCAATCAAAGGGTGTCTCCACTGACTAGTTCAGAAATCTATAAAATGGCAAGGAAAGCATGTGTTACTAATAATATTGGCAACTGAGAGTTTATAAGGAAGAAAACAGAGCTGTAAAAGAAACAACTGCTCAAAAAAATGGTAAAAGTTCTCTCTTCACACCATTTTTCAGCCCAAGCAATAGAATAGAATGATTCATGACTGTTTAGATATTTCCCCTACTCATCTTTGTAATTTCTAAGCCATTTCAAGGGAGAAATTGGTAATTCTATACCTAAAATAATGCACCTAATCAAAATTTCAGTTATTATAATTATTTGCTCAATGTTTAAAGTAAAGTAATGACTGGTAAGAGACCTTGGATAAATCACAGAATAGATGGGCACTGAGGTAGCCAAAAATGGCTTGATGGGTGACAGAAAACTATATTTAACAGCTATTAGTAAGGAGTAACTAGCTCATACCTCTGCAAATATTTATACAGTTAAATCTCCCAAGAGGAATATGATTCTTATCCTAGAGCATGCAAATTTTGATATTTAAACTGAGTTTAGTATTCACGTAGTTCAGGTATGTAACATAACTACAGTAAATGATCTAGCTACTAGGTATAATTATGGTCAGGTACATGTCTGTGAATACTAATGAAGTTTTGGACATGATATCGTTATGATATTAAATTTATTCTGGAATCATTTTAATAGTCTCTATGTTTATAATAAATTAATATATACCAGCAGCATTCAAAGAATTGAAGCTATATGGACTCTTTTAGAGAGTGACCATCTAGAAACATTAATAATTAACTGACAGCCTTGAGAATATTCATAACTCCACCTACATGGAAATTGCTATTTTTTAAATCAGTTAAGTTTCAAATATTAATGGTGCCACTTGTAGCTAAAGACATTATCATAAGTTCTTTTCAAGAACTTGATATGGTTTCTGTACACAACCAAATATTAGTTATCTAGCTAGTTAATAAGCTAATATATAATACTATTTAATCCAGTGGTCCATAGAGAATTTTACTGTTCAGCTTGTTTTCAGTGGTGTAAAAATACTCATTATTGAAGGCAATGAACTCTTCTTTAGAAATACTTTGGTCGTTATTTGTGTCCATGGCTTCAAAGGATGCTTTTGCATGCTTAGTATCGATACCTGCAGCCTCGTAGTATTTCACCCACTCGTCATACGATATCTCGCCATTTCCATTTGTATCTATCATGTCAAATGCACCCGAGAACAAAACTGCACAATTATCCCTCATCATGTCAAGATTTTTAATATAAATCTCTTCGAACTCTTCGTAGGTTATAGATTGATCATAGGTGGTGAGGCCCATGGTATCGCTAAACTGCTTGAAAACTCTTTTTACTTTCTCAATGTGCTCTGGAGATGAACCAAGCTTTTTGTAGCGTTCAATAACCAGGTCGTAGTCATCTAGAGAAATAAGACCATTCCCATTTGTGTCAAATACTTCAACAGCACGACGAATCTTCTTCTTTAAAAAGTCATTGCTTTGTAGTTCTTCAATTGTATAGCTTTTTGCCATTGTAATATTAATGGAGTCAATAGATCATAGATCTAGGAAAATGAAGAGGAATAAACACATCAACATGCAAGTAGCTAATAATTAGTAGCTAATAATTAGTAGCTAATAATTAGACTTTTTCCTTTGAAGCTTGAAACACAGACCAAGAGAATACTGCTACCTATCTAAAATAGCTATGGGATCTACAAGTATATGATGAGAGGGTCAAGTTAATATATCCACTTACTAAGTAAATCTGAAAATAATTTTTTATCTTTAATTTTAAGGAAATTTAATTTCAGAAAGAGTACCATTGATTTATTCAAGATAATTTAATTTAGGCATGATTCTGGTTTCATTTTTACTTTTGAGAGTACAACCCCTTGTTATTAAGAACCAAAGAACTTCCACACAACATTAGAAGTAGGCTGGATGGATAAAAGTGGCTACATTTACAACACCATTGGAAAAGAGACAACCTCTAATCATCCAATCCATGACTAATCAGAGGATGCTTTTCTATGACAAAGTAATGAGATTTTACAAGAATTCTCAGTATCAGGACCCCAATCAGATTACAAATCCTTCCATTCCTCCTCTACATTGCAGTACAAGTAGCACCAAACCAGAGTCCTCATGAAAGTGAGGACTTATTTTGAAAATACTACTCACCTTAGCCAGGGCTTCTCTACACAACGAAATTTACTGCCAGGCTATAGTTACAGAAAGCTAACAGTTTATTTGACACTAAGAGCTTAGTGCAAAAAGGTATCACCTTACAAATTAGGAAGGCTTTAATTAATGACTGGGTGTGGTTTGCTATTTAGTTGCATTTCAAAAGGTGAAAGTCACAATAGAAATTTTTTGAAATCAGACAGAACTCAATACCACGATCCAATGTCTAACAATTCCAACACTGTTATTTGGTAAGCTATGCCAATTATACTACATAGAAAAGCCTGAGAACTATGGCAGAAATCTGATGACTCTACTAACCATCAGCAGGCTCATTAGGCAGAAATCCTCAATAAAATATGCATACATAAGTGAGTCACAGATATAACTTTTGCTGCAAGTGGTTTAGTGGATTAGAAAAAAATCTTTAGTCGGCATGAAAAATTCCAGGACCACACCCACTTTCTTTCTAAAGAACAGCCCTACTTATACAGCTAACCTTAATACATAATGCAAAACTTAATGATCACTAGCTGGTTGCTGTGATTGGAAGATGTTGCTTAATTATGAGCTGGTAGTCTATTCATTCATGTGCTCTGGCATTAGAAGTCATCAAGTTGTTGGTCAAAATTTGACCCCATGCACTCTATTCTAGTCTGCCATAAAATGGAGAGGGGAAGTTTATTACTTGAATAATGGGGCTGTGATCTTTGTGGTTGGGATGTAAATAGCCACAGTGATAGTGGGATAAATATTATCACTAGCAAGTATATACCTGCAACACAGGGGAACTTGGGTGTATAATTAGCTAATAATCCCAAAGGACAAATCACAGGATGTGACTGGCAAAGTACATGCAATTTCCAAGGGAACTTGAATATTAATATAAAAGTTGGTTATCTTTCTTTGTTCTTTTAGGTGGCAAAAAGGTGGTAAGATTCTTACAACAATGTATGGACTACTTAAGTTCACAGTTTATAGGACAAGTAGTATCCTTATTACCATTAGGACACATATTTCCAGATCTCTTGATGTATCCTTGATGTACCCCAAAAGTAAACCTTAAAGTAAGAACCCTGAGAACTCCCCTGGCTATGGGTTATTGCTGTCATGAGTGTTCTTCCTTCCTAGATCATCCACTCAGTCAGCCTACTACTAATGGTGATTATTGCTGCACTGAAGTAAATAAGTGGATACCTCAGTTGCACCATTTGATATTGCTATGAAATCTTCCCTAAGAGACAAGTAAAAATATACAATAATGAATCTCCTCACGTTTTCCCAGACCACATCACCATCAATCACACACAAACATTGAGCTCTTCCACAAATTCTTTGTTTTCCAATATTGAAACTAACATCTGTGAAAGCCAGAATGGATGAGTTTTGTAAGAGTACTCCTTGCATAACACTTGGAAAATGAAGTCTTCCATAGCTCCATTTACAAGGCAGTGACTGGACTACCCTAGGCTAAGTTAAGAATTTCAGTTAGCCCTGCAGTTTCTGATAGATTGTCAGGCTTTATTTGTTCATCAGACCCAAATTCTCTACTGCCTCTGCTGTTAAGAATTTTAACATGTATTGTTTGATGTTATTTTCTTCTCTCACTGTATATATAAAGCTCAAGTATGGCCTTACCTTACAATCATCGCCATGGAAACGGTGCAAAACTAATTATTAATAGATAACACCTCATAATGGAGTTTATCTACTTTGATTACTCTTTACCAAAATTGATGAACTTCGAACTTTCCACGATAGGCGCGCATGCTCAGGCGCTGTACATTTTGAACTCTGTTAATTTGGTTGTACACCCAACAAAAGTAGCTGCTCTGTAAATACATTCTGTCGTGTCGGTGTGCTCCAGGTTACATAGAACTTTCGAGAATGTGTCTGGGCACTATTCATATAGAACTCACCAAACACAAGGGTTTAAAACTGCATTTTGTATTATTAGCTATCAGGCATTGGGTGTGCTATCCTATCTGTGAAGTTATTTTCCTAACTGGTGTCTAGTAAAGTGGTCGCTATTTGGTGGTTTCTTTTGGAGGTAAGATTCTATTTGGAAGTCTTCAGGGAGCATCCAGTTTGTGGTTTTTGGAGGGTCCATTAGCTACCAGAGGTTCTACTGCAACAGAAAAATCTGCCACTTGTAGTTACAATGTAGAGCTATGACTGAACTCAAAGAAGTTTCAGCCTCGAGATATGTTACCTCAAATTTAACATAAAAATGGTTTCTGTGCATAACAAAAATAATAATAACCTACATAATAACACATAATCATAGTAAACTAGCTAATAAGGAAACATTACTGTTTTAGTGTGTTAATCCAGCGGTCCATAGAGAATTTTACTGTTCAGCTTGTTTTCAGTGGTGTAAAAATACTCATTATTGAAGGCAATGAACTCTTCTTTAGAAATACTTTGGTCGTTGTTTGTATCCATGGCTTCAAAGGATGCTTTTGCATGCCTAGTATCAATACCTGCAGCCTCGTAGTATTTCACCCACTCATCATACGATATCTCGCCATTTCCATTTGTATCTATCATGTCAAATGCACCCGAGAACAAAACTGCACAGTTATCCCTCATCAGGTCAAGATTTTTAATATAAATCTCTTCAAATTCTTCATAGGTTATAGATTGTTCATAGGTGGTGAGGCCCATGGTATCGCTGAACTGCTTGAAAACTCCTTTTACTTTCTTAATGTGCTCTGGAGATGAGCCAAGCTTTTCGTAGCGTTCAATAACCAGGTCGTAGTCATCTAGAGAAATAAGACCATTCCCATTTGTGTCAAATATTTCAACAGCACGACGAATCTTCCTTTTAAAGAAGTCGTTGCTATGTAGTTCTTCAATTGTATAGCTTCTGGACATTGCAATGGCAATACAATTCAGACAGTTAGCTTTAGCAAGAGAACTCAAGAATTAGCTACTACTTCACTGATTCAGTTGTACCTAGCTCAAAATACTTGTTATATTCAAAACATTTTTGTGTAGGTTGTGGAATGGTGGGGGTAAATTAATATTCACGGCTAACCATATGTAGTACACAGCTAAACAGTAATAGCCAGCTCAGCAGGTTTATGCTGAGTGATCAATTCATGCTAAACAAGACTATTAAATCCAGCCTTTTTATTATTATAATAGAACCTAAACAGGAAGAAATAGCTAACTACATAATTAGAACTAGCATATAGCTACGTATGTGAGAAGAGATGAATTACTTGCATAGTCTGACCTATTGCCCTGCCTACCTACATTCTGAAACCTAATTCATTGAGTGCATATAATTAGATTGCCTTTATAAGAAGATGTGAAATAAATTCATGACATTTTTGAGTTGGAGGTGGTGTAAATACATGCATGTGACAACTAAGAGTTGGGAGGGGTACAGATAGTCTTCTATAGCCAGATTATAATTACATAATTGTATCAAGGCACTTATAGCACGAGCCATTAATGCTGTAACAATTATGTAGATCTTATTGACACCAAATTAGTATAGGGAGTGATCATAGCCAGAGATTATAAGCTATGTTAAAATTATATCAGTAAGCTATGTTAGCACTAGTTCCTGAAAAGGGACTAGTTTGACTAGTTTAATTCTTCATTATTAATTTTGTTTGTAATTCTTAAACTTTGAGCTTATAATCACTATTACTATTTGTCTTTGGCTGAAATGCTAGTGAGTAACCAGTCTTATTGCTATATATTGGATAAAAGCTTGTATTTGCTACTTAGTACAAAATTCAAACCATGTCCAATTACAAAATAATATTATCACTAGTTTAAACAAATTTCTTATAAGTTTCATGTATGTGTGAGGTGCTCAAATCCAGTCAGATAAGATTGCTAACAACAGCAACAACAATAACAACAACCAACAACATTAATGATGACAACAACAACAACAACCATGAATTTAGAAGTAAAAGTATACCAATACGATACAGTCATAAGTAGCAAATCAGTTCAACTTTATTAGTTCATTCATGACTTTGTATGAATCTCATCTGTGGTGTCTTTTGTTGGTATGATAGACCTGACAAATGGGAGTGGGATTGGTGGATGTTTAATATTGGAGGGTAAAATTAATATCAGGCACACCTTTACAGTAATTTCACAGGCCAACCTCCTTCACCAATATATAACAAGAAGAGTCTGGTGACACTATATTTGAGCTCTCTAGAATTAAAACAGTCCAATATCCGTTGCCTCTGTACAAGTCATTAGTATTACACTGTATAGTTAACTTTGACCTTACATTATACCTGTATTGCTAGGCCAAAAGGTTAATATTAATTTAATAATTATTATTGTATACTAATATATTATAATACCTTATCAATCTGGATGGATGTCGGCTCTTCAATGATATATAAGGTCTTAGGTCTCTGGTTTCTATATATGCTAGGGCACTCTCTAGTACTTTTAATGTATACAGTATGACCTTTGACACCTTACTCTGTAGGCAACTCCCCCTCTACTTTGGCAGTAGCATTAATTCTGATAGTATCTCCTATTTCTCTTAACTGTCTCACTTGGTGAGTTAATTCTTCTCCAACTACTAGGATAACTGCTGATCTTGTGTACCAATGTTGGTGTGTCTAACAATACCCTTAGTAGTACTGGACAGTAGTGCCAATAATTATAGTCAAGTTGGACATTATTAAAGACTAGACTTCCTCCTACTCCAGCTGTTTCAGTTGTAACCCCATAGGGTAGGACTCCTGCAGAAGTGTCCCATTAACAAGGCACCCTACTGATGTTCCAAAAGTTGAGGTACAGAAGAAAGCTTCAATACCTCCTTCAAACACTATGGCTTCTTCATAAACTGTATAATATTTGCAGCAGGAAAATACACTAACAGAAGACACAGAGACTACTTCGTTTCTAGCTAGTGATATCACACATAGCTACATATACTCATGACAAACATACTTATGCCAATATAAGAATGACTAGCTAGCCAGAAATCTATCTATAGATGCCTCTACCAACTAACGAAAATCATATTGTATATAGAGCAGGAGATATTTTCTAGTAAAAATACTTACTTCATGGATTGTAAGTTTGTATGTTATGGCATCAAAACTATTTTCCTAGGATGAAGTTGTTACAAACTTCTTAAAGCAATATCTATTAAGTACTGGAAACCATACAATAGAAGTCAGGAATTAAGTGGGTGTGGCAGCACAAATTCATGTGAAAATTAAGAATTTTCTGGATCAGCCACTGTACAAGATATCATGGTGGCTAGGTAGCTAGGTAAAAATGGTATGAGTTGGAAGGGGATAATAATGGCTGAAATGATCTACTCTAGAGAGAGGTTGCATTGGGAGAGGAGGGGGGGGGGGGGGGGGGGAAGGAGGGAGTGTTCATGTAAACTGTGGTGCAAACTTGAAAGGCATGATATTTTAATAAATGTACAGTGACTCCACTACTGGGAGTATAGTTCATGCCACAGTGTTGTTGTTAGAAATAGAGCACTGCAGGGGTGGGTGAATAGGGTGACATGTCACCCCCCCCCCCTCCCCCTTCCACTTAATTCATAATTATGGGGGATATCAGCAACAAGAAAACTATTCACAAACTTCTATAGAGTACTGGTAACCACGCCATAGAAGTCAAAAAGTGGGCATGACAACCACAAATTCTTGCCTGAAAATTAAGTCACCCCCTTTAAAAATTTTCTGGATCAGCCACTGCACTGCACTATTTTGTACACCATGTTTCATGTAGCTAGGTAACAATAATAATGCTGCCACATGTAAGAGTCTTTTAATCTCAGGTGGTAGTAGTAGTGTGGCAATGGTTGCCAATGGTCAATTAGCCCGTGAAGTGGTCTATACCTTAAATAGGGTACTAATTTTATGACTTTACTACCCGAAAATGAGCGTGGTACATGCCCAGTGGCTGGTGGATATGTACAATTACTTCAACACCTAATGGCAGGGAAGGGATGGAAGAAGGCTGGCATTCAAGGAGTTGTTGATAGTGCTACATTACTTCCCATATCAAGCTGTAATGTAATTAGTATTATTTGCTGCTATTATTATGTAGCTACATGTGATATTGAGTTTTGACTCATTCTGGAGACAATTCAACAAAATTAACGCCCTAAAATTACAAAAAGAACCAAAATTGATAAATATTGTACCTGAAAATAATAGTCACATTAAGGTAGCAATCCTAGAGACATGGCCTACTACAAGAGGACAGGTATATAGCTAATAGCTATCATGTATTGGAAATACTATTATTATACTGGCATATCAAACAAAGTGAAGGAATTTCTCACCTTGTTTGATACCTCTACCACCTCATGCCTGTGTGAGACTTAACTGTATGTCTAACAATACTAGCTAAGAGTCCCTAGAATTTCAACACCAAACCATTTATATGGTTGTATAGGTAGACTAGCGATCTTTCATTGATCGTAACTAGGTAATGGTCGCCGCGCCAAAAAGGTCAAAAACGTGACATACATAACGTTGTATAATTAATTATGTACGTTACAACATGATAATAATATTATACATCATCATACAAGACACAAGTTGTATGTGTTGCACGTGGTAAAAGGTCGTCACACTCACAGACACACCCTTGGTCATCCCCCCCCCACCCCCTCCAACAGCATGCATGCACAACAAACTTATCCCCAAACCTAGTACCTCCCCCCTTACAAAAATAATTTTAGCCCCCGCTGATCATGCGCAATAAATGAAGGTGTTTCCCCGACCGGCTCAGCTCCAGAGAAGATCATTTTCTTTGCTCAGACCTAATAGGTGTGCTCCAGCAATATGACTGCCGAGCAGGATCCTAACCAAAAGGTGAGCCTTTATCGATCTAGCTCTATAGTCGCTAGCTAGCTTTATATAGGTGTAGGGAGTAGCCTCTACGTTCAATCTGTAACCAGCTAGTAAAATGATCGGCTAATAACTAACTAGTATATGCTTATTTTTCCTTGGCTAAGACTGGGCGTAGTTTGTTTCTCACCACCCTCTTATCAAAATTTGTTTTGGCTGGAGGTTATCATTATTCAATTTCTGGAGACATAATAATATTATAGATAGCTGTGTATAATTGGGGTGCCAGAAAGATTCATTGTGAACCTGGTGATGTCGATTATGACTGGTTGTATTCTATTCCCTTAGGACTAAGGATTAGTGTTTATTTGTTTGTTTTAGTATGTAATAATATAAGGAAGTGAAACAAGATTCAATTAACAAAAAACAAAAAACAAAAAAAGTGTTTCAGCAAACACTCTGGTGTGTGAATTACATTGCATGACCTTTGAAAGACCCAGCTCTGAAAATCTAAATTGCAGAACGAAAAAGAGAGAATAAAGCTGATGCCATGATTAACATGCATGATGATACTACTAGGTTAAAGAAATGTAAGCCTCTTATAAAGCTTCCCTAGCAAAATCACTTATTGCTGAGGGAACAAAAGAATGCTCTGATTGTTGTTCATAAGCTCCCTCCCTCCCTCCCTCCCTCCCTCCCTCCCTCCCTCCATATAACAATGTCATTTCTCTTTTTGATGGTATATGAGCATGACCCCATTCACAACAATGTAAAATTTATGACTTATGTAGATCAGTAAATCATGACAAACTTCAGTGCAGCTAATCTCTAATCTTTATACGGGAAAACCTTCTCTTGGGTATGACAAAATATGCTCCATGCTGCCACATGCATAGTTTGTTTGTGTGTGAGAGGGGGGCTATCAAAGAGCCAACATACCTTTGGGTAAGCTGGTTCCATATTATGTAAAAGAAGGGAGATAAGTCAACCTATCTTTTTTTGCCAAATCCATCACTCTCTGAAAGGTTAACAGGAGAACTAAAAACCATGCACATTCTTTTCAGTCCCATTAATAATACCACCTGTTCCCAGGGCCACAAGTACCAGTATATTTACCATGACATCTTTTGGTTCAACCCTGCAGCTGAATAGTATTTAGTGCATGCAGTCACAATGTGTACAATGTCAGTAGGCTATTGATCACATGACTCTTCTTTTAATATTTCTGTACTTATTTTATATACATCTCCTAAGCAAGTCCAAAGCATGCTATTGGCTACACAGAATGCTTGTAACCTTGTCTATCTGTGTGGGTACATAGCTAAAATCAAATTTAAAATGTCATTTGTCTGATTAGGGGGTTACTCAATGGACTTTAGTTATGAAGACTCCACATCCTACATAGCTTGTTCAAGACATATGATTTGGCTGTGCCTTGATCATAAATTTGCTCACAATCTGATCTCTTATTAGTGCCCTTAAGGTTCAAAACTCATAATTCATTGGATACTGGAGAGACCAATTCCTTCTAGTCTTGCTAAAATGCTAGTTAGGGTGGGTCTTGTACTTTACTTAGCTCTCAACCACGTACTACATTATTTGGGAACAAGTTGATTGTCCTTGGACAAGATTTTTCTTGTTTTTGCTAATAATATCTTTATGCAGCTAGTGGGGAGAATTTTAAGTGAATTTTCATGACTTGTATAAATGTTTATGTGTAATATTCTCAGTACTCACACTGCACTCTAGTATGGTAGGTGTGTGTATTATAATCCTGATAGGCAATTACCATTCAACTCAATTTAGTATAGGTTTATAAGAAGGCTAGACTACATGCTATAGCTATGTCATTAGCTAATAAAGTTCAATGCTGATATTAAAAAGATGGGAGACATAAGCTGTATATGAGAGGTTTGAGACAGCTAGCTGTTTTAGCTTGCAAACTTGCATAATGGCATGGTATCCCTCCACATAGCCAACAATACTATTTTGCTCATTCCCAGCTGTTCTAGAACTTTTTATCTTATTGCCAAACATACCTCTTTTCATGAATTAGCTCTGAGTCCCAGAAAACACAAGCTGTACCCTGAAAAAGTTGTATTAGCTATAATATAGAAGAGAGACTTCTTACCCCCAAGCTGAGCCAGTAATATAAGTATTAGCAAAATCAGGTGAGTACAGATCTCTGAAATCATGTCACACATGCACACAACTAGGGTCAAACCACAAAGAAACCAACATAATAGGTATCAAAGTTACCACACATATACTAGAGTCCACACTTCTTATTACCCTTTACCATCTTAGCTACCTTTAACTGACCTTACCAAACCTAGTCACCTTAGTCACCATAGTTACCTACACCTTTAATAAACCAGCCGTCCTCCTTGCCTGCCTCCATTTACCATACATTTACCTTAATACTGTCTTGTTAGGGACCATAGCCTGGTTATGCCTCTGGAAACCTCAATCCCTTAATTACTGGTTTAGCATTGTGCTTAGTGGGGAAATAGGAAGGGAGGGAGATTTCCTAAATCTCCCATATCACCAAGGTTACAAGACACTAATGCCCTGGTATTATGTTACATGTTAGCTATTTCATGTATATTCTGTATCATTCATTATGTAGCTCTGAGCATGCTCAGTGTGTTGCTAGGCTAAGTATATAAAAATTATTGCTAGCTCTTTCTCTTTCTTTGTGAGCCTTGTTTACCATTATGAGCCACAGGTAGCTCATATCATAACCATGTAGGATATGAATGTATTCATAATGCAGAAATCATGATTAAAATCAAGAAAACAGTCATAGCAAACATTAATTTTTACAATGAACTTCCTTCTTTCATCATTTACTATAATGTTAGATAGAGTTATGCATTTATGTACATGAAACACCAGTTATTGTTAAGCTTATTTTGGCTCACAATTGTGCCAAAACTTGTCAAAGAGTGCCATTTTGTCACCCTTTACCATCTCTAGAAACACCTTGACCCTACTGGTTACTCATATACTTTACCATATCAGTGTATTCTCTTATCCTTTTCATCTTTACCAGTAACCCTTTACAATCCCTATGGACCCTTTACCATCTCTATAGACCCTTTTTTACCATCCCTAGCTAGCTATCCCTATAAATTGACTTGTTAGGTGCAAATGTAAAGTACTAACTTTCTATAGACTCTTACTTCCTCTTCTTTAGGCTATATTTGTCCATATGGCACCACCTCTCAATACGACAACGACCACTATACAAGCATTGACACCACAAGTAACCCCACCAAGTACCCAGGAATCAATTTCACCAATAATGAACGTTTCATACCCAATTCCAATTGATGCAACTCAATCATCAGGTGCCCAGCTAGTTCAGCATGTTCAAGCACAGCCTGTGTACGAAGACACATTTCAACCACAGACTGCATCACAAAATAGGAAACTTGATTCTCTCCGTGATGAAATTGGCCACATCTATTCCAGAGTAACCAAACAGGAAGTAGATACATATCAAATTCAGGAAAAAATGGTTGAACATGAAACCAGTTTGAAGAAACTAGAAGAATGTACAGGCAAAACAAGAGTAGACATTATCGATTTGGAAGCCCATGTCACTGTCCAGGATCAACAATTTTCTGCTCAAGAGGAACAGATTAAGGTGTTACAGAAACAGGTGTCGGAACTTTATCGGCAGGCATCATCGCAAAGTTCAGATAGCAATGAAGGAAAGGTCAAAGGTCCTTAGCTGTGATTTTGTAATAACTACTGTTAAATAATAATTTTCTACTGTACAGACATATCATTCTAATATTTCATCTAGGGCACTAGCTATGCATGCCCTAGCACCCTTGATAATAGTATGTATTATTCTGTTCCCTAAGTGAAAGTTTCTCTGTAGCTAATTATATTACACCTCATCAAGAAAATAAATGTCCCAATAGTCATGTATTTTCTAACTTGGGGTGACCAGAATAGACTATTAGAAAGCTCTTAAGGAGAATTACATTTTAGTACTTGAACCAAGTTTCTAGGGGTAAATGTGGCCAAGCTAAATCTCTAGGAAGGTAAAATTATATATAATTTGATGATGAGGCTATTGAGAAACTTCTAACCTGCTGTAAAGTATAATAGTTTAATTGTAATTATTTTGATTTACACTCCACATTATTATGAACAGGTTGTTGATAGTGTATTATTGTTATTATTACTGTTAGCTACTATATGTAATCAATTATTTCACAATAATTTCTAATTTAACTACATACAAGTATTATCTCACAGATTCATGATTATTACTGATTTAACATTGATTCATGATTATTACTGATTTAACATTGATTCATGATTATTACTGATTTAACATTGATTCATGATTATTACTGATTTAACATTGATTCATGATTATTACTGATTTAACATTGATTCATGATTATTACTGATTTAACATTGATTCATGATTATTACTGATTTAACATTATGATTCATAATAATATTGCTGATTTATACCTACCAACCCATCAATTTTGATTATTTCATGTTATTTTTTCTTGCAGTTTTGCTTGATCACATCTTATTTAAAAAATGAAAGTTAATTGTCATTGGTATCCATGGCATCATCACCAGTAGTGGCAGCTAATAAGAATGAGTAAGATGGCATTATCATGGCCACACCCTAAATTGAGCTACTAATTAATACCTATGAATATAATTTTGAGCTATTATTGTTGGAGATGAAAAAGGAAATTGAGCGGTAATAGATAGCTAGCTAATCTTTTCTGTAGCCCTACAGTACGTCGTGATTGCGTGGGCAGGACATCGTCTCTCTCAGCTGCTATATTATATAGCTAGCTAGCTACTATCTATTTAATTAGTTACATTATTATACTGTACGTATAATTACTGTGCTGCCTTTTTACCCTCACGTGATAAGTTGGGGGGGTGGGGTTTCAGTCCCGCATTATTTCATGGAAGGCGAGCAGAGGGCCTGGGAGCGAGGCTATAAGTTGATTGCTTTATTGTTTATAGCTATAATATGGAACAAATGGGACATGAAGGATTTTAATTGCCAAGGGAATGTTTTAATAAAACTTATCATGTATATTATTATGATGTCCTGAGACTCTGTGAGTTTTTTTTAGATGCATCATGATTTGATTCAAAGCATGCACAAGACACGAGAACTAAACTAATTAGCTACACCCCAATCTCTCCTCCTCCTTTCTCCCTCCCCGGCTAAGCAGGGGCTGCAATAGCTAGCTAATAAATGGCAAAACTTAGGTGTGTGATGAGATTCCTAGTCTCCTAGACAAGCTAGCTAAAGTATCCCACTGCATCTGATTTAGCAAGAAAGAGAAAACTCAAAACCAATCCTAGGATGCACTTAGCATCATTATAGCTACTGATCCAGGCTGATTTAGATCATGCAAACAAACAGGCTAAAGGTCCTATAGAAAAATTCTATTCCTGGATTCTCACTTGACTTTCATTCTCACTAAAATTGGTAACTAGTAAGGTAGTATCGATTTCACTGTATATCCCGTAAATGTATACAGAGCTTAATATCTCTACATTATTGTTTGCTTATAATAATAATAATAATAATATTATTATTATTATGACATCTTAGAAAATCTATGACTATATATATTATACAAAAACTATTTGGGAAAGTGGGAGTACAGACTCCTTGAGACAAGGCAGAAGGGCAAAGAAAACTTCATAGAAAACTTTGCATAACTCATTATAGATGCTTGATATTAATTATTATTATTATTATTATTATTATTATTATTATTATTATTATTATTATTATTATTATTATTATTATTATTATTTCTTCAAATAATGAACATGATTGCACCAGTAAGTGTGGGGGGTGAAGGGGGGGAATTGTAATAAGCAAAAAATGCTCACTACAATCAGTAACTATACAATATTATATAGTCAATAGTAAGTGAGGAAAAAAAATATAAAATTTATAAACAGGCCACAAAATGAAATGGATCACTATAGTAGCTATAGTGTCCTGAGTGATCTCATGATAAATTTGTCCTACAAACAGCTTTACAAAGTAATGTTCCCATTATAGAAAGGGATTCTAACATTATACATCGTTGCATAAAATTGCATAGTGGTGTTCTTCATTAACTGCATGTATCCTCTCTCCATTTATATCTTGCATTGATACTCCATTAAGCTCTGTCTGATTCAGATCTTCTTCTGTTACCACATTAGGCATTCCTTCGTGTTTTAGTCTCTGATAATCTCCCATTGCTTCACCATTCATATCCTGTATCAATACTGGAATTGTCTCCTGTGATTTTTCACCTATATCCTGCCTATGTTCTGTTTTGTCCAGATACTGGTGGTCTCCTTCTGTTAATTCATAGTTTGCCACTATTTCATTGTATTCCACAATATTATTATGGCCTTCTTCAACATTGGGAGATGGAATGGATAAATCTCCTTCATAGTTTGCTGCTATTTCATTGTATTCCACAATATTATTATGGCCTTCTTCAACATTGGGAGGTGGAGTGGATAAATTTCCTTCCAATAATTCATAGTCTTCCCCTATTTCACTGTAATCCACATTATTATGGCCTTCTACAACATTTGGAGATGGAATGGATAAAGGCTTCATGTTTACTGGACTCGAATCATAAGGAGTAGACTTGGATGCTGTACTAGAAGTTGGAGACTTACTACCTAGACGACTGGTGGTAGTAGATTTGAATTTCTGCATTTTATATCGTATTCTGAAGATGATAAGGAAGATAAGAGAACTGAAGAGGACCAATAGAATGCAAGCTGTTATTACTATTGCTAGCAGTATGTTTAGTGAAGCATTATCTGTTGATGGTAGAGGGTCCTGTAAGATATCTATACAGTAAATGAGAAAAAAGCATTACACATTACACTCTATATAGGACTCCTTTAAAGTCAATAGGGATTGGGAGGTGAGTATATTTGGTTAAATACAAGTACTGTATCAGAAAACACTATACGTCATATAATTTTATATATTACTTCCACCAGCTTCCTAGTATGGGATCACTCTGCTCACCACCAATTACATAAACTATATATACTCACCAATCTCAGTAATATTATGTATACAGTTGTGTTATGGCCACTAATGTGATTTCTCTATTATGTGAGGTCATAAAATTAATTTTTATGGTTAATGAACCAGCAATAATACTGTGGCAGTGAAATTAACCAGATCTACGATACATAGCATAGAATGAATGGTATATTTTGTCAACACCACCCACTTACATATACATACTATTAGTGCATGAAGCCAATGAATTATTAGCTTGAATATAGTCTACAAGGAGTTATGTATTTACCCAACATCTATACACACCCACCATTCCATTATAAGAGTAAATACACAGAGTGTGAGATAGTTCTGCATGTTGATCCTTTCAGTTATAGTCTGACACACAACACAGCTGTTCTTACTGAAAACAACATACTTCTTTGCTATGGAAGTATTACCATGCAGTTGTATCCAGTACAAGTTCAATATCTCAGATAAACAAGTAGGAGACTGATTCTTAAAATGGTGATATTAAGTGATAATGAACCCGACATTAAAGCTTAAAGCTGATCTGTTCAAAGACACCATACACTTTACTACAAATTTAGAAGGACATGTTATGCAGTGTGTAAGAAAGTGCTATAAAGAGGGGAGAGAGGTCAAAAATTAACAAATATTTGAGGGAACTAACAATTTTGTCTTTGATGCTTTCTAGAAGTCATTAATAAAGTTCAACACATGCCTGGATAAACCCTACAACAGGGATGCTCATAACATTGAAGAGTGAAGGGGGAGGGATGCCCCCTTATCCCCCTACTTTAAGGTGAGGGAGCATTCCCCCTCTCCAACAACACACTATGGGCTTTCACTGCTTAGTCCAAACTGCAAATATACCAGATTCGAGGCCTTTAACTGTTCAGGTAAACATTAATCAAATTCTTATTGAGTCTGGCATAATTAATCATTCCCTGCCACAGCCAGCTGCCAGGTGGTCAGCTTTTGGTTGGTTTCTTTCCTCACAACAGAAGCATAATCCTCCTGTACATTAAATAATAAATTCTTATGGGCCAAGGGATGCACTCAAAATGGCTTCATTGGTCAATAATGAAATAAAAAATGGCTTATACTCTTTCCTCACTGGAAAACAGCAAGACTGTTACAAAAGTATATTGGGATTTTTCCATGTGACTGTAACTAATTGCAGCCATCCATCTCCTCAAAACATCCTGCATAAGGTTTTTATGCGATAATTCTAGTGGCTATATCTTTAAAAGTTCAGTGTCTATCTGTAAAAACATGAAAAGTTTCCCTACCCAAAATACTTTGTGCAATATTTCTTGCTTTTTTCAAATACCATACCTAACATGTATAAGATATAGAAACTATTATGGTATATAGCTATATTTCAAGAAAATTTAAAGTCAAAACACCTCTACCCCCACCTCTTCTTCACACAAAGTAAACTCATTGTCCAGTATGCGGTGACTTTATAGCAATGCAGAAGAGTTGACTTCTGCACACACAATATAGACAAACAAAATTATTAATAATGGTCATGTTTACGACTGTGCATCTCGAGATTACTACACACCATAAGAAATATACTGTAGGTTGAGTGATAGTGAGAACATTATATAACCTTGGAAAGTATACTATGATAGTGGACAACAGTACTATACAATAACTTTAAAAACTGAAAGACAAAACAGGAAGAACAGATGGCTGTAAGTTCTTTCTTTGTCTCCCAGCAAACAATCAGTTATTATTACAACCATTTTTTAAGTTATTATTATTTTTTTTTGGTAAATGATCAACCTGGAGGGTTTCCCACAGAAGGGAGAAAACCACTTACTAAAATTAATATGAATTAAGGAATTTCAGTGCCTGATACATGTGCTTTTACAGACTTATGTTCATTATAAAGGCGATACAGCTACATTACCACAGAACAGAATGCAGCATGCTCAGAGTTTCTATAGTTGGCAGCTATGCATAAGTTTAATTCCTTGATCTATAGCTAAAAGCTATAAATTCAGTCTCCAGCTCTTGATGAAAGCATGGACAGTAATAGGCAAAAAAAAGGTGGAAACAAGAAATGAAAGACTATGAGCAATAATAATAATAATAATAATAATAATTAATAATAATAATAATAATTAACCATAATCTAATGCTATAAATAAGTCTCTCTATTTTCTTGATGGCTCCATAACAGCACTACGCCTCATCTGCAGCAGAAACAATATCAGTATTAAGTAAGCGTGCATGCTCTTGCAACCTTCATGAGCTCTGGCCCAACAATGCTACATGACCAC
Source organism: Diacarnus erythraeanus (assembly GCA_964016965.1). Lineage (NCBI taxonomy): Eukaryota > Metazoa > Porifera > Demospongiae > Poecilosclerida > Podospongiidae > Diacarnus > Diacarnus erythraeanus. The sequence goes on from OZ024672.1 coordinate 4,778,562, forward strand.
ACACTATCTAGTTATAATAAATACAGTTATAATGTATTGGAAGCAGGTTGTTCAACATTCTGAACATTCAGGTTGTATGTGGTTCGTCCTGCATGACTTGAGGGTAAACACTACCCAGACACCTATGTATCACATTTTATGAGTTGTTGTGATTGAAGACAAGCAGTTTCATGTCAGCATGTGCACTGATACCTGATACTCTGACTGTTAGCTATGAAGTAGATCAATATCATTCAGTGATGCTATGCAGGGACAAGGTAAGTTAACAGAAATACTAGATAAATGGATATAAGTATCCAAAATTCTGATATGCAGCTACAGTAAATGGTCAACTATAATAATATGGTCATGGCCTTAAACTAAACCTGAATCAACCATGACATGCAAAATTACAGGAACGTGCATCATTTCTGGGAGTCAGTAAAGTCTTTTACAAGCAAAATACATTGCTGTAGTATTACAAATAATTATTTACTATGGCAGTGGTCATTCATGAATATGTATCAGGATTATAATAAAGTGTGACCTTGTTTATTTAGAGGGTCACCACAAATTAAGCCTGATTACATGTGAGTTGTAACATGAAATGTGGTAACTTGTATCACTTTAATTAATGCAGTGTCATAGTTCACACAAACATATTTTTAAATCACCACTTATCTACAGTATAAAAGATGTGCCCAGTGTGTGCACGTGTGCATCCCAGCTAAATGGAGATTAAACCCCAGTACAACTACACATAATCCAATTACATATAGGAAAAAGCTAACCTAAACCCCCAACACTCATTACACTACCACATTGATTAGGAAGTGTGAACACATAATTGATCTCCAAGAGTGCTATTCCGTACATTTACAAGTAACCACAAGAATAAGATGTTATTGAACTTACTCAAATCCTTCTCAAAGTATGTGACGTCACTCTCCCCAGCCCCATTCCTGGCAGCAACTCCCACACGATATTGACCACTGACATTCAGAATTAATTCATGCATTATCATTGGGCCATGTTCTACATGATTGCTGTTCACAGGTACTTCCACAACCTGGTTGTCAACAGAGGAGGATTCGATATAGATGAGATAACTATCCACAGGGGTCATGCAGTCAGCTTCAACCACCACAGGCTGTAATCATAACAGGAAGTGAATTACCACAAAAATATTTAGTCAAGACTAACTTCTGATGTTACCCCCTGTTGTTGTTGGGGTTTAAATGCTTTGATGTAGTCTGAAATTCCATGTTTGTTTCCTAACTACACTGCTGTGATGATGAATATAAGATGTATATACCTATAGGCAAAAGATGAGAAGACAACTCCTCTTTGATGTTGTCAGAAGTGTCCACACATGGTTCTAAAGTGCTAAGTCTAAGACTGTAATCAACAAACCAACCTAAACAGTATTAAATTTTCAAGTGGCACCATTAGCTCAAATGTGAAATTTTTAATGGTGAAACTAGGACTCTTCTTGAAGATGCCTATAAGATCAAAGACCTTAAAAATAGCTATATACCAACTTTTCCAGAATCAAGCATGTGTCATTGTAGGACTATAATGTGCATCTTGAACATAGAGGAGGTGAGACATAAACTAAAGGAAAGAGACTTCTCTGTGAGGAATGTTTGATATTTGAAATCAGCACCCTCTTTAGAACCTCCAGTATTGTGGGCTTATGGTGATCTCCAATTAATTACGGTCAATTACTCTATATATAGTCACTTACTCTCCATGATATACTGACAAAAGCTTTATTTTTTCTTTCAACTGTATTGATATTGACGTTATCGGGGGCAGGAGGGACCTCTCCCTTTCCCGTGGTGATAGTTTCTGCTGTGCTTGCAGTCCCATTACCAAAAATGTTTATCCCAGAAATCTCAACGAAGTATTTCTGACCTGGAGACAGTGGCATTAGCTCAAATGATGTGTCATTATTTTCTGTTATTATGGTAACAGCCATATCACGTGAACTGTCATGTGGCCAATATTTGATCATGTACATAGTAATTGGTGCAAATTTAGGGACAGGAGAACTACCCCATTCCACCATGATGGATCTGAGACTTTCAGACATTTGATATGGAGGCTCTATTGGAGAAAACGGTCTTCCGTCTACAGGAAGAAAATTTTTAATGAAACTAGTTATATACTTCATGGATAAAGGTTGAATGCTCTATAATATACCCAGTGGAATCACTTTATCCCAATCCCCCAAAAGGAGGACATCTTTGTATTAAGGACACCTGAAATAACATACCCCATTCCCAGATAATGAGACCCCACCCACTAATATATCCTCCTCCCCCAGAAAAAATGATATTACAACTTCTACTCAATGGGATATACTGTATAGCAATTATTTTGGAGGAGCTCAACTTTCGAGTTTTTCGCAAATTATGAAAGATTCAAATGAAAGATCCACCAATCCACCAAACTTTTCCTCTTGAAACTAATCTCTGATTTTCTTCTCTATTTACCTGGCCTTTGGCCTTGTGAAAGTTGCTTCATGAAAAGCTTCAGGATGACCTATTCAGGAAAGTTTAGCTCCTCCAAAATAAATTTGATTAACCACCTCAAAAAGTAGAGTGGGGAAGACCCTCTAATCAGTTACAAATTAAGAGGTTATGTAACCATCCCCAGAGCCCATTGCTAATCTAGTAGTTCATGTCCTATAGAATATTATAACTTACTGCAATATCACAAGTACACGTATGTGTATAATAAACCATATTATGTATAGTAAACCTGTCTAATCTGACCATCCCTCACTTCTTTATATAGACCACTAGAGTGAAACCTGTCTAATAAGACCACCCCTTATTAAGACCACCTCTCTATATAGGCCACTACCACTGAAACTTGTCTAATCAGACCACCTCTTAATGAGAACACCTCTCTATATAGACCACAACAGTGAAACCTGTCTAATCAGACCACCTCTTAACAATCCACTATTAATCAGACCACCTCTTAATAAGACCACCTCTCTATAAAAAAAGTCATTACAACAAAATCTGACCACCTCTCTAGGTCAAGGGTCAAGTCCTGATAGTGATTACACCAAAGCCCATTGATTTCGACATCCATTGAGACTACCTTCCTATTAAAACCACCCATAATATTTTCAGCCCATAGGGTGGTCACTCTAAACTAACAGTAAACAACAGTTTAATAGAACTTCAGTGACACTGTGACTGCTTCTAATCAAGTAGAATTGGCATTACTGGATAATTTCGAACTATGTATTTGAACAATATTAGCATTAATAACAAATTTAGCTATGTTATTCTCGTTCCAGATTGTCCTTTACTGGAGGTTACATAGAGGATCTTATAGCAAATACACAATACTAATTCCAGGGACTACTCCTTTACTGGAGGTTACATAGAGGATCTTATAGCAAATATACTATACTAATTCCAAGGACTACTACATTTCATGGAGTTAAAACAGGAGCAGAATTAACTATCATGACCACTAAAAATAATTAATAGCTGGATCAAACATTATTTTGTTGTGTAAACATCCTTATAGTCTACTGAAAGTACCCAGTCTATGTGGCTGCCATAACATGAGACATCCACCACCAATAGGAAGAAGTCTTGGTATAACAATGAAATCATGGTAAGTCATTACCATGCCATAAAATCATTTTCCTTTGAAATAACAACAATGTGCTGGTAATCAGTCAGTGCACAGCCATAAAAGGTCAGAGGGTTTCAATGATGTGAAAAACACAATAAGAGATAGTTCATTGTGTGAGTAGTTAGGAATATTTCAATGTTACAACCTTAACAAGTGAAAGAGCATGCTGGAATGTTGGTATGATATATTATAGCCAGTCTCCTCAGAACTAACACATTATAGCTACAGGATATTTTAAGGCTGGTTTTATTGTCGAGTTCTAATTTTATCGATTTGAGGACAGGAAGGATTTATCGGGTTCTAATTTTAGTGATATTTGATAATAGTCATAGAAAGCTGTAGCTAGCTAAAACAATAAACAACATTCTAGACCACCACCCCCAGCCAAACTGCCAACAAGATATTCTAATTGCTAGGAAAGGTGGTGTGATAAACTAAATTTAGAAGGTTTTTTATTTATCAATTTAGACCCTACTAACTAAATTCGCTAAAATTAGAAAAACCAGCCTTAAGGTACAATGGTACATACACAGTTATTGGCAAAGTGAATAAGATTTAAACTTTAAATTCACAGCCACTGACCAGTAACCTACTCATGAAGAACCCATGATCATACTCTCATTTTGAGGGTTAAACAGATTAAAAACACTTATCTGTTCCTTTTCTAATTGTTACTAACATTTTTACTGTTAATAAACGTCTCTATATCCACGAAATTTTTCACACCAAAATTGTTTGGTTGTTAAATTTTCATGGCGTTAAATTTTCACAACTTTCACTCAAACATGAAATTATACAGTATAATACATGCATTGTGTGAATACATGAGTAGTTTTTACACATTTCAGAAACTGGAGATGGTTGAATCAGGGCCAGCCAAGCCTTCAGGGCTTATTAAAAGAAAACATATAAGTACTGAGCAAGCTGAATAGAGCTGGATGTGACCCATCCTACACTAATACAGTATCCAGAGAATACTTTCCCCCTGAAATAATATAATCTAGGAACTTTAAAAAGTTTATTCCACAGGATTAATGTGTTTTAGCCTATGTTCAGTGTCAGGGGTTAATGTAGATATTGAGCGCATCCATTTCAAGGTTGGTTTTTTAATAAAGAAAGTATACAGTGCCATGTTTATGTAAGGTTTGTCCACTACAACAACATCATTACACAGTATAGAAGGGAACTTCTAAAGCACTCATTAGTATCAGGTCAACTGTCCCTTAGAGTAATAGTAGAATCTCTGAATAAAGGACACATTGAGACCAGGTCTACTGTCCCTTGTAGTACAGTGGAACCTCTGAATAAAGGATATTTTGGGATCAGGTCTACTGTCCCTTGTAGTACTGTGGAACCTCTGAATAAAGAACCTATTGGGATCAGGTCTACTGTCACTTATACACATTGGCAAATCTACTGTCCAATTTAGAAAGGTGTCCTTATCTTGGAAGTTAATTTACACTAGCATAAACCAGAAGGTACATTACCCTTTGTACAGAGGTTTTCCTCAGAGTGCCCTTTTAAAGAGGAATCGTTAAGAGACATTTTCCCACCCATAAAGATACAAGAATTATGATATATGTAACAGAACATCTCCTCACCTCCTACATAGAGTGTTGCATTAGCTGATCTATAAGTTTGACCATCACTTTCTATAACACAGCTATATACTGACAATGAATCTTCCTCTTTTGTTGACCTTATCATCAGACCAATAACATTACCATCATTATCCGAAATTAGCTCATGTCGAGAAGTAGCATTCACTACAACTGGGATAGAGTTTCTGAAAAAAGCAGCATTGAGAGTTGTGGGTGACGTTTCATTGTCCTTACACAGGATAGCCTTACACCCGATCTCAGTTGTATAATTTGTAATGGTGTAGTAGTATGATTCTGGTTCTTGAATAAATTGGAATTCTGCATATATATAAAAATAATTAATTGCTTCAAAAATACAGCCAAAATAGCTACAGAATTTTTAATCTGCTTCATTCAAACAAATAATAATTTAATAGGTTAAATATTTCAGATCTGTGCATGTCCAGACAACAGTATCATGTATAGAAAACCACTCCAGATCATAGGAGTAGCTACCATAGAGGCAACTGAGGCACTTGCCTCAGTATAATTATTTTTTTGCTATAGTATCATTACAATGGTTAACTGACAATTCTGTCTGTAGTGAAATAGAGTGCCTACGAGATGCCACCAGATTGAATCAAAAGAGGTCTAAAATTTCCTGGGGGAGCATGCCCCCAGACCCCCCTAGATGGCAGGTAAAGACCCCACTATGTGGTCACAAATTCCAACCCTATCTGGTGCCTCAGTATGTAAAAATTCCTGGTTACACCTCCGCAGATACACTCTAATGGTACCCACATTCAGGGGCAGATCTAGACCCTTGAAAGGAGGAAGGAGGGTAAAATAAATAAGGCTATATTTATTTCACTGTACAGAGACATAGGGATAGACATAGAGCTTGCTCATGCGTAAGTGTCCTCTATATATTACTGGTGTTTCTAAATTATAATCATTGAGTATTAGTGTGCCAAAGAGTTATTCCACTATTATGAACATAATTAGTAGACCTCTCCAAAAGTCCAGTTCTCTTTAAATGAGGCTATCACACACACACACACACACACACACACAATGTGCTTTTAACAACTTGAGTAATGACAAAGTAACTTATATTGTCATCACTGTTAAAATTTAAAACTGAAAAGCAATTTACACTGAAATACAGACCAGTTATGTGCATCATACTTTTCTACCTACATAAATACACTACTCTTCATTATGAATATGTGAACAATAGACACAGCACCATCAACTTACAAAAGGAGGGGTTTTTTTAATCACCTCAATCTCCTTCAGTTTCAATTTTTGAAAAAGAGAACATTAAAATACCTAGCTCTTCCATTTCAATACTTCAGGCATTAATCACTCACGAAATCTGTTGGACACTCACAGTGGTTTACACAAACATCAGGTGCAGATTTGCACACTACCACATAAGAAAAAGCCTAGATTGAGGTGTCTGTGTGGATGACTGCTAACTAAGTTCAAAGAAAAATCAGTTCCCAACATCTATTAGACATGCTCTCCACAGAGTGGACAGGCTCCTGCTATATTACTATTAGACTTTTTACTGTCTAAGGAAAGTGGCTTTTAATGAAGTTGTTCTTGCGCATAGCTACATACCTAAGCAGGGTTATAACTAGAAAAAATAACAGGGAGTTCTTTTAAGAAAAATATTCAAGTGGCCAACAATAAAATAATATATAATGTGAAATAAAGTTAAAGGTTTAGTAAGTGATTTGTACAATGTTACAAATAATTTTAATTACTTTATCAATGTCAATATTCTTCTCATAATGCATATACTCAATGGACCTATACTTAGCTACAAGTGTGCAACCTCAAGAGTGGACCTTTCGGTGACTACTGGAGGAGCCCTCTCTATAGGTATGCTCAAGTATGTGGTACTGATATCCAACCCAAAATAATATTATGTTTATTTGTAATATTATGTTCTTTACAAAGTGGACATGTTAATGTTATTATTGTTGTTCTTGTCAAAAAAATAAAGTTTAGATAACTTTAATGGAATGGATTAAAGCTATTTATGTATTAAGTGTGTTGTGTATCATCAGTCTCCACACCAAACACATGTTTATAAACTGGTAAGAATAGTTGCACCAAGACAAAAAGTTTGGTATATACCTTCAAGGATCATACCATTTACATACTTCTTGCTCTTTGATAGTCAACTATAAAGTTCTGTATGGCATGTTGAAATGACAAACTTAGCTTTCAACACATTACAGTTAAGTGGTTGCAAACATATCAAACACACTCTGTTCAAAGACAACAAGTTTTAATGAGTGTAGCAGCTACATCAGACATCATATCTCTAGCACATTTATATACAAAAGACCTACATCTTTGATCTTCCTGTCACTCACTGCTCTAAAGGCATTGTGCAATGAAACTAATCAGGTGATATGAACTAATGAGCTGTATTTGTGATGCAATAAGAACTTATGTCTGGCTGGGACCCGAGAGCAGGAATTTCCCCAGAAAAGCAATGTTTTAAATCAAAGTACCTTCCGACAACTCATCAAGTAAGTGCCAGGTATAATTGTATTGAATGTGAGATACTTGCGGAGGTCTTATTCAGTAGACATTCCAACTCATTAACAGAGACAAGTACCTCTTGCCAATTATATTCATATTATCCAAATCAGTCTATTCAACAGTTAACTAGTAATAATATTTTGGTGAGTGTAGTGAGTTTATACTAGTTAATACTTTTATTTCATTTGTATATTAAGATTTCCAGTATACCTCTATTAATACTCCCAATGGGCATACTCACCTCATCTCTATTAATACCTTTTGCTATTCATAGTACATATTATTATTAATGCACACGGTCGTATGTACACTGTTAGATGCACAATGCTACTAGAATGGCTGAATTGACATGTTTGGAAACATTTTGGGAAGTGGAAAGTAGTCAGAGAACATTTTATAATAATAATATTATTATTATTACTATTATTATTATTCCATATAATATATTATTATTTATACAACTGTTTAAGAAATCTCTCCTGACTCACTAGTGTGAGACTCTTACTGCCACAATTATAACACAGTATCACTATATCAGTCCATACCTACTGTTAAACAGACTGTATTGTAGGGATGAGGTGTTATATGGAAGCCATTGAGGACAAAAGCCATTAAGAAAGAGTAGCTACTAACAGAAATCTCTTATCCAGACTTCCTGACGCGAGGAAGTTGATCAATCCCTCGATCACTTCCACGCACATAACTGTAACTGCATGTGTATGTGTACCATGCTTACTTAAACACCGTTAATGTACATGAACATGTAATGAGATGACATGCCAAAGACACACATATCCTTACAAACTAACCACAATTGAACATCTTATAATTCAATAATATCCCCCAAATCTTTCATTAACTACATAATGCAAAACATGTCTTCCCTGACTAACAACAATCACTAGAATTCACCTCAAAAATTCATCAAGACACCTATTAAGAATAATGCAGGCACACCAATTCCCAATATAAACTCCTGCACTACAGAGAACCACCTGAGAGTCATTTAAATACTTCACTAAGAGACCCTCTTTCCCCATGATACCTCCTTTTCCCAGGAAATTCACATAATGAGAACAAATAAATCGACCATGATAAGCTCACTATCACCATCTACTTTAAAATCACCATTTATCAAATTAATGTGACAATTTCACTAGCTCACTACTAACACATCCCAATTATCAAGCATAGGAATCTGCTTGCCTTGTGAAGCAATCACTTGCCTAACTATCCCTAAAAGTGTACCAGACTTAACAGGAACTACATTAGCTCTCACACAGAACACTGAGAGAGAAGCGGTTTGAACTACAATAGAAGAAAGGTTTCTTATGAAAATTACAAGGAAAGGTTTCCTCTAATTATAAAGAGTTTTCATTTAAAGTAGCCTTTAATGTCATATGACATCAGGATAGATGCCAAAGGGTGTCCTTCCATAACTAACCTCCTTCCCACGAAACTCCTAGAGTCAAGTAAAACATACTGGTAATCACTATGCAAGTTATAGGCCATACAGTCATTATCGGATGGACTTTCATGTGAATACTGCAATTACAATTAAATAAACCTCACAAAAGTCTGCACCATTGATAACTGAAATAGGAATAGACCACAAATAATTATCATTATGAGATAACTTCCATTCTAATGACTGTCTTTGACAGCAAAGTCCATTAGCAGTAGTATAGTGAGATGCTTTGCAATGGAAAGGGGCAGCAGTCCATTGGGATGAAGTATAACTGTTTATTAAAGCATCTTAAGAAAGTAGTGAGGTGTGAAAGGACCACTAGACTCATGATGATTAGAGAGTAATGGAGTTTATGTTAGCTATAACATTGAGATAGATATATATCAATTTCCAGTTTGTACTTGAGAAGTTTGCATGGGGTAGAGTCCCCATTCCACCCACCTCTCAGTCCTACACCAGTGATTAGACATCTGTATACTATGTCACAAGAAATATGTGATAAATTAACTTATTGAGGGAGAGTAAGTTCTTAATTCAATCAGGGTGTTATAGATGAGAACTATTGGTAAAACAGTGTGTTCTTAATTCAATCAGGGTTTTGTAGAGGAGAGGAAGAAAAGGAAACTGCACCTAAACAGAGTCAGTCCAACCTTCCATTCATGATCTCCACCGCAAAAGCCATACAATTAACTCTCAAGCAGTAGTCCTCGTGAAAAGTTCTAGGTAGCCAGCCACTAGACTAACTGCACTCCTTGTTTTACAAACATTTATCACATTCAGTAGCCACTAGGCTAACTGTACTCCTTGTTTTACAAACATTTATCACATTCAGCAGCAATTCAAGGGAGTAATTACAGCCAATAACATGACATCCTGCTGACAGATTACGTAACTTATCCAGTATATACAACCACATTCTATCTGACCTACAACAGGTGTCTACCAACATTAAGGATCCAGGAAGGGGGAGGGGTGTGTGTGGATGTGGAAGAACGAAGGGAAATACTTTTTGGTCAGAATAAATGAAACTAGAGATAGTGGGATCCTATTCCCATGAAAAACGAAAGCACAGAATTATCTTGAAACTTGGTTTTGCTCCACAGCTACCACAAAGTGAAAAATACATCTAACTTAAAATCTCCCTACATGATAAGCTATACCTGGAGACTGGGTCAACGACTCAACAGCTAATTTTTGGCACATTACACGTAGGTCTAACAAAAATTTCATTCAAGTGATGAAAAAATCAAGTAACTTCAGTACACACCACTGACCCATAAATATACCTAGACAGAGTATACACATTGCTTCAAGGCATGTATTAAGAATAAGATGACTCACCAACCATTACAGTAAATAAACTCCAAACATGCTATTTGTTGAAGGTAAATCACCATGTTATGAGTGACTAATTCACTATAATAGTTTGATAGTTATTTTAAAGGACAAATTACATGATTTTACTAAACTGCAGGTAATAGTTTCAGGATAAGTTTCCTCATAGCTTTTGAATTGAACCTAACACATAATTAAATGTTACTGAATTATCTGAAATACAGGAAGTTGTGGTTTGGTGAATGGTTGGTGTATATTATTATTACAGAAAGTATATTTACACACAACATATTATTTTGAAACAGAAATTATACATTGTACATACACAAGAAACAGTAGATTCTAACAACTTACTGATTACAATCTTAAAGAGATCTTATCCTCTCAAGTCATAATAGCATTATGGAGGGCAGCACTCATAAATCAAAGACCACCTGCTATACTGCACTAAATAGTTTCTGGTCACTCAAAATCAGTGAGGTGATTATAATTGTGTATAGCTAGAACACAAAGAACAATGATCATTGTTCAGTTGCCTCTTCTCTAAGTTTTCACTTAGAGGTTACTCACATTGCAAGCTGTAATAACAATTTGAGTTCGCTAGTAGCTATATTTTGTGTTAACCTGGGATATTGATTATACAGGTGATATTTGACAGTGACCTTACCTTGCAAGGATGGCTGCACAACTATTAGGAGAAGTGTTAAGAAATACCCCTTTAGAACCTCGTAACTGCAAGCCATGATTTTAATAGACGCACCTCAGCGGCACGAACAGGTGGTCAACTAACTTTACCACTACCTCAATGTTATCAGCATAAACTACTGGAAGAAAAACAGTCAGCGCTGCAGTTTATAAAACCACGTTGCTTCGACCATTTCCCCGGAAGTACGTTCACTGATTACTACACTATTAATAATAATTTATTACACAATAATAATAATAATAATAATAATAATTGTGAGGTGGGCGTGGTCAAGAAGAGGCAATTCTATCAGTGACCTAGTGGGAAGAGGATCGAAAGGGCAAGGACCTGCATTAATTTCTTCCTGTTTCTATTACCTTCACACATTCTCATCATGCACTCCTTCCTGAAAATTCATAAGGGGGGGAGGTGGGGAGATTGTTTGTCATTTTGTGCAAGTACAACAACAGAATGTTGTCTAGGAACAAGAAATGTAAATGTAGAGATGATTGTTGTAGGGTTGTGTTGTGCTAGTACTTCTTGGATACATGAGAGTGAAGATACACAAACTATTTTCCTTAGAGAAAATAAAGTTAATTTTTGTTTGGTATAAAGTTGTTATAGTGAGGAGGGGGACTTATCCAAAGTCATTAAAACTTAACCAGCACTGGATTGAATCTCATAAAAAGTTACTTCACTTTGGTAACTACTATTTTCAGTCTGAAACTCCACCTGATACAGTTTTTAGTTTCATGAATTAACTCTGTATAAACACACTGTCACACTTAACTGCATCTGGCCATGTAGGCTAATCAGGTTTGGCTGGGAGAAAAAATGGATGAAGGTTACTAGAGTATGACATTGCAGATAATGGCTTGCATATTAGGATCCCGGTTCAGTGTTAGACTCAGAGACTTTAGGAGTGGTTTGGGTGTTGTTAGAACTTGCTGTCTTTGGTGGTTGAGTTTGAGGACTGTTATTCCCTCCATTACTCCCAGACAAAGCAGCAGATAGATGCTCAGCCAATACCGCCTGAGCCCCAGGACTGTTTATCACCGCTGAGAGGAGGTTCACAGCTGGGAGACCTGAGCTAGTAGGAGTGACAGATGTAGGTGTCCCAGGGTTAGATTTTGCTGCTTGAGAGACCAGTTGTAAAGCAGCTGATGCTACCGAAGCTATCACAGGGCTTTGGGCCTTTGAAGATGAGTTTGTTCTAATAGAGACCATTTGTGGAGAAGACAAGTTTAAGGGAGGCGGCTTGTTCTTCAAAAAGTTTAAAGTGGCTGATGGTGACTTCAGTGTTGTGCCAACCACACGAGCAGCTATATTAGACTGAAGACAAGCACGGTTCTGCCTTAGAGTTTTAACTTGATTGAATAATACATGACCGAGGCTTCCATAATCGGTTTGATACTGGATTACAGTATCACTTGTTGGTCTAGTGGCCAACACCACAGGTGCACAGCATCGCAGCAACAAAGACTGAAGCCTATTGGCTGCTACAGTCTCGGTAATTTTACCCTGCTGTCCCAATGCCAACTGTATCAGTGCACCTTCATGCTTTAATCGAGGAAGTACCAAAGAAGTGATCACGTCCTGGCCTAGCTCTACAAGACCACATATAGCACCAAAATGCACAGCTAATCCATTGTTGTTAGATCTGAGAGCTTCAGAGAGTATTCGTGTAATACGAGGTTGAATATTATTGACGGAATTGCTATATTTCTTGCATATTTTAGCCAAAACTTTGCCTGCATTTTCTCTTAAAGTCCATTGATCTTCAGATTCAGGTCTCATGCACACTTGCTTACTAATAAGACAACTTACCAGTGATGGAATTAGCTCATGCAGAAATTTCTCAAGCGAAAGAGACGAATTTTCCAGAAGAGCTCCAACCATCCTCACCAAATGTTTTAAAATTAGAAGCTTTCTGTGAGCCATGTTGATCTTTATTCCTTCATTAATGAAACTGGTAAACTGTGGGAGAAGCTGATAGAGTCCAGGATCTGTACTTAAACTGCTCAGTGCTTCCTGCCACTTTGATTCAATACCCACCATACATGCATCAGTTATCTCTTTGTAATACAACTGTTGCTCCAAGGATAATGAATGTGCTTGCAGAGGTTTGAGTTTACTCCATTCAGTACTTATATTCTCGTCTCTCTTTTTTGAAAATTTCATCCTTTTCAGCTGGGACACTGTTTCATTTGAATTAGCTGATGGCAATACAGAGCCAATGGCTTCATTTCGCTGCTCTTCTACTGTAATGGGCGGAGGGTTTTCAGGTACTACTGGCTGAACTCCTTCGACAGAAAGCCAGTGTGCTCTGATGGTAACATCACATGGGAGTCTTGGTAGTGGAGTGTTTACAAGTTCAAGCAAGCTCAATTCTTTCTCATCCGGAAAATAGAGATCTTTTCCACCACCACTTGTGTGTCTAAATGGTATATATTCTGGTGTATCAAACCCATAGAGTGGCTCAATATTCTTCACCTTCAGGGCTAGATCAATGTCATTACAGGTTAGCTTCTTATTCTTAGAGTGACGCATGAACTTGGCTGCATCTTGTATAATTTCTTTGAGCCTGTACTCTAAGTCTTCATTGAGCTTCACAGCTGCATCATCGTTCAAATTTGCAATTCCGATGGATTCTCCCATGATCTTGATCGAATCCAAGGGGAAGAGATGCCTAACGGGCCCTTCATCATTGTCAACATCCATATTTTCCGCCATTTTTCTCTAAACCACGTGATATAAGACACACCTTCCTTTTAATTAAAAATAATTATAATTAGCTAGTAGTCACGTGTGCACACACATGATTTTAGAAGTCATTCACGTGATTCTGTTTCCATGGCGACAACGGTTCACAGTTCACAGTTCACAGAGCTCGAGCAATGGCTGCAGACTTGGATACATCTTCGAACGTCATACCAGTTATGGTGAGCACCAGGCGCTTAGAGGGGACACTTGTGGCTCCAGTTACCGTTCATAAGGTCCCAAACCACCTCACTGATACAAGTAAGAGTAAACCTGTTACATATCTAGCCCAACTTTCTCCAAACTGCTTTGTCCCCATGTCCCCAAAGGGGTACTCATTTGTCCCCAATAGGTCAGAGCACATTGTGGTTCATGGTTCAAAGGCTAAAAAATCAACTGTTGGGATCTCAAAGTGTGCAGACAGTGAAGTTTAACTGCTTACAATGTTGCTCTGGATCAACTTTTACAGAGGAATTGCTCACAGAATGCAAGAAAGCTACCTGTCAAACCTAGTATATTGTTGGTGTTGGTTACATTAATATTATATTGATGACACAATCTTTATAGGTGTGGTTAGTGGGTGTGGTTGGGATGTGGCCTGTATGTCCCCAAAGCAAATTTGAAAAAACTGGCACCTATGCTAGCTAACATAGCTATGGCACAAAAACGGCTCTAGTTCTACTCAGTTGCACCAGAGATTTTACAGACAAACTCATTCTATTGTTCTGCAATTGATATTAGTGTTTACCTTGTTTCTTTGCAGGAATATTTGGAAAAGCCAATAAAAATGGTATGCTACAAGTAAATCCTAGTACAATCCTTTTTGATGGATATAAAGTTGGAAAACTCCACCAAAGAACATTGGTATGCTAAATGAAAGCAGCTAAAGATAAATACATGTACTTTAATAATATTCACTTTAGCTTATACACATGTTGTAAATTTGTTATTGTAGATACAATAGGTAGCCTTGTTTAACAAATTAATATACATTAACATGTACAACGAAATTTAACTACTGATAAAACTAATTGCAAGCAAGCTGTAACAAGGAAAATAATATAGTAACATGAATGCTATAAACACAAAGTATTATTAAAAATTTACGTTAATTATTACAATCCTAATAGTATTCTAAACACATAAAAAGTTAGCTTGCTCTTAAGCTATAGAAGTATATTCCACACACATAATTTGAGTTTTGCATTTGACCATTCTTCATTTCCTCCTGGTATTAGCTACCTGTGAGTCCTACAAATAATCTTAATGGTTATATTATCATACAGCGAATCATAAACTCTTCCACACTTAACCAGCAAATGCACCTCATACCTCCAAATACATCATTCTTCAGAATCAAGTATTCAAAAAAAGTAAGTTAGAAAAAGAAAATTATATAGAGTGAGCAACATAAGTTAACTAGGAGTACTGCATATTCTTACTTTACAAACCATTACATTGGATTCATCACTATATTCATTGTAGAATTCACTGTATAAGTTGGTTTGTTCATAAATGAAATTTACTGTTTTGTCTATAAAGTGGAGCCTCTTATATTTCAGACACCACACCTGCTAGCTAGAGGTGTGGCTCCATTTCAGGGGATGTAGTTCTATTAATGCTACTACACAACTTCACAAGCTGTTAATTCAAGTGTTTAAAATGCAGATTTCCCACAAAGTTGTATTTCACTGACAAATCAATTTTCCTTTTATCTCTAGAAAAGCAGTCTTATTCCTGGGCTAAGCCTAGATGTGGTAATAGAGTTTGAACCTACAGAATGGCGCTATTATTATGACTGTGTCCGGATCCATTGCACAGTAAGGACCATGATTACTATTGTAGAACCTCTGATAATGGACCCTACAATATAAGGACAACCTTTCTACAAAGGACAACAAAAATGCATCATCTGTAATGGACAGTAGATCTGATCTCAATGTGTCCTTTATACAGAGGTTCCACTGTATTCTGTTGTATTTTTATCCCCCTCACTCTTGATTTGTATGCCATTTTCTGTGTTACTTAATATTCTTCCAGATCTGGTTATTTTTGAGGCATTCTAATCTCAATAGTAGCTGACCTAGTTTAATTTTTATATTTTCATTATTAAGTGAGGTCATGCTTCTACAGCTATGCAGTATATATTTTCACAGTCTATACAAACAATGAATCTAATAGATTCTTATACTCTGCTATATTATGTAAGCTAGCTATAGATGATTCTTACAATCAGTTGAACATTGAATCAGGTCTACTGTTCCTTATGGAGGGGGCTGTCCTTTTCTCAGAGGCTAATTTACACTATTAGATAAAAATGATACATATCTATCTTTTCATTCAGGGAGAACAAAACATTCTAGTGCCCATCCATGGCTACCCAGTGATGAATATTGCCCATTTTCCACGCTCTGTGACCTTTACACCCATACCAATTGGCCAGACACAAACCAGGATGATTTGTCTCAAATCTGATATACCTGTCAAATTTGATTACCAGTTATCTTTTGTTAAGAGGCATCCTGCTTTTACTGTGAAAGGAATGAAAGGTCAGCAGGGTTCTATGTAGCTAGGAATTAGTGCTCCTGTCTAAACATTTTCAACATAATCAAATTAAAACAAACTGACTAATGAAGGAAAGGAAACTGAAAGAGGAGAGGAGGGGGGAGGGGGAGGGTATAAGACTAGCTACAGTGAACTATTCCATATCTTAGTATGTATCTGTCTGTTAATAGTACTTTTTACCATTAATGTTGTCATATACATGTATGTACAATGCATGTACATTTATGTAATATCTGATAAATAATGTTTTTTGGCTACTTGTTTGTTTTGCTAAAGGTATTGTTCCAGCTAATGGAGAAACAGAAATTACTGTTATTTTTGCACCCACTGAATTTAATACTGCAGTCATGGAACTCAAGGTATCACACTTTTTTTGTTCATAATAAATGCCCAGCTCATTTGCCAATCCTTTTGCATATATTATACATTTCTGTACATTTACTGTGTAGCCAAGAGTTGTAATAACTTATATACTATTGCCACTTATAGTAGTGTTGTGATACAAACATAGGTAGGACCATTACTTGGTCTGGTAAAGGGATCCCATTTCATTTTAATACTGAGAGTTATGCTAGCTAATCATGTTCACATGATGAATTTACTCCATTATAATAACTATAGCTAGTCCCTACTTAGTACTGAGCTCCATAAACAAGGACACTTGACTTACCTTATCTTCATGCTTAAAGCAAGAGAGAAAATAGTTTACATTACAGAGGAACCTCTATTCCAACCTCCTGAAATGAGGACAACCTTGTATTAATGTATTAAGGACACTGGGATATGTCCCAAATAACAACTTGTATATTAACATTAATAGAACTTCACCCCCTGAAATGAGTCCACCCCTCTAATCTTTAATTTATCCCAAGATGTCCCAAATAGCAAGGTTCTGCCATAATCAACTAATGAGTCCACCCCTCTAATCAGGACACTTTAATTAGTCCCTGCAAGATGTCCCAAATAGAGAGGTATTGCCATAATCAACTAATGAGTCCACCCCTCTAATCAGGACACTTTAATTAGTCCCTGCAAGATGTCCCAAATAGAGAGGTATTGCCATAATCAACTAATGAGTCCACCCCTCTAATCAGGACACTTTAATTAGTCCCTGCAAGATGTCCCAAATAATTAGTCCCAAGATGTCCCAAATACGTAGAGAGGTACTGCCATAATCAACGAGTCCATTTCTCTAATCAGGTTTATCCCAAGGTGTTCAGAATAGAGAGGTTCCATGTTATAGTGTGGAATTTATACTATTATTATGTTCTTACAAACAGTTGGAACTCTCTCAATATAACTTCACTCCAGTAGTCTGTACCTTTACAGGAACATCTGCACCTGGACTTGCCCTGTAAGTTGAAATAAAATCAGTAAATCTTCTGAAAATTCTTATTCTTGACATTTTTGTTTATAATAATTATTACCACAAAATTAAGGTATCTTGTATCTTGAAAGGCGTGGGATTTGGGTGGAGATTCCCCTCCTCCTGTCTAAGTCTTTGTATAATAGAGCCATTAATTACTATCAGTAACTATGGCAACATTTTTGGTACACGCTATCCATAAGCTATAAATGAGAAGTCCACCAAAATGGCCACTGTTGTAAAATAAATGCTCGCTAGCTATATGTAATATTATAGGCAGCAGTTAAAGCTTCCAACAGAATTGCATCAACCTCTTCCTGCCTTACCAACACGAATGAATCTATACTGCCAAATTAATAAAGAACATAAACTTCAAAAACGGAGGAAAGTGACTTCATCAAACAAAGCAG
Organism: Diacarnus erythraeanus; assembly: GCA_964016965.1. Taxonomy (NCBI): domain Eukaryota; kingdom Metazoa; phylum Porifera; class Demospongiae; order Poecilosclerida; family Podospongiidae; genus Diacarnus; species Diacarnus erythraeanus. The sequence goes on from OZ024672.1 coordinate 4,796,938, forward strand.
ATAAAGTAAGTTGATTAACTTTTGTCTACTAAAAGTTTAAGCACAAAAAGTTCAGAGTAATTTCAAGTTCTATGTCTTAACATAGAATACAGTGCATAGTTTCATTAAAGATTTTCTAACACAAAGGTTATAGCTAACTCTGTTTAGTGGATCTTCTTCTGTCCTTGTAAGCATTAAAATCTGTTCTTATTATGTAGATTCCACAGGAAATTGTTCATAGAGGAGTTAGATTTCCAAAGAACTTTGACACTCCTGGCACCATTGGGAAAGTTTTAATGCAGCATCCTGGAAAATTGAATGCTACTCAGCTCAAAGAGGGTAGGTATTCTACCTCAGTACATCACCACATAGTACATTACTGCTGTATTAGAATATTTTTGCCAGATTCCCTCTATTCTTCTATACTTAGCAACATGTAGCCAGTGTTCTAAGTAATATGTAGCCAGTATTTTAAGTACTTCCCAATGGAGATTATGTATGGGAGGACCTTGATAAAAAGTGTACCATCGGGATTATGTTTTCTTCAACTCTGTGTGTGTGTGTGTGTGTGTGTATGTGTGTGTGTGTGTGTGTGTGTGTGTGTGTGTGTGTGTGTGTGTGTGTGTGTGTGTGTGTGTGTGTGTGTGTGTGTGTGTGTGTGTGTGTGTGTGTGTGTGTGTGTGTGCGCGTAGGCACAAGAGATTCTTTAAAAGTGATGATGGCTAGAGCTCTTAGTCATTTGTCCAGGTTTTACTCTAGGACACCACTAACACGGCACTTTGTGCTGTGGGTGGCTTCAAGGTTCAAGGTGTGTGTGTGTGTGTGTGTGTGCGTGTGTGCATACTATATAGAGTCAGTATCCATCCTTACATAGTTTATCTTTATAGCAACAACCTCTCATGGTCCTGCAGTAAGTGTTGCAGAGAGTGTGATGGGTTTAGATGCTTCCCGGCAAGTCAAGGAGGCAGCCTTTATTCAAGCTGTGCGGCAGGCTAGTCAGGAGGAGCGTGCCAATCAGCTAAAATGGTGAGTTCAGGATTATGAACTAAAGCAATGCTCTGTTAACTGCTATAAGATACATTAATCTTCATATAGCAATTATTCGGGTGCTTCTATGTGTAAATTTCCTTACAGTACAGTAATCTTATTATATTGTTACAGGTATATTACAGATGTAATAGTAATGATGTAATGTAAGGAATTTACACATACAAGCACCCAATTAGTCACTAAACTTAAAGTGATGAGTTGTAATATTTCAGGAATAGGAATGCATGGAAGGGATTGGCTTAGTCTGTGCACTAATAACTATTATATGTACCTAAAATGGAGCAATCCCATTAGTCAGTTACCATGAAATGATTCCTCATATTCCATCACACTCATACTCTAGCACATGCGCAGTAATCAGTTTCTGTGGTTTCTAGTTCTCCGAAAAATGGCAGAGGAAGGAGGTAGCACTAGTGAAGAGGATATAAGACAGTTCAAACACAATAAAAGCCACAAAAGTTAACTGTTACAGTTGCATTATAGTTTTACACTCTATGCTAATGAATGTACGTATTTACTTATTTCACCCTCTACTACATGAATATATACCAGGATTCATTGTTGCAATTAATCTTGGCATTCAATAGTAGAAGGTTCAGTGTTTAATATCAACTAATGCAAGTACCTATGTGTAATCATGGCACACTATACTCTGTAGGGTGACTCATCTTGGAGGAGTTCCTATGACTACAGAGGAAATGGAGGCAGTCTACAGGGAAAGGAAGAGAACACAAGAGCTATATGAGGTTAGCATCATGCTGCATAATGACAGCAACAATAATAATAGCAACAACAAGCAGCAACAACTATAATAATAACAATAACAACAACAATAAAAACAACAGCAGCAATAATAATAACCAAAACATAATAATTTATTATAATGCATATCATTTACAATTATATTAGGACCTTTGGCGTGTTATACCGGAGAAAGAATACTCAAGGACTTGTACTGTCGTTAAATATCAGAGGACACGAAGAAAGGCCCAGAAGGTTAGTGAATATGCTAGCAAAATAACACCTTACAACACCATGATATTTCTGGTAAACAGCATAAACTTTCTCATGATCTTATCATTAGACTAAGTTTCATATTAAACCTTGCCATATTAGGCTATCAGACTTGACCGTCTATATATTTTATCCTGTCACTAGAATCCTGAATGTCCTCAGCCAACGTTTAACCTCTATCTTAACAACCTGTGGATGAGACGTCACATGGCACTTGAGAGGTTTGTGCAGGCTGGAAGGAAGGTAATTATCAGACTACGCTGTCAGGCTAGACTGGAGAAACTAAAGAAGCTGATTTCAGATCTCAAAGCTGGAAAATCTCTTCAAAAGCCTTTAGGTATGCATAAATTGTTATTGTTGATGATGTTGGTGTTGTACTATATAAATTAAAGACAGGTTAACATTTTTTTAATAATTATGATTATTTGGAACATTTCATTCATAGTTTTGCTAAATTAAAAGTGTTTGTGCCTATGTAGCATTTTATAGGGGGATGATTACAATGGATATACAATTAGACCATATAATATAATGATAATTGACCTTTGAAAGGGTTAAGTATCTGAAATAGGTAACTAATTATACATTATTATACCTTTACAGTTGATACATCTGAAGACAGAAAAGTACCTTCTGTGGTCTCCATCCTTCCTTCCTTGCCTAATCACATTCTGAGATTCTCCTTCCCAGAGTACATTGGCCACTCCTCCTCTAATACTGGACCATTGGAAGACCACACGGGGGACCAAACAGTTGAAGTAAAGCCAATTTATGCTGCCAACATCAAGAAGGAAGTTCCTTACTTAGATCTCAAGGTAAAATTGAAGATTCAGTGACAAAATTGTGAATTTAATATAGTTAACTGACTGACTCTTAAGTGACAGATACCTGGCATACTGTCTCACTTACTGGACTTGAAATAGTAGCATGCCCTCTGCTTTAACATACTTTAATGACAGATATGTATATTATTCTTCTGGAATGATGTACCCTCACTACCACTAAATTCAAAGTATTACTTTTTGTATTGTTTATATCCAAAGGTGCCACAACAGAGTCAAGTTCTTGGCTACTCTCCTGTGCTTATTCCAGGCATCGGTTCCTATATTCCTTCCGGATTACCAAAGCATCTCATTGGTGGGGCAGAGGTGATTACATAGCTAAATTCAATAATAATGATTTAAGAAACGTGTGTGATGCCATAAGGGTGTTACCACAAGGTGTCTAATAAGGACCTGGACTTTTTTTTAATACAGGATGAATATGAGAGCCTTGGACATATTCCTGGAGTCGATCCTTCATTTCTGACTCCCAATGCATTCTACCCAACAATCACTTCTACTACTCACAGAAATATAACTCAAATAGTTCCTTCACCAACCTCTAGTCAACTCTCAGCTTCTTCTACCGCTTCAGTCCCACCTACTACTCATCACTTGACTTCATGTCAGGTAAATTTAGATTCAAGATCTTCCGCTAAACTATCTTCTACTCTCTCCCCACTGAAGGGAGGCGTGACTCGGGTTAGGTCACCTACCATGATATTGGAAGATATGGAAAGCAGTGAAGACTTTCCCTTACAAGTAAAGGAAGAAAAAGGAAAAGTAGAAGAAGTGATGGTCCCTATATCCATGCCACCTAGTTTGTTAGAACCCCCAGATCTTCATCCACTTCAGATACTGGTACATGGGATAGTAGTAAATATAGTCATGATAACACACTCTTTATTGGCAAGACAACATGGCTAATACTTTAAGAAGAACATTAAACTGTAGGTTAAAATTTCCAAATGGTTCTCTATTATGTTTGAAGGGAGTAGGTGTATTCAGTACCTAGCTATAATAATTAAATTTTTTTAAATTAAATTTTTTTCTCTCTAGCTATGTATACATTTGAGAACACTGAACTTCCAATAATTCATACATTATGGAGAATTCAATGTTCTCCGCCATTATGATAATATTAAACCTTGTACATCTATTAACTTAAATTTCTATGAGATCATATTATTGTTATTCTCACTGATTCACAGATCCCGACAGCAGATACTACAAGCTTTCATCCAATGCTGCCACACTCTGAAGCAACTTTTGACCACACCCTTCTTCTATTACCTCCTTATTCTACAGCCAAGCACCCACAAGTCAGACTTGACCCAATTGTAAGTTCAATGCCTCAGGGGTATAAACAAAATTTTGAAATTTAAGGGTGCTTAGCCCCTTCAATGCTATCTTTTCTGATTAACTATCATATTTAGTATTTCCATTGTCCTATAATGATAAATCTTTGTACATCATGGCCTTAGGAAGCAAATTTTGAGTGGTGGGGGCATTATATAAACAAGCCACATCCATTTCTGATCAACATTCTTCAGAACTCTGACTCTCTGGCCTTGAATTATGTTGCATTCATGTAATCATTAATGTAGATTTCTATCATCTGTGATAATGTTTTTACATTCATTTGCTGTATATAATATAGGATGTGATTCCTGGACTAATGAACTGGAAGAATTTTCCATCTCCATGCCTCACAGCATTTGAATCAAACAAGAAACTGTCTTCCCTCTGGAGACCACATTTTTCAGATCCCTTCTCTTCCAGTATGCTTCCAACTTGTGAGGACTCTCCTCAACTACTCTCTGGGATCCAAAGTGATGATTTTGTGGATGCAGATAGGTATATAAAGAGATTTGAGTTCTGAGATAAGGAATATTAGTAGGTATTAGGTAGTGTAAATGGACTAATCTTGTTAAGAGTGTGTCCTCCTTATCAAAAACAGACTGACAACAGCAGAATAAAGAATGATCCAGTGAATTTTTAATTTGTGTGTGTTAACTAGGTACACAGTAAGTGTACTATTTAGGGACAGATATTAAAATGGGAATGCTTAGAAGTAACACTAATTTTCTCAGGGAGGGGAGTTCCCCCCCCCCCCCCCTCAAGATCCATCCCTATACCTATATTGGATAGAGTAGAACCTCTCTGAAATAAATGTACCTACCGTAGTTAATTTCACTGTCACTTTAATTTCGCTATTTTCGCAGTAGGTAAAGGAAAGTGAAAACAAAACCTTCAATAATTTTATGTACAAATTCAAAAATCCCTCCCCACCCAACGAAAATAAAAAAACGTGAATTGCTTCATAATACAAGATTTTATGAGATCAGTGAAAATAAGGTGTCTTGAAAATAACCGGATCTATGGTATAGATATGCTATAATGTTATTATTATACTCAGCTACTTTGAAACATCTGTTTTCCCAAATTCTGTTTTCAATATCCATTATCTTATTAGTTATCAGGATACTTTTTTTGTCCCAAATATTTTTGAAGGGGAAAAAAATTTATTATGCAAATTGAACATTTGAGTGGGGTGGGAGGGAAGTGGGTGTGGGTGTGTAGGGGGGGGGGGGGGGAATGGAGGGGATTGTTATCTACTTTATGTAATAAAAGGTTCTACTCTATAGCACTGAGGTTCTGTTACCTGTTCCTAGCATGGATATGATTAGGACCCAGTTCTATATTCCTGATATTGAAAAACAGGACAAAGATTCTTCAAATAAAGATAGGGAAGAGCCATCATTGATCAAACAGCAAGCTTCTGAATTATTCCATGAAGCAAACGAAAAGCTTGAGAAGCACAGGCTAAACCAGTTTAACCAGTTAGGGAAGCGTATAAAGAACAGGTCACAGATATTTCGTAGTCACTTTGATAATTCAGTGGATGAAAATAAAGCTACTTAATAATAATAATCATTTCTACAGGCTGGAAGACAAATAAAATTGTTCATAGTCTATAATATTATAATATAATTTGCAATGTGTATACTTTTTTATGATACTCAATGGAACCTCTCTATTCTTGACACCTTGAAGCAAATAAAAATTATGTATCCTGATTAGAGGGGTTACCTCATTTCAGGAGGGGGAAGTCAGACATATCCATGTGTCTCATTGGTTCTACTTAGTGTATAACAAAATGCTTTGTCCACAGGAATTACTGAATAGATAGTTGAGGGTGTGAGAGGCTAGAGTCCCCCCTTCCAAATATTTAAAAAGGGAAGTTCAGCCTCCCCAATTTTGTTTACTTGGTCTATATATCCAAAAGCATCAATTTAATCTTACAAGTGTTGATAAAACCAACAAGGTTGAGATTTTAAGAGCCACAATGAATGAAAACTTCATGTACACCAATGCATAACCCCACCAGTGCACAGCTGATGAGTGTGGTTGGTCTTATTAAAACAGTTAAAGAGTTTAAATAAATTAAGGCTTTAAGTTATGATCAATGATAATTTGGTTCAAGTCCTTTATCCCTAATTATGAAGGATAGAAGTGATTAGGTAAACTTAGGGCTTTCAAGGTCTTAAACGCAGTTCGATGATAAAAGAAGGAAGTTTTCTTTGTTATACTTTAAAGATTAGTGTTGGTTACTAGTGTTTTCTTGGGTACATTCATGTCCTCGTATTCGTCACAGCCTCGCCCCCCCAAATTAAAATGCTTCAGCTTGCAAAACTCTTCTCTGTTGTCCTTGTCTCAATAGAATTAAAAAAAAAAACCTGCACCACACTCTGTAGGATGGGGCTGGAGAGAGGGTGGGACTTTTGCATCCCCAGAATTATAAAGAATGAATATCATAAAAGAAAGTATGCAAGCTACATTGAAGCTGATCACAGAGAATTGTTTTCATCAGACACTAACCTTGTACTTGAATTGCATATAACATAGTATATAGGGACACATCCATTTCCCTTCTGCACCCTCCCTCTTCCTTGTGATGCTCTAACAGCCTTAACCTTACAATCAATCTACTTTGTATTGTCAGCCGGCCCTCTCCCCTACAATACTTTCAAACAGCCTTGTTACAGCAGGACTATGATGGCTCATGTGACCACTGAGCCACAGCCGGCCACAGAGGGACATGCACACACACAGAGCTCTATAATACCTATACACTATAGCCCTCAGACCGTTTACTGACCATAATATCCTCAGAGAGGTGCAATAACATTACACCCTAGATTAACTTATTATCTGAAGTTTTTGGGGTAGCGCTGGCTAAGCTATGGCAATAAAAATGAGCAACAACTGTCAAAAATCAGCCTGCAGTTGAAAGTGCAGTTATAAGTCATAATGCACTGTTTGCCTCGTTATGACTAATAACACACTTTGTCTATGGGAGTGAATGTACTAGGGGTTAATAATAATTATAATAATAATAATCATTTCTACAAAAAAGAAAAACACTTTTCTTCTATTATTATAAGTGTTAACTATAGACATTATCTCTTGACTTCACTTATGATTCAAAGTCATCGATTTCATCTTTGACTCTAAGAACCTATCAGTGTCTTCTTCATCACTTGCAACAGGAGTCAGATCTCCATCACTTAGCTGCTGTTCTTCGGCCCATGAAGAACTACTTATAGTAGACGACTCAGAAATTATGCTCTGATCATCGGGGAAGTCCACACCACCCCCAGTCCAACTACTAACAATAGAGGGTGTGTATTGACGGCAATTGTAACCCAACTCCTTGCATCTCTGACAGAGTTCAGTTGGATGTGGTGTTGACAAAAAACCCCCTCCAGATCTCTTTAATGGTTGAATATTTTTTGGCATTACTTCTTCGTGACAGGAACGACATTTCTGCCACTTTCCTACCCAGGTGTTGCCACTCTTCCACTTATTACCACATTTACAGTAGTACTCACCAAATTTTCGCTTCTGCTCATAATCCTATAAAGCAATAATGTTGTCATAAGCTAAACCATCTGGTTGGTCATTTTAATATATAAAAAAGCCACCAGAGGCAGTGAGTGGACAGACACGTAACTAGCTATTATCATTAATTGGCATTTTTGAGTGATATATAAAAGTTAGGTGGGAATGCATTCATGTCAAAAGTCAAAAGTCCCATTGAGACATTCCTCAGAACTAAAGTTGAAAAAACCATAGTAACTGGTGCATTTAACAGAACCTGATAGTGTTGTCCCTAAATACCAGGCACCCTACTAAAATAACAATAATATTATTATTATGCTTAAAAGATAACCATCACATTTTTCCTATGCCAATGCCAATATTATTGACAACATGTCAGTGGATATGGTTGTTATACAACTTGGCTGTAAGTCAAATTTTGGCCAAAGGTGGCACCAAATCAACCCTAAGAGCAAGATATTTGGAGGGAAGGGTGAGAGCATATTCACATTTATATGGAGCACTCCTCAACTTAATGAATTCATTGATATTACATCCTATAGTTATGGCTTGTGTAATTTTCACAAAATATTCAATACATATCCATATTTAATTATGCGGATAAACCTGCCCTGGGTTACGAGGGTTAATTATAAACACAGCTCAAGTTGACTCTATATCATGTAGATGCTGTATTGGGCTGGGAAAAACTTGTAAGGTGTTTAAATCCATTTCATGTTTTATAGTTTTTGACATAATACTTCTGGTGTATAACAAATAGCCCTATACACATTATGCTTTAAATTTTGCCTATTATGCTATGTTCTGATTCTTTGCCACTTGTCCTATTATGCCCTAAAATTTTACCCATTATGCTCCATTATGCTCTGAAAATATCATTGAAAATAGTCATTATGGCACAGCTGTAAATAGTATTGTGCCATCCAGTGCCACAGTATTATACTATGGTTAATACTGAGTGTAATAATGTAGATTTTAATAAACAGAAGAGCAAGCAGAGTAACACAGAACAAGCCATAGGCAGAGCTGTAGCAAGCACTTTTAAGGTGGTACGCCTGACCACACCCCCATTTCAATTAACCACACCCCACCGTTAATTAACCACGCCCATTTTTAATTAACCATCAGAGCATAATAAAAATATTAAGGTAAAACAATAGTTTGCTAGAAAAAAGTGTGATCTTGACTCTTTTACACTAACAAATTCGTTTACTACTGCTTTCAAATCCAGTGAATCCGTCTCATCCTTGTAGGTATGCAGAATCAGGAGATTGTTCAACCTCAACTGAGTCATAGTTGACCTCAAGTATGTTTTCACTCTTCTGAGGGCAGAAAAAGACCGTTCTGAGGTTGCATTTGTAGCAGGAAGTACTAACAAAAGATTCATGACTATAAACACTTGAGAAAAAGCCACCCTTTGAGCACAAGACAATTCAGACAGCACCTTGACCACATACGAAATGCTGAGATCTCTATCACAATCAGGTGATTCCATAGCCTGCTTGATTAGCCCATGTAACATGGGAAGTTGACACTGAAGTTGGGCCTTGTCAATATCATCCTTGTAAAAGTTACTAATAAACTCTAATTCATCCTCAAATGGCAGACCTTTGCAAACCTTCAATACAAGCTCCTCTATATTTTGATAGACACCATAGCCCTGCTGGTCAAACCTATTGCTAATACCCTCAATTACTAAATCAAGTGCTTCATAGTAGATAGCTCTATAATGGTCTTCTACTGTAGGAGGGAAGTGGCCACTTGAGGATCCAACTTCAAGTCTAGCTGGTGCATGACGCTTACGTGGAAGACAGGGATCTTCAAGCATGAGCTTCTCTTGGTAAGCTACAGCCTTAGTGAAAAACAACTGAAAGTTATCCGGGGTACGGAGTTTCCTAATAACCTCTAGTGTCAATCTGGCTAATTGTTGTCCTTCTGCAGCTGACATTGACTTGTGCTGAAGAGATTTACTTAAGTTATCGCTATGGCTGAGCAATAATATTCCCAGCAGCACACCAAACAAGAAATCAAACTTCATCATTTGAAACTCAACCCCAATGACTCGAGATCTAATTTCGCTCTCCAGTGAAGAATCCTTAGACTCTTCCCAAACCCCCTGAAGTACCTCATAGTTGTCTATGATACTCTGTAAGGAAGAGGCTCTAACTGTCCATCTTGTCGGACACAACACTCGAAAACCCGGGGTATCAGGTGAAATGGACTCCTTTAACTTCAAAAACATTGCATCCCTCTTGGGTGATTTTTTAATTAACTTACAAATTTCAGTTACAACATCCATAGTAGACTTCATTAGTTTACAATTCTTTATGGTATCATTTATAGCCAGGTTAAGGGAATGCCCATAACAGTGGGTAAAAACAGCTCTACTCTCTTCCTTTGTAATACTTGAGACACCATTCTTTTTTCCTGTCATTACACTGGCGCCATCATAACACTGGCCATGACACATATTAATGCTAATATTACAGCGTAAAAGAACATATTTAATAAGTGCCACTAGTGTAGCTGCAGTAGTAGAATCTGTTTTATAAAGCCCTATAAAATCCTCATGTACTGAAAGGCTATCATCAACCCAACGTAATACAATCACCACCTGCTCTGAATTAGAAACATCAGTTGCTTCATCAATCATAATGGCAAAGTACCTAGACTGAAGTTTCTGTACAGTTACACGTTGGATTTGTTGTGCCATTATGCAAATTAATTCATTTTGGATTTCAGGTGATGTAAATTTAGATCTTTTGGTCTCTAGCATAGAAGATATTGTAGGGTTGGCTACTGCAAGCAAACAGAACAGCTGGTGTAAGTTGGAATCTATTTCTTCTTTATCACCTCGCAAAGGAAGGCCTTGACAAGCAAGATAACGGATAGCTGACAAAACTTTTACTAAGTAATCACGATGGTCTTTCTTCTCCTTTGCATGCTGAGAAGAAAGTAACTCACCCACAGTGCTTTTAACCACAAGAGAATCAACAGCTTGTTTGTGAAAATTTGAGGCTTCATGCTTAGTAAAAGCTCGGGTTGCATCCTTCCAATTTACAAAGCCATTGATTATGAAAGAATAATCCTGTGCAGCGTAGTTTACCTTGCTTAAAAGCCTTACAACAAGCGAAACAGAAAGCACTATCAGAAGTAACATCATAGTGAAGCCAAGTAAATTTCTTGAACCACGATTGCTGAAATGCCCTATTTACTAGCTTACTAACTCCAAATGTACGAGAAGGGAAAGAAATATTTACTGGTTGGTAAGGTACGTCTTTGATCTTATCAGTAAAATTAGTAGCCATAATGGCCTCCTGACCTATGAAAGTCTTTAGCTCTCCTTGCAGCTGGTTAACTTACTGGTGAAGTCCACAAACCAATACCACAATTAGCTGTTAGTAAGGGGGTGTGGTTAATGAGTGTGTGTTATTTAGAACAGCTAGTGTAAGTTTTACTCTGCAGCCAGGAGAGTGAAGTTCTAAGTGTGAGTTTTAGTTTTTAGTATTAGTTTTCTGAAAAGTGGTACGGCCATGGCCGTACCAGCCGTACCAGTTGCTACGGGTCAGATAGGCCAGGTCAACAATGCTGCTATTAAAAGGTCAAAGTTCACCTAAAAACTCCCTATTATGCCCTTATTATTCCCAATGCTTTTAGCAACCAATTATGCTCAATTTCATGCCAGCATAATGTGCATAGGCCTAATAACAAAGGTGTTTTGGGAAAGTATGTATAAAAATATAGACTATTGTTTCAAGTAGTAATGACTATTGATGGTGATGACTTCACTTAATGGTACTTGATAGCAGGATTAAATCCTGTAATCTTATTATTGTGAGCAAGAAAAAAGTTCTGGAGATACACAATAATTCAAGAATAATTCTTTCATATGACACTTTTGCTACTTTCCTACCCAGGTGTTGCCACTATTCCACATTTATAAAAGTACCAAATTTTCGATTCTGCTCGTAATCCTATAAAGGAATAGTGTTGTTGCTATGAGCTAAAACCATCTGGTTGGTTATTTTAAGATATCATCTTCAGCTAATCTCAATAGATTATGAAGTTATGACAGTAAGGTCAATACTTGAAACACTTCGCCATCAGTCCATCAGTGGATATGACTTGACAGTGAATAAGTAATATATACTTAGAATGATTCTGGTGGTAGCTATAGTCTCAGCTAATAGTGTTAATGGTGTATTATCAGAAGGCAGTGAGTGAACACACATAGAATAAGTATTATAAAAAATGACCTCAAACTTCTGTCACAGAAGAAGTGAACTGCTGCTATGCCAATGCCAAGTTGCAAGCCAGTGCATACTCTATGTACATCATTGACATGTGGTTGCTACTCATCAACTCAGCTGTAAGCCATTGCAGAAAAGCTAAAGATGAAAAGATAGCAATTGAAAGACATCCTCTCAGACAGAAGAATGGTTTAAATGCCTTAACTTTAGTACATTTACTACAGATAAGATATTTCTTCAGAAGTAGCTAATGGCATGCTTCTGCATACCTGTCCACTCTCCTTTTAATCTTAATCCCTTAATCTGTCTATGGGCTTTAAGCAGGTGGAGGAACAAAAATTTATCTGGGGGAGGGAGGGGGCAACCCTAACCCCCCCCCATTGCACTATGCATACATGGCAAAATCAGTTGACACAAACAAGTTACATACAGTTCTAAATTAATATCAAAATACTTCTTCCTACATTCAACAATGCTATGATATATCTTTATGTGAATGGAGTAACATCAAATAGGAGAGTAGTTATGGTATGTGAGTGATTTTCATGTTTGCATTGATAGAGATGAAAACATGTTTACACATGCAGCCTTGTAGAGGTACCGAACTTGTTCTCCAAGGCTCATGTGTGCATTGTGTGGCCCAAGGCCCATCCCTGTTTACATAGCTGTTTCTGGGAACTTGTTAAAAAACTTCTAACAGTGGTCTTAGACTATAGGACTGATCTGTTTGCACACTCTTTGTACCATAATAAAGTAAGAAATTCAGTTCCTGGAATTTTTCAATGAATCTAATTAACCGCAAGCAGATTTTATTTTTTTTGCCATGCGTTGTATTAGAATAAAGACGGTAATTGTCTCAATAGATCAGATGCAAAGATGCAAATTGAAATACTGTTACAGCTATAATGATATAATAATTGGGGAGTGTTACTATATCATATTTACTTCTTCTGTTGTGCAATCATACACAGGCATGTGCTCTGGGTGCAGCAGCTGCACCCAGAGCACCTGGCTTTATCTTTTTTTATGGTATTAATTATTACTGTGTGTCTTTTAGATACTGTGTATCTTTTAGAGTTAGAAAATATGTGTTTGTGATCTTGAGTTTTAATAAAAGTTGGTTATCATTGTTTTTGGGACAAAACACTACAGGGAGATCCAAAACAATATTGGAGCTGTGCAAGGGGAAGGGTGCATAACCCCCTGGCACCTCCTGGCTATGCATAGCTATAGCTAGCTAGCTACATGTTTTATTTTTTACCAATATTTAAACTAGCTAGCTAATATTATACCTTATCTTTGAAGGGCCTTATTTTGTAAGGTGGGATAGAACTCTTTTGACAAACTCCACAGTCCTTTAGACCCCCAAGTGAGTTGATACTCTTCCATTTGTTAGAACAATCAGGACATTTGTACTTGGCTACCATTCGTTGCTAAAAATGTAACATAATAAACGAGTATTAATCTTTTACTATAGTATAAATGATTACTTTTTCTGCCATTTTATCTTCAAATCAGCTAGATAGATAGCCAAATAGCTAGCTAAATAAGTTATGGAGTTAGCCAGCAGTCAAGTGCTAGAGGTAGAATCTAGCTAATAACTTGTTCTTCCTTCCTTGCTTACCAATACCCGGGCGATGGGGTTTTCGGACGCTTGCCACAGGCTATAGATAACTAGCTAGCTTTTTAGCTACTGCTGCAAAGCTAAATATTCGTTGATCTCAGAGCTTCCATGAAATCAAGGTTCCAAGTATTTACCGCTCATGAATATTATTAAACGTGGTGCCTAGCCACATGTATCTATGTATAATCCGTACTGTATTATCTATACAACTATAGCATTGTTTCTAGGAAGAAACTGCGGATGACCCACAACAACTACATACCTAGCTACATTTATACACCAAGTGCCACTGTGTGGCAGGTACTTGCTAGTATAGCATTGTTTCTAGTGAAAATGTGACCTGCCACACAGTGGCACTTTGGTGTATAAGCTTTCCACACTTAACAAAGCTACATTATACACCAAAGTGCCACTGTGTGGCAGGTACTTGCTAGTATTGTTTCTAGGATGACCCACACAACAACTACCTACCCATTAAATTTAGCTACACCATAGGCATAAAAGTGAACCACATTAATTTTTTATCTATGACTTTTATATCTAGCTCGCTATGTCTATACCATGCTAGCTATATATTATTGGATTTTATAGGTATCTATCTAGCTAGATAAAGCAGATGTCCTAAAACCCTCTATATAGAGGCCTATAGGGACCTGTCCAGAGGGTCAGGTATTTACTGGAGCAATACTTTATTACTGGTAATAGTAAACATAGCATGCCAGTGGTTTGCATGGTGGTATATAGTCACATGCTGCAACAATAACCAATACATGTAGGTAATGGCGAATATTATTATTTTAGTAACATTTCTTCACTAGGTTGAGTATTCAGTTAGGATGTAACAGTGAAAAAAGGAATTTTATATATGCACTTGCCTTTTTAGCTGCATCCACTCTATATATAAAACATCATAGACTATTGGAACGGTACACTGATCAAGCATAGCTAGTTGTTATATTCAGAGAGATGATATTTTCTATACATCATTGCGACAAAAGGTCAGTGGATTTAGAATATGGAATTGAATCTTCTAGCAAAGGATCCTAAAAAGCAGCTTCTTTTTTCTGGCTTGAGAATGCTCCAGGATTGAATTTGAATAATAAGACAAGAGATATTTAACAGCAACAGTCATGGAAACCATGATTCCAATTGTTGGCATTATTGTGTGATTAGCTAATAATTGTCTTTAATCCAATTAATGTAGAACACACAAAATCATTAATTATAAAAAATATATCATATTATTATTATATATAGCTAATGGTAATAACTAATAGAAGTTGCTAGAAAAATAATAAAAAAAAAATTGCATTTATGAGAGAGTAAAATACTGATTGCAAACCTTAAAATAGCACTAAAATGTAAGGTTAATTAAACATGCAACAGATTTTCTGATGGAGTTTACAAGTTTGTACCATCATCTCCAGGTGAAGTACCATTGTTTTCAAGGTTTTGGAGCTCCTCTTTTCTCTGCTTCAATTCCTCATGCTTTCGGCGTCTGAAAAAACCAAACTACAAGAAAAAGATCTATATAAAGATTCTGTTTTCAGCTGGTCTCTCATGAAGTATTAATAAATTCACAATTACTATTTCAGATTCCTAGAAATCTGAGTAATATTATTACTGATCTCATTTATAGACTAATTCACTAATGCTGGGGTTCATTTTGATAACAATGTCACTTATTGAAGTTTTTATTTCCAATGACCCTTTACCTACTGGCAATAGGTGACAGTGGAATTAACTGGATGCATGCTACTTATAACACTATCCCTTTGTACTTACCACCCAGAGGAGAACAAATATGATAGCTAATATAATGATCGCTCCCACGACGGCAAGGACGATGACCCACCACGGCAAATCTCCCGAATCTTCAACAGCGCCGCCACCACCACTAACACCAGCTGGAATTACACGAACTACAGCCTAAGTAACAAAGTATACATAATGAAGACTCTACAGATAGTGGCGTCTTTTTATGGGAAGGTATTAAAGTATAAGTGTGCCATAAAAATATTAATTACCACTTACAGATGCTGTCTTTCCTTGATTTTCATTTTGCTGTATAATGGTTTCATCAACTATGCTGACTTCAGCGGTAGGAATGATACTGAATCGATCATTGGACATCTAGTTTAAGAAAATAAAGAATTTAACATCCACAGTTTAGACTGATATTAGTTATACAATGTACTTACTGCAAAGAATCTCTCATCAATGTATCCAATTATGTTCACAGTAGCTTCCGAATTCACTCTTCCTTGAAGTCCAGTGATTGTACAGTAAATACGCACACAGTTAATTACAGCAGCATTGCTAGAACAGCTCTGTGTAAGAATAGAGGACAATATCACTCAGTTACACAAAAATTATTCTATACAGGTTATCAGTCTAGTGCACAAAATGTGATAGTCTCTTGCTTTCAATAAAGGGATAGTATTTGGTGTCTGTGGAGTATTATTTGGGGTTTGTAGTATTATTTGGGGTTTGTGGAGTATTATTCAGAGTTTGTAGAGTATATAGTATTATTTTGGGGTTTGTGGAGTATTATTCAGGGTTTGTAGAGTACAGTGTATATAGTATTATTTTGGGGTTTGTGGAGTATTATTTGGGAAGTATTGTTTTAGGGTTGTGGAGTATTATTTGGAGTTTGTAGAGTATATAGTATTATTTGGGAAGTATTGTTTTAGGGTTGTGGAGTATTATTTGGAGTTTGTAGAGTATATAGTATTATTTGGGAAGTATTGTTTTAGGGTTGTGGAGTATTATTTGGAGTTTGTAGATATATAGTATTATTTGGGAAGTATTGTTTTAGGGTTGTGGAGTATTATTTGGAGTTTGTAGAGTATATAGTATTATTTGGGAAGTATTGTTTTAGGGTTGTGGAGTATTATTTGGAGTTTGTAGAGTATATAGTATTATTTGGGAAGTATTGTTTTAGGGTTGTGGAGTATTATTTGGAGTTTGTAGAGTATATAGTATTATTTGGGAAGTATTGTTTTAGGGTTGTGGAGTATTATTTGGAGTTTGTAGAGTATATAGTATTATTTGGGAAGTATTGTTTTAGGGTTGTGGAGTATTATTTGGAGTTTGTAGAGTATATAGTATTATTTGGGAAGTATTGTTTTAGGGTTGTGGAGTATTATTTGGAGTTTGTAGAGTATATAGTATTATTTGGGAAGTATTGTTTTAGGGTTGTGGAGTATTATTTGGGAAGTATTGTTTTAGGGTTGTGGAGTATTATTTGGAGTAATAGCTACATACTGATTTGGGGATAAGTAATAAATATGTTAAGCAATATTTGGGAGGTTGAGGGTTAATTAGTCCACACTTCTGTATGTCACTGTACGTGGTATTAATTAAAGGAGCCATTGACACATTCTCTTACATACCACTATGTAGCTTTTAAAAGAAATCATAATTTAGCCATTCCTGTATTTGTATATTACTACTATATTCATCATTATGCTATAAACAGGAAAACCTGTGAGGTTGGGCCACCTGTGAGGTTGGGCCACCTGTGAGGTTGGGACACCTGTGAGGTTGGGACACCTGTGTGGTTGGGACTCCTGTGAGGTTGGGACACCTGTGAGGTTGGGACACCTGTGAGGTTGGGACACCTGTGTGGTTGGGACACCTGTGAGGTTGGGACACCTGTGAGGTTGGGACACCTGTGTGGTTGGGACACCTGTGAGGTTGGGCCACCTGTGTGGTTGGGACACCTGTGACACCTGTGAGGTTGGGACACCTGTGAGGTTGGGTCACCTGTGAGTTTGGGACACCTGTGAGGTTGGGATGCCTGTGACATTAGGACACCTGTGAAGTTGGTATATACACCTGTGAGTTTGGGAGACCTGTGAGGTTGGGACTCCTGTGAGGTTGGGAAACCTGTGAGGTTGGGACACCTGTGAGGTTGGGACACCTGTGAGTTTGGGACACCTGTGAGGTTGGGATGCCTGTGACATTAGGATACCTGTGAAGTTGGTACATACACCTGTGAGTTTGGGAGACCTGTGAGGTTGGGACACCAGTGAGATTAGGACACCTGTGATACTAGGACACCTGTGATACTAGGACACCTGTGAGGTTGGGATGCCTGTGAGATTAGGACACCTGTGAGGTTGGGATGCCTGTGAGATTAGGACACCTGTGGTATCAGGACGCCAGTTAGGACACTTAGGACACTAATAGCTCAATTTTTACATAGATCAACCCACCAATGTCCTGTTGGTTGAGATCATAACCTCAGGATCTGTTCCGGCATCTTGACGCTTCTTCAAAACCCTCTTTGTCCTGCTAATTGGAACAGCACTTCTTCTTCTTCGCTTCCCCCCTTGTGTGGAGCTCATAGATTGACCCTCTTGGTCACTTGCTGATTGGCTGTTGTCAAGAATGTAACCCTCAGGATTGATGTTTGTATTGTTACAGGTTACGGCTGCTCCAGACTCACCAGGCTATAAATCAGGAGTTGAAGATATTATTATTTTTTAATCGATAATATGCAATAACAAAGTGATGGTATTTGTATACAGATTGCTTGAATACACATGTTGCATGCGTAGTAGCTTAATGGTACAGTGGAGAACATTCCCAGAACTGTTAGTATATACATTCACATGTAAATATAATTATGTCAAACAGTGGGAGATGAAAGGGACCTTGCCAGGCTCCTAAAAAATCATCTTTTTATGGGCTATACTCATGCTACCTAACTTCCTACATAATACATCATCTTTTTTTTTTTTTGAATTAGTGAGGCAGTGAGTATACTGTCACACTTTGGATTAGGCCCCCTACTTCCCTAGACAGTCTTCAGAGGACCAAATGAAATAGACAAGAAGAAGATGTCCTCACCATGACTGAGGTGAGACTACAGTACAGATGACAAGTCTGACGTTGGTTAGATGAGCAACTCATTGTGCGAGCGCTCACATACTTTCCTTTTATTCTGATCCCTCCCATTCTTAGGCAGGTTCCTATTCTGCTACCATTAAATGATTTATGTTCCTTTTAACTATCTTCAAACACACACGTCCACCCACAATGCCATATACTATTCTACTCTAATTTGTAATACTCACGGTGTATTGGGCAGGATAGAGGTAAAAAAAATCATTTGATTCAGTGCTACCAATGGGCCAGTTGATGACCAAGGATATGGTCCTCACAGTAGAAGGTCCACTGTTTCTTACAACAAAAGAGGTCATGAATCCAGGCCCAAGCTGTGTCACATTGGTAATGGTCCCATTGGGAGGGTTATTTGAGTAAGAAAGAAGTTCTGGAGACACAAGTCTGCAAATATCACAGACATCATAACTATAATAATGATTTTAAGGATAGGAAAATAATTCTCCATTTTTAGGAAAGGCCTCTTACATTCTCAAGCCAGCCATTGATACAGAAAAGTGAAAATATAGGAAAAAAGCTGTTTACTGTACCACGACCTTTTTAACACTCATCAAATCAATAATTTATTACATGTGTTATAATATTATATTTCTCGTGGCCAAGCTGAGCCCAAGACTAGCTCTTAAGGTATGTATTACTGCTTGTCCAAGTTATGCTAAGCTAATCTATATCAAGCTCAAGAAAAATAATATATAAATTGGCTTAAGCATGCACAATAAATGGTCCTAAACAGAACTAAACAATCTGATAAGCACAAGAGAGTTTAACTTACACAGATTTAAAACTAAAATAATCATTTCCTTCAAAATAACGACTTACGCTGGAGAATCCAGTGTAACATCTGCAATAGCATTCACCATCAATAGTCCTGTGAATTCATTATCCATCCGTGTTGACTCTCCTTCTGGATTCACACTGCTAACACGGAAGTTTACATTAATATTTCCTTCATTCCCGACTAGTCCTATCCTTGGTATAATAGTTGTTGATATGACGATTCTGGCACCACCAGCCAGAGGATTACCAATGGAACAAGTAACTCTAGCGAGATCAACATCGCTCTCTGTGACTTCTTCTCTTTGAGGACAGACAAGTGAGATACTGCTTCCCTGTGGAATTAACATGAATTTACCTATAGCTTTTACAAAACATGATTGGATTTCACTTCACCCATGTAAAATGTATGTTGTTATGTTTAAAATTGAAGAGGTTATTGCTCACTTCCAAGGACACAATACATTTTATTCTCCATTATTTCCATACTCTAGCAGAATATAGTAGAAGCTCTCATAGAGGACCCTTCAAAATAAGGACAACTAAACATGTATCAACTGGTTATCTTAACTTCTGAGATAAGAACAGCCTCCTTACACCAGACAGCAAATCTGATCCCAATGTGTCCTTTATTCAGAGATTCCACTGTACTACAAGGGACAGTAGACCTGATCCCAATGTGTCTTTTACACATAGCTTACAGAGTTCAAAGTGCCTGTCAGTCTTCTAATCTCTAGTTGGCGACTTGGAACTGTGACAGTTATAGTAGCTTGAAAAGCATCTTCTCCACCATTCATGACAGTTGTGTCGATTACCATACTCCTCACTCCATCTACTGTAATGATGTTGCTAGACCTCTCTGAACCATCCACTAAACTGAAAAATATGAATGAAGCAGATTAAACAACAATACAACACAACAACAACAACACAACAACAACAACACAACAACAACAACAACACAACAACATGTACTTTACTTCATCTTGATATACTATAAATCCCATAATATTCACTTCCCTAATTTGTATTGATTAACAACTTTAAGTATACCTATTAGCAAATTTTAATATTCAAGAACTAAATCTTTAATTCAAAAACCACTTCATTTTTTTTACTAAGTTGGAGAATGAACCTCCATTAGGCAAGCAGGGCCCTGGCTTTGATATCTTAGAAAACCAACAATAGAGACATGTTTGAAAATAGCACACATGGGCTCAGGTATGAAATCATACATCTAAACTTGCTAAAGGGATTGATGATATAAAATTTAATTGTGTAGAAGAACTTACATAGCCCTATAAGCAGCAGGAGAGATAAACTTAAGATCTGGAGTACAAACTCCTTCACTGCAATTTTTAAAGGTCTCGACCTAACAGAAGAGTAATGGATAATTAATAACCTCATCCCCATCAGAGTGATCAGTGAGCATTGTGACATACTGTTTGAGACAGTTCACAGTCCCATTGAGAGACAGTGTGTCTGATCATAAACTATACAGACAATGAAACATACAATAAATCTGGAAGTAAAATATTTTTAGCCAAAATCATTCAGAAATTAAATGGTACTGTTTCTGAAATTAAATTTGCTAGACTCTAAAACTTCCAGATTTACAGTAATTGACTACAATTCTTCTTGAAAACATTCTAACTACCTCACTTTGAGATGTCCTTAATTAGCTAGTGATCTCATTAATAAGAGGTACAACATATAGATTTAGAGAAGCTCTAGTCTCTAAATCTACACAAATTAAAAGAGACCACTATTACAACATCCACACACTGTGAGACCACCTCTAGTTATTAAGGTACTCACCTGGACCCTGCTAATTCCAGAAGAGGACACGATAGGAAAGGTACTGAAATCTGTAAGCGAGCTAGGATTTCCATCTCCTTGAGGAATAGACATCTCTGGTACTTGCACATTGAATTGCAATATAAACGGATTGAGTCTATCAGTTATAGAATTCTACAGAGAAAGGGAGGGAAGGAGGGAAAAGGAGGGGAGAGGGGGAAAGGAAGGGGAGAAGGGGAAGGGGGGAAAGGAGGGGGGAGGCGGAAGGAGGAAAAAGGAGGGGAAAAGGGGAAGGGGGAAAGGAGGGGAAGAAGGGGAAGAGGGAAAAGGGGGGGAGAAGAGGGAGGGGGAAAAGGAGGGGGAGAAGGGGAAGGGGGGAAAAGGAGGGAGAAGGAGGAGGAGAGAAGGGTGTGCAATTTATGTACAGTAGTGTAAGAACAAGATGCAACTACACATTAATAATTTCATGATATGTAGTATTCAACGAAATTTTATATATCAGAATTTCCAGTAAGATATGATGCACAATTACGCCCCCCACTAAAACAATCTGAAAAGGAGATCAGTAAATCAATTTTCATGCTACCCTAACCCAACATGTTATATAATATAGTATACAAATACTGATAACTACATACCTGTACATAAACTCTGAATGTTTGACAATGTTCTTGATTTATATCTACCATTACATCAGGTACAACTGTTGGAGATGAGCTTTCCATAAAAACTATCCGTTTTTCTAGACTATCAACATCAGCAGTGATATTATATTGAAAATCTAAAAAGAATGAAGTGAAATGCCACATTATAATATGTACCCAGCAACAGTCTATCCCATATAACTCCACTTCATTTTATAGAGAACCATTATTAATGTGATAATGCAGAAATCCTTGCAACCACATATTTACATTCCAGAATTATTAACATTGGATGACCTCAATGAAACGATTGAATGATGAGCTGGCTGACTTATTAAGACACATTGAAAGGTAACTTGATAAGCTTTGAATACTTGCTAGGTAGTATGGTCAAGGGTCAAGACAGCCAGTATTCATAATTATTATTATTATTATTATTATTATTATTATTATTATTATTATTATTATTATTATTATTATATGGCTGTAAGCAAACAGGCCCAACTAAAGAGTGTTCTAAAGCCTGAGAACTAAGTGCACATTTCAGTGTAAAGTGTGCATGCATTAAGCTCTCAAGTGCACAGTTCTTGGCAAATCTAGTCATGTGTCATGTAGTATAACCTTATGGATAAATGGTATGTCAGACTTTACTAACAGTATCTTACAGTACTTATAGCATCATAAAAAAATACCATACCTAGATTATCACTTAGTCCTGTTCCCGTGTAGCTGGCACAAGCCTCTACATCAAAGCTACAAAGGAAATAAGCAAAAAAGGCTAAAAAGAAGATTTTCTTAGAGTTGTAGATGAGTGTTCCACGGAAGTTTCATACAACATTATTAATCATGTTCTTTGAACTTACAGCCTCTCCCTCCACCAGGAAAGTAATTATACACAATGTGTTTACTACAACTCTATTTACCATACATTACAATAACACACTAGCATACCATGCCACAGGGTTGCCTTGAAAAGTACAGGTCAGATTATCCAAGTCAACAATTTGTGGATTAGCAGTGATTCTTGCAGTGACCTGAGCTAGAGGTCGGGTCCTGAAAATCATAATAATGAATGAGCTTCTTTTGCAATATAATATTATATACAACATTTACCTCAAGAGGAAGACTTCTTGTGACATGAATGTGCCAATTGCAAGATCTACATGATAATAAATCAAATGAATGCTTCACTGTAAAAGTATGAAGAGAACTTTAATGGGAACAAGTGCTTAGCCAACATTATGCATAGTGGAATTCCTCTATTCATACCCCCTGAAATGAGAACATCTCTGTATTAAGGACACTTGGATATGTCCCAAATAACAGGTTGTGTAAATTATTAACATTAACTCCTGAAATGAGGCCATCCTTTTAATCGTGGCAATTTAATTTGTCTCAAAGTGTCCCGGAATAGAGAGTTTCCACTGTAAAGTATGTAATGTAGCCACATCTGAATACTAATCAACTTTTGCAACATTCTCTTTGTTAATTCAATATACCATTGTAAGTGTTTCCATCCACATCAACTCCACTGGCTAAGGCACTTCCAAATCCACGCAAGCTTGACAAATCACTGCTTATAGAAAGTTCAGAACCTATTATCCTCTGGAGTAATGATATAAATGTGTACATTCAAGTGGTGCATAGCTTGGGACATTATGTGGGTCATTAATTGGGTACACATGCTACACTGATGTGGATCATTGGGGACACATGCTACACTGAGGTGGCTTGTTGGAAACACGTGTTCCACTTAGGCAGGTCCTTGGGGACACATGCTACACTGAGGTGGCTTGTTGGAAACATGCTACACTGAGCCAGGTACTTGATGACACAAGCACGCTGAAAATGGACTTCCCTGTATACGCATAATAATTGTGGTCTTCAATTATACCTAGTCATCAGTTATGGAAAAAGTTGATTTGCCCACATTTATTAATTTCATGCTAACATTTCATTACCATTCTAGTAAAGTTGACCAGTACTGATAACACTGTGAAACTATTAGGGACACAAGGGGTTAATTTATATAATTATTCTAGTTGAACATTCATATTTACTACATCAATAGTACTCCTTAAACTACACAGCCAATTCCTTATACCTGCTGAGGTGTTGTTGTCAGCGTCTGTAAACGAGAACTATGATAGATGTAGACTGTGCCTGAGTCATTTACAGTGCTGAATGGAGCACTGATGGCAACATCTGTAGAAGAAAAGAAGCTTTATCAAATGCTGGCCCGGGCATTATATAAAAAGTCAGATTACTGATATTTCATCAGTAATTTTCTACCATAGATTACTAACCATCTCCTCTGTCTCCATTGATATCGCCCAAATTAGCCATGGCATACCCAAACCTGGAATATGCTTCAAAGCCTTCTATTTGTCGAAGTAGCTGTAAATTTCCCTGCAGTGAGTACAAAATACACTCTCACATTCGTATATAGATGACAGTAGATCTGGCTACTACATAGTTCATAGGCAGAGGAACCTGGGAGACTAAGGGGGAGGGGGATCTCTATTTTGTGTGTGTGTGATGCAATGGGGAGTTGGGCAATGGGGGGTTGGGGTTGCCTCTCCCCAGGGTAAATATATGTAAATATGTCTCTCCTCCTATGTACTTTGTCTCAATAACATTATTAGACTAATTCACAGTTGTTTTATTTATTTGTTTTTGTTTTTGTCTATTTGTTTGTTTGCTTGTTTTCACCAATGCTGAGGTCCTGGCAATAAATGGTGTCAAAAGTTCCTAATTTGTATATACCAACTGAAGAAATTATATAAAAATAATCAGACTACAGGGAGATTTCAAGACGAGGGACAAGGAAGATTATGGTACAAGGAGGACAAGAAGACAAAAAAATTCTAATAGGTCCCCATTGTTCTCAACATACACCATATTATTCCCCAAAGAGGCTTAATAATGTTTGTTAAACTGCAACATTAAAGGTTGCTATAAAGACACTGCTGCATAGTCTACAGACTACACCTAAGCCAATTACTCTCAAAGTGTAGCCAATGTTCTTCTGATTCCAGGCACCCCTTCCCCAAGTATAGTCTACCTAAGGCTTATCCAGTAGGTATCTGGCCATTTTCAAGTTCAGTGGTATAATGACTGATTCATACTTGTAACATGTTTACAACTAACAACTAAAGTGACACTGAAATTTACCAGATCTAGCCATATACCAGGTTATTGAATTAGTATAGATAGCCTGCATTTGAGGGTGTGTCCACATAAATTGGGTGTGGTTCTATTATTTCCTGGAGCAATACAGTGGATTACTACGGAACCTTTATACCATTCATTTTAGCATAGAGGGTATGATTTGTAGGTAAGAAGTTTTGTAAAGCTAGTAGACAGTCAGCAGCAAAAGATACCTCTCATAGTACGTGCTAGATTCAAGAAACAGTAAGGTCTCTTTACCCATACTATATCTCTTCCCCCCCCCCCCCCCCCCCCCACACACACACACACCACCCAACCCAATTTACTTGGTCCCTCCCTAAATGCATGCTTTCTGTAGCTAATATATACACCAACTTACTGCAATATTGTTGTAGATGTAAACCCTTCCAGTTTCAGGTTGTGTGCTGTTGGCTCTATACATTGGAGCTCCTACCAACAATTCATCAAGACTACAACAACAACAACAATAACAATGTGACATAAACACTAGCAATAATTCAGTCAGGATCTCATAAATAAGCACCAAAGGAGTTAAACTTATATAATTAAGCATCTAAGGGGTTAAAGCTTGGATAGGATAAGAATTGGAAGAAGTAATTACAGTTTTAAAATTTACATTTTTAATAAAAAATATTTCATGCTTATAGAGACCCTGCCAGAATATTTTCGTGCCCAATTATTTTTGTGACTGCAGTGACCCCACAAAATGTATATCTTCTTTTTATGGTTGCTACATAGGAGCTCCTTCTCCATGTAACAGATCATTCAGATTACATCATTGTCAATTGTACTATTGCTATGGGATAGGGGTAGGGCTAGGGGTAGGGCTAGGGTTAGATACAGTACAATAACAATACATAGTACACAATTGACAATGATGTAATCTGAATGATGTATACCCTACTGTTACATGGAGAAAGAGCCTACATAGGAGGGCAAAAAGAGGAATCAAAACCTTTTAAAGCAGATTGTGCTCACCATTAAATATTGGGGATGGGGGGCCTCCCTCCTTTCTCCCCCTCCCCCCCTCCCCCTCTCCCTCCCCCCTCTCCCTCCCCCATCTCCCTCCCCCCTACTCCTATGAAATCATGACAGTATAAAGATGATAAGGGGTTTCAGAAATGGTAAGGGATCTCAGAGATGGTAAGGGGTTCCATCAATTTACAAAAATTATCCAATAGTCCAATAGTAAATTAATAGATATACAAAGGTCTAGTAGGGCCTAACTGGCACAACAAAACATCAAACAATTTGCATACAACATGCCCACAGCAGGGACACAGCTAACTATAAAGTTATTACAGCAGAGAAACACTTAACAAATTTGGTTGGAGGGACAAGAACTAAAGGATCCCTTCCCCTTCATGACACTTAAAGTAAAAAACATCTTTCTTCAATGATGGCTGAGAGGGAAAGAGGGCTAGTGCCCCTCCTACTCCTAGCTAGCACTGATAGAAATGAGAGAGGGGGGAAAGGTCCATATTAAGGACACAATCTAACAAGAAATAGAGTATTTGGAACTATGTTTAGGTGAGTCATACTAATCAGACAGATGTGTCTTCAATAGGAAAAAAATGAGTATATATTTACCCATCTCCATTGAGATCAGCACTTAGGAGAGAAAACCCGTAATATTCTCCCATCTGAGAACCTCGCAAGTTAGGTTGAGAAGCCACTGTCAGTGATCGATCATTAGATACGATATTGACCTACAACACAAACATACAACACTGTAATTGGATGATTATTGCATTTAGTATCAATCATTGGAGCTAACAAGAATCTCTTTGTAACTACATAGCTAGCAATTTGCTTGTAAAAATTAATTCCCTTAGCTATGTTATAGTCAAATGATTTGCTACATCAATGATTTGTTTGATGTCATCTGTAAGAAAATTTACTACTTGAATATAATAATATTTTCATGCTATTTGACACTAAAATAGAAACCATTAGATCTTTAACTAATAATTGGTATAACATATTTCATGCAAACATGCTCAAATCAGACTACAGTGGAACCAACCCCTTGAAATGAAATGAGGACACTTCTCGTAGACAATAGAACTCTCTAACCCCAAAATTAGACCATCCCTCTAATCAGGACACTTTAATTAGATGTGTCCTGAATGCACTTGTTTATATAATAGTAGATTGTCTAAATACCTGTCCGAAGTAGTTATTTAATCTTGGAACTGATGCAGCAAAATCTTCAGTACCTCGTGACAAAAAATTGCCAGTTATCAGAGAATATCCTTGGTAAGTATTTCTAAAATTTCTAGTATCACCAGAACCCATTGCTTGATAATCTTTGTTCCCATTATCATCTAGGCGAATGACAATTCCTACAAGAAGATCAAAATGGTACTTAGCTAGCTCACAAACAGTATACAGTTTATTTTGAATACTTTGTAACATCTTGGGACCTAGATTATGATTAGAAGGAGAGCTCTTCTCAGGGGTAAAGTAATTCTTAATACACAAGCAGGGACATAATAATTATATCCAAGTGACCTTAATACAGAGGTATCTCCATTTTAGGGGTAGAGGAGTTTTATTGTACTAAGAAAATGGGAAGGATTATGTACATCTCCACTGAAGGGCAAAACAAAATTATTAACTACTTTGATAGAAGTTTATTTAGATCTTCACTATTGGGATAATATTCATGGGAAAAAAATCAATGAAAAAGGCACAATAATAATAATAATAATAATAATAATAATAATAATAATAATAATAATATTGAATAAACTCTTTTGAAATTTCTATCTGCAACAGTCATCCAGACCAAAGCACACACTTAGCACATTCATTTAAATCAAAAGACACTACAACAGACAATATGATAGTGGTAGTAGCTATAGTACAAATCTTGGAATCTGAAGATTGAATAATCCAGCTTATTCATATACTGCTTACTTTATTACTTCTTCCCATCAGTTAATAGTTTATTATGTAAGTTATAACTTCACTTTATATTTCTATCTGTGCTATTAGCATGTGATAAGACGTTGGCTAGATTTCTTTAGTTGACAAATTGTATTCACTATGCTCATATAATTCTGTCAACCACTGACAATTTCACATCCCAAACAACACAGGTAAGCAATTATTAAACTGTTGTTGTTGTTGTTGTTGTCAATTTACCTCTCCAATCAAAGTAACCAGGACTCCCTAGTCCTATAGCATCATTCTATAATAGTGAATAACAAAATTATTATAACAATAACAATACAAGATTAAAAATAAATAAATAAATAAAACATAAATAAAACTAATGCATAACAATAACAACAACATAACATATAACAATAACACAAAACAATAATAATAACAATACAAAGGAACCATTGATAAAGGGATACATTGTCTAGTGAAACCCTGCTAAACAGTTTGCTCAATAACTCATCAAACAAATTTTCATGCTCATAATGAATATATTGAAAAAGAGACAATCACTGCTTTCTATTGCCCAAGTATTTGAGTACAGGATCCGCTACCTAATACTGTACTATCTAACAATTTTTTCACAGGACAGTCAAGTTAATGTCCTCTAATTTTAACGTTTTTTGTTAACAAGCACTGTAATTATTACTTCAGCAGCTAAACTATACACAAATGTGATAGGATCTGGGAAAACAGCCCATTAAGGGCAATAATTGCTTTTACGTTATACTCAAAAAACTGAACTAGGGTATACTATAGGCAAAATGTTTTTATTAGCTTATTAGCAGCTGCTACCTTCCCCCCAGCATTGTGTGAAGTTTCATGCCTAGAAAAGACTCCCTTAACAGCAAGCGGGCCTTAGAAAACTCACACCCCACCTTAATGTCTACCAGTTAGTATAAACGGAATGCCTTTCTCAATTAAGATGCATTAAGGCTTCCAGGCTTTCAAGTTCTATATCTAGAGAACGCTAGTGCCTAGAGCTACCATTCAACTTGCACCCCAAAGTAAGTTACCCTACTTTAACAACTAAAACTAAAAAATAAACTTTGATATCCTGTGAGAAGTGGGCTGTTTTCCCAGATCCTGTCACAAATGATTATCGCTCAATTAGATAGTTTAAAGGTTAGGAGTCACTTGTTAAATTCGTTGACACTAATGGACCATTGATTATATGTATTGCTTTAGTAATTTCATAAAGACTACCTGTATCTTTTACAATTCTGTTAAGAACACATTATAGTTTAAGCTTATCTATATGGAAGTTGTATAGCAGCGTAAATTGTCCATAACTCCACTAGTAACGTGGACACTTTATAGGCATGACTATTTATTGCCCTCTCCTTAAAATTTTAGGGAATGGTCATCATAGCCAAACTGCCTTCAATTAAACCTAATGGCCAATTATATTATTGTCAATGATTTTGATTTTTAGGTAATGGTCATCAAAGTCATTTTGATTTTTAGGTTTTTAGGTAATGGTCATCAAAGTCACTATTGCCTTCTAATAATTTTTAGGTAATGGTCATCAAAGCAAAACAACTATATTATCTTATTTCAATTTGCCTTTAATTTGCTACACACTTGTAATCTGATTTATTATCTGAATTTTCCCTATTATTATTATTGTTATATTGCTTAGCTGCATGATAGCCAGTTAGCTATTTTGTTTATAATTATGGCCAGTTTTTAGCATGGCTAACTAATACTATTAATCTAGTTCCCAAATCTTCCCCTCTCTCCTTCCCTTCCCTTCTCCCCCCCCCCCCCCAATAACCCCACCATGAAAAAAACCTTTACACTCCAGTTCCTCTTGAATTAAAATCACATAGCTTGGATCATGAAAACAATCAACAATATTAGACTAGTAGACTACCTACTCTTAGTACACAGCAGCTATTAGCTTACTACTGTCTGCTATCTGATTGGCCAAATCTCCATAAGGAGCTAGATTCCAGACCCCTCCCCTTTCCATGTGCAAGGGAGGAGTTTGGATAGATACTAGAGAAGTTGTCACACAGTCTCTCTGGTGAGTTACTTTACTACAGCTATTCCCCATTCATAAACACCACTCCATGAATCAGAGATCCTCATGGTGACAAATGTGTCATCAAATATCTGGAGATCCTCACTGAAAGCTTACCGTGAAAACAGAACTTGTTCCAGCTTGGCACACTCCCGCTGAGTCAAGATCATAATCATCACCAGGCCCTGGACATGGATCAAGTACATCAAAATTTGCCGTTAATAGATTCCTAGTCTTAGTGGAATAGCACCTTCCAATAGGATAACCTTCAGGACCACTAGTATACGCATATCGATGAGCACATACCTTCAGATATAATAAAAATATCTAACAAGCAAGCAAACAACAACAACAAATGTAATGGAATCCCTTAAAATCCACGTAGTGGTGAATCATAAAACTGTTTAAATAAACTGACTCTATTTCATTATCTGAGAAACAGCCTAAGTATGTAAATGGTTATCTATCCCTGGAGTCACTGTGAACCCTGAACTCTGCACCCTGAACTCTGCACATTAGCATCAGGTGAAGAGCTTTGTCTAACCTAACCTTTACCCCAAAGCACATAGCCAGAGTCTAGCTAGAGCTCTAATTTAAAAACAACAATGAGGACACTCCTTGTAGGCATTTAGGGACACACCCTGTAGGCATTTAGGGATACCCTGTAGGCATGCATTCAGGGACACACCCTCTAGGCATTTAAAGACACACTTTGTAGGCATATATCCTATTGGAATCAGGACATTTTATCAGGTTTTTCCTTCTTTACCTTTTAGACAGAGTGAGTTTTCTCTCTATAAATATACTATCAGTAATATTCACTTATAACTTACTCCTGATACTCACAAGAAATACTACCGTATTTGCTGAAATTTTTGTCGTTGTTTTAATTTCGGATGTCACTTTTATTATGAAATTTAAAAAGTTGAATAATTGGAGATGCACAGCGCAGCATGCTGGGCTCCCTAGGCTCTTCCGAAATTAAAACAACATGAAAATTTGAAAAATGAATTATTAATAAACGAAAATTTCAGGAAATACGGTATTATATTACACTTAACCATCATAAACAGTTTAGAGGTTACTAATAAAGTACCATTTAACAGTGACATGGTGATAATGTTCTACCTATACACAGAATAAAGTCTATAAAGCTATTAAACTTCTGATTATTCGCTCCTAAAGAGTTTAAGGACTTCAAAAGAACACTCTCACAGCAATAGCCAGGTACAAAGTGACTACTAATATTAAGATATTGATACCTCTCAAGTCATGCTATTTGTCAATTGTCTGTCTGATTACATACGAGCTCTCCCTATTTGTAGGCTATTCATAGCAGGCCAATCATAAGGTTACCATTTCAAGTTCTTGCCATTAATATCATGAGAAACACTAATATGATTCTGGGCTTCAGTTTCAAAGTTTACATACATTATTCTATCATGTTATGATAACTATAATAGATTTAGTACTGGCTACATCATTAATATTAACTTACAATGAATCGTCCATCTGACGAACTTGCCATGGATCCTCCAAGGAACTGTCCTTTTTTATCTTCATTATTTTCATTATCTAAGAAATGTGCCACAGGTAAATTCCCTTCATCAAGATAACATGGTACTGTGTTATGGATGATGTTTAGACGTCATTTCCAAAAAGTCACCATTATAGTCAACATAATATCATTTCTGGCAACACTGTTGATCAGATATTGTCAGCAACATTGCTGTCTGACATAATGGTGATATAACATACTCTCCAATATCAGAGGCGTAACTACCATAGAGGCAACTGAGGCACTTGCCTCAGTATATTTATTTTAAAACTAAATTTTGGTGTAACAGTCAACTGACAATTCTGTTCGTAGTATGGTAGATAGCCTATTAAACACATGATGTCATCAGCTGAGAACACATTTGGACATGACATGATCCCACAGCAGTTGAAAGTATATTTCCTGGGACCCTAAACCATGGTCTGATAGACCAAAGTTTTTAAGTTAAAAGTTATTAGTATCTTCAAGGTCTTCAAGTTCTTAACATAGTGCATGTGGGTGCCTATTAGACAGCCTGAGATGACACCAGATTGAATCAAAGAGGTCTAAAATACAAAAATTTCCTGTGGGGAAGGGAGGGGGTATGCCCCCCAGAACCCCCCTAGATGGTGTGCTTCACGTCTATGTGATCACAAATCCCAATCCTAGCTACTGCCTCAATGTGTAAAAAAATTCCTGACTACTCGATCCTCTGGATACATGTCAGTAACTACAATCAATGATGGCTGGCTAGGTCTGTCCACAGATAACTGTCTAGCTACTGCAGTGATAAAATAATATTTCATCTTCTAGTGTTCCTCATGGCTCAGTGATAGCAGATAGGATCATAAATCTGTTAACACGTGTCTTATGCAGGGCCAGAGCCAAGTGGTACAGCCATGCCATCTAAGGGAGTCTGGGTGCATGCCCCACCCCCCACCCCCACAGGATCTTGGTGTAATCTATGCTATGCAATACCATCCACATTATTCAAAACACAGCCAAAATAATGATGTCATCATATACTCTAACTCTGCCTTCCCTGTTTCCTACAAAAAATAATTATTGAATCAAGATTTAAACCGTCAGTTTTATCGAGTGAATGTGACCTGTAGGGGGTGTCTTTGACCATGTTTTGGTTTGAAAATTTCACTTGCCAGCTTACTCCCAGATAGTGATGTTTATTCAAATCCCTTCTCCATTAATGTCAAGTGGCCAACATTTTAGTCCGGCCATTTTCTATTATGTACACTAGAGGAATCAGTATTTGTATTAATAATTCCTCAACTGTCTATACATTCCAAAGGATATGTAGGGGGAAGTGTTGTGTTGTCTGAAATACATAAGTCCATTTATACATAGTTCACGTGTCCATTCTTCTCTAGTTCGTATGCTTTTTGATATTGTGACCTCATCCCATCCAACTCTACATTCCTATCATTTCTTCTTTCCTCTAACTTGTACTGACTTACACATCAGCTAAAGTGAGAGGGGAACAAAGTTGTAACTATCTCTGAAAAGTTCACTTTGTCTGGTCTCTTAAAACAAAATTACACTGGATTTTGTTCCAGTTATCGTTACAATCTTTTATTTGCTAAAATAGCAGTGTATTTTCTTCTTAGGGCATAGTAAGTCCTCTCAAGTTGATCTAGTGTAGTATGCCTTCATGACATCCTCTAGGTAGAGTGTGATCAATACAATAGCACTCCTTATAGGGAGCAGTTTAGAGTATTAATATGAACCAACAGAGCAAATTTTCTCAAGACTACTAACTCATCATACCCATAAAAAACATTACATAAACATTACATTCTGTGTAACAGTCAGCCCATGACCCTACCATATATAGCCAGTCTTCCCACAAACCTGCTGTTGCATAAATAGAAGTTTAGTGACCAGCCAAATTGAGCTATGTATGTAAACATGAATTGAAACTTAAGACAACTACAAAAAAGGCTAATATTTTGGGAGTGTTAGGGTATGGTATGCTTTAAGCATAGCAAAAGGACAGGTCAAGATTTGATCTGCAATGTGTTTGACATAATGGTAGAAATTGGTTAATCTTATACCCGGTTATGCTATGATGTTTCAGGTTGGTTGTCAGAAAACTATGGTTTACATTATACAATACCTGTTTAACTAGAGCCTTCTCACAACTGACCCAAAAAGCACATAGCCATAGGGACCTCACTAAACATGATTATACAGACTGTTTCATTGTGCCTTTCAGGCTGTCAGAAGGTAGCCACAGGGACCTCACTAAACATGACTGTTTACTATGTTTTTCAGGCTGTCAGAAGGTAGGCTAATTTTAGCCACAGGGATCTCACTAAATATGACTGTTCACTGTGTCTCAGAAGATAGCAATAGAGATCTCACTAAATATGACTGTTCACTGTGTCTCAGAAGATAGGCTAATTTTAGCCACAGGAATCTCACTAAACATGACTGTTCACTGTGTCTCAGAAGATAGGCTAATTTTAGCCACAGGGATCTCACTAAATGTGACTTTTTACTGTGCTTTTCAGGCTGTCAGAAGGCTATGGGTAATAGATGACTTATATTACTCAATGTACACAGCATATAATAGCTACTCCAAACCACCACCTGTTTAA
Organism: Diacarnus erythraeanus; assembly: GCA_964016965.1. NCBI lineage: Eukaryota > Metazoa > Porifera > Demospongiae > Poecilosclerida > Podospongiidae > Diacarnus > Diacarnus erythraeanus. Next base: position 4,831,026 of record OZ024672.1, read on the forward strand.
TCAGTCTTCTCACAACTGACTTGAATAGGACAGTGTTTATAATAATTCACATTGTTATGGATTAAAGCTGCTATATAAATCTTATTAAAGTCATGAAACTCAATGTTATTTTACACATTTTGTAGTTTTAGGAGTGCAAACCTTAACAGCTGTGGACTACCTACATAAAAATGTCGTAGCATCCCAGTATATTGGAAAGTAACATACTCTTGGCAATAAATTAGAAACGATTAACCTCATAAGGATGTTACCACAACTATTATTTTAATGGTTCAGCTGGTCCCAGAATACCATCTCTAACCACTAAATAAGTGTAGTACACCTTCCAAACAGAGACAAGCATTTAGGTGTAGTATATTCCTGTCACCATTATTGAAAAGTGGCCAAAAACTAACCACATGAAGCAGAAACTGCAAGTAATACAATGTTATTCTGAAAGAATTAACATTATTTTTTATAGCATTCTATAGCTAATTAACAGAGGCCTTTAAATGGCATGAATATATACTGTCTGCCATAAACCATGCATCGTTAATGTGTTAAAATGTGTAGGACAGTTCTGTTAATGATGGGCTGCAATAACCCATGTACACTTAATAATCGAAAAAATGGACATACCATATGTTGTTAGACTTTATAAGTCGTCAGCAAACTATAGTTGGTTGTATAGGCAATCTACTGTATCAAGGTATTACATTTTCACAGATTTCAGTAAAATTATACTCAGTTATACAGGCAATCTACTGTATCAAGGTATTATTGCATTTTCACAGATTTCAGGGCTAGAGTACCATAAAAGTAACTATTCTCAAGAAAAATATTCACACGGAACTGCTAAATTAGGATCATGTTCTATAGTATATCTATGTAGTGACCATATTCGTCAATCATTTATATATAGCATGTACAAATGTATGAGATTGACCATAAAACTGTGTATTTCAAGCTTAGAACGATATTTTATCAACTATTATTACGTTATTTGTGGTACCATTTACATAGGTTTCAATCACAGTCATCTGTCATTTACATAGGTAATGATAGGTTCTGATCACAGTTGTCTGTAGGTACACTAGCTAATTGTAAAGTTTAATTTCACCTTACAAAAAAACCATATGTAGACTTTGATCTGTGTTTTAACTATTAATGCACACTGACAGCATTATGGATGTATGTACTGATACAAGACAATAATGTATAGAGAGTAACAGAGAAGATATTGTACTTGTACAGACTCTACAAACAGGTCTCATTATAATAGAGAGGTGGCCTGATTATACAGTGTCCTCTATAGACAGGTCACACTGTAATAGAGAGGTGGCCTGCTTATACAGTGACCTCTATAGACAGGTCTCACTGTAATAGAGAGGTGGCCTGCTTATACAGTGACTTCTATAGACAGGTCTCACTGTAATAGAGAGATGGCCTGCTTATACAGTGACCTCTATAGACAGGTCTCACTGTAATAGAGGTGGCCTGCTTATACAGTGACCTCTATAGACAGGTCTCACCGTAATAGAGAGGTGACCTGATTATACAGTGACCTCTATAGACAGGTCTAAACATTTTCTAGAGGCTTTAGTAAGTAGACATACTCATTTTGTATCCGATATCTCTTATTACTAATTAGAGCACTTAGAGAGGTCTAATTACAGCCACTTAAATTGTTATAGCATCAGGAATAGAAAAAGAACCAAGTACAGTGAATCCTCACATATCCGAATCCTCGCATATCCGAACAAGAATTTTGTACGCGCGTATGCGCACATCATTACGTCATCGAGTTTTAAGTGTATCACGTGGTAGAAGTCGTTTAGCGTTTATCGTTGTCATCAACATTGTTGCAGCTCAGCTAGCAGCTAGGCGACGTACAGATGGACCATGAAGCTAAGAGTACAGCTAGCTGCTCTAGCTCTACTGCTACTACGGGAAAAAGGAAAAGAAAAGTTCCCACCATTGAATATTTCACTTATCCAAACTCTTCACTTATCTGAACAAATTTTTATAGGGCTTGTTCAGAGGGGTTCGGATAACCGAGGATCCACTGTATACACGTATCTATTCTCATCTCAAATTTTTATCAGGAAAGATTAAAATTTACAGCATATTTTTGCTTTTTTAGCTAAACCATTAAATAGAAACATCAGTATTCATAATGCATCAACACTTGACTAACCTCAGCTTGACAAATTCAACACTCAAGATTAGCCCTTAATAGGGTATTGCAGTTTGCTACTCAACATTAGTCTTACTCCTAATAGGGAACTAAGGAACTGCTGCAGTGCTTCTCCTAATAGGGGAGCTGCAGTTAGCATTAGTCCTGGACCTACCCCTAACAAGGTGCTGCAGTTAGCTATTCAACATTAGTCTCACTCCTAACAGGGAACTACTGCAGTGCCTTCTCCTAATAGGGAGCTGCAGTTAACTCCTGGACCTAGCCCTAACAGGGTGCTGCAGTTAGCTATTCAACATTAGTCTTACTCCTAATAGGGAACTACTGCAGTGCCTTCTCCTAATAGGGGAGCTGCAGTTAACAGTCCTTGACCTACTCTTAACAGGGTGGCTAATCAACATTAGTCCTAGTCCTAACAGGGAACTACTGCAGTGCCTTCTCCTAATAGGGTAGGTGCAGTAAAAATCAATACTCAGTTATGAAGGAACTGTCGCATAAAAATGACTAATTTTACACTATGTTTCTATTTGTACTATGAATAATTTTCCCATAGACTTAACCCTTATAGTTATGTAAGTAAAATGGTTATCTATCTCTAATCTGGTCCTAGTCTTAATCCCAGCCTGAAATATGTGAAGTTTCAATCAATGACTATCAAGAAAGTTGCTACAAAGAGTATTGTACTTCTAAGAAACCATTTTTTAACCAAAGGACCAACTTATAATCTCATTCCTAGATCCAGCAAAGCATTACTCTTTGAGAATCAAAATTTCAAACAAGGAGTAGCTTCCTATTAGCTATATCCTTCTATTTACTGAGTTCTGGAAGCTGTACATATATCATATCCTTAATGACCTCAACTGTGGGTAAATTTGTCCAGACGTTATAACCCATGACAGATCACATTTTTTATTCACACAAAATAGACAATAGATTCTCAAGACTCGAGTCCAAATATTGACACAACACATTATAAGCCACACTATTGGCTTCCTCCCTTTTTACATAAGGCAGTATTTACAATCAGTTAATTTAGGAAAGAGCAGTAAAGTTTCAAAGAGATAAAACTTTACCAAGATGGCTTCCACGAATCACTTGTAATGCAAAAAGTGTGTGATATGAAGGTTTTGTGTTGTAGTTTAAATAATATTCCCAGGATCAACGCAATGCTCCCACTGGCCAATTAGTATCACTGTAAAGATACCACAAAAGACCATAATCTTTTGGCAAAAACATGAAAACACTTGCCAAAAATAGTTTAAGTAACTAAACTAAAGATTTATAATGCAATTTGTGGCATGTCTCTGAAGAGTTATGATACTATAAAGAGTCTATCAATAGATAAATTAGTTGGCATCGAAGAGTCAGGATCAACAATAGTGTTTTGGCTGGGAGAGACTCACCTGATCAGCAACAGAGTCTATTTTGGCAAATATTCTATGGGATTAGTTGAAATTTCACTTCATGTTAATTATCTACAAAGTGGAAACTGAAATTTACATAACTTAATAATAAACTTCTAAACACCCTGTACGGAGGATACTTGCTATGATGTCCACTTTACCACAATGTCATCATTAAATGACTCTTTGGGAATAATTGTGGTTTTATGCATTAGACTTTAACTGCATAACTTTCTTTAATATACCAGACCTGTGAAGTGTTCATATAGCAGACATATTTTCGATGAGCTTATCTAAATACATAACAAACATCCCCTCTTAAGTAATGTTTTTTGTTTTTTTGTTGTTCTTTTGTTTGTTTGTTTGTTTGTTTGTTTCCATATAGCTATCATTCATTTTCCACTTCAGTATTTCTTATCATATTTCGAGAAATGGTCACACAACTGTTCGGCATCATCAATACTGCTGACTTGTTCACATAATAGTTAACTAATAAGAGTAGATATCTCTTTGTATTCATTAACTACAAGTTTGGCTAATAACATACTGAACACTCCAGTAACATGAACTTTGCCATAATGAACAAGTAGAAAGCTTCCTTTCTTGCCTACTGAACCCAAACAATTAGGTCTGTACTACCCACATCACAACATCTGATTTAATAATTCACTACACTTAGTAGGCTAGACTCTACTCACATTATAGGCATGAAAGGAGATCTCCCAAGAATGTGGTCACCATTCAGTGCATCAGTATAGTGTATGTATGCTGTTTACACAAGTGCATCTATGCCCAGAATCTGGTGAGACACAACACAGAGAAATGTTTGTATCTACTAGAAAAATAGTATCTACCATTCAGTGCATCATCAGTACAGTGCATCTATGCCCAGAATTTGGTGAGACACAACACAGGAGAGTTTAAATCTGCCAGATAACAATATTTTGGTACATCAATATAGTGCATGCACACTATAATATGTACAGCACACCTACGTCTAGTCAGGGTTATTCCAATGGTTCAGTGTATCAATACAGTGTACGTGCTATATACAATGCATGATGAGAGACACAAGAGATAGTTTGATGAAAAAAGTTTAACTTAAGAGCTAATAGAGTCTAGTGTTAATACTGAGCCTATACTACCTCTGAGTGGTCATAACACATAAGCTCCAAAAGTTTTTGTCATCACAAGGATTATTATGAATCATGATATCTACAATAGCCACCTCACAAATTGCTTCTTTCCTGTTGTGCCTTCTCTAGCTACAAGCCATATAAACAGACTAAGTTCACAAGATGCACTGATTACAGGAATAAGGTGGGATGCTCAGCCTACAATCTTTCCCAAACCTCTCTGAAATGAGAAGCTCAAACCAGAGGGTACATTATTTTATGGTATTTATATTATATAATATAGTGTATATTTTTTTAAGATCCATTTATAATGTTTGTTTTGTAAACTAAAATTCACCATGAAAGTTTATTCCAGAAAAATGCATGTCCAAAGTCAATAATATAATTAGACTAGATCAACCTTTATTAATAATATTCCAAACTTCCTTTTAAGTAGAGTTCAGAAGTTCTTTTGAAGAAGCTTTTCCCCCCATTTTATGGTTACCTTCCCAGCAGTGGCATGGTGAGACAAAAACTAACCTTGAAATCATAAAATTAATGTGTAAAAACCACACCACTGAAATATGATATCTCAGTATTAATGAGGATGCTCATTACCTTCCCAGGGGATACATTAGAGAATGTGTACTGAAGATTACTATAGCCTCCTTCAGCCTACAACTCACTTCTTAGCCACTATCTCAAGTATTTTACATAGTTGCTTACCTCCTGTATCATAGAGTTTGTCACCATTTGTACCAGTCCCTGCAAGTCTTTGACATTCACCTTGGGTAATAGGGCAAATGAACAGAGCTCCTGTCCTTTTTACTTGGGCACCCACAGTAGTTCGGTTTGGTGCACTCACTACAATCCTGAAAAAAGAATATACACAAAAATATTAATGGAGTAATGGAGTATCAAGACTATAGCAGTAATGCAAGACTACATACAGCATGCTATTTATTTCATCCCAATACCCAATCCTTCTTATACATCCCATTACCCTGCATACTCCAATCCCCTATGAACCTTGATCCCCCAATCCCTTATGCACTCCAATCCCCAATCCCTTATATACTCCAATACCCTCAATTCCCCTATATACCCCAATCCCTTATACACTCCAATACCCCTCAACTCCCCAAAACATCCTAATCTTACCACAGAATACTGGCACAAAATTTTAAAACTACAAGTGAAGACTATAGCAGTGGAAAATGGTCATAGCTCTCCAATTTTGTGTCAAATCAATGTATGTTACTACTATTGGAATAGGAGAGGCATCATTTACTCACTTATATAAGTGCTAATCCAACAGCAAGTTAAAAGGTGTTCTTCCTATTTTTCCATGAAGATAACATTATCTAAATAGAGGATGTACTACATCCCTCTGACCTCTGTCCACTATTATGGCTTAAAATGTTAACCTACCAGCAAGTCCTAAGTCATCTATAACTAAATCTACCAGCCACGGCCCACAATCACCTCTTGAGTATATTATTGCTGATCTCCTCAGTCATACTTATGGGTATTGGGATAAGGGTATTGGGATTGAGATAAGAGGATTATAAGGTATTGGTATAGGGATAACCTATTGGTATTGGGATAAGGGGGTGAGGTTTAAACTAATCAATGTACAAAAAAGAGTCTGGATAAAGATTGGTTCAGTAAAAAAAAATAGCACCTTAACTAAAAAAAAAATGTTGATGGACCTCTGAGGAAACATAGTAGGGTTTCCATAGGAAGCATAGTAACCCTGCAATGAATTCATGACTATGATCAAATAATTAACAGCTATAGGTTCATTAATTTTTTATGGGAAAGAAAATTCCAATGTAGGTTTTATTATTGTTACAGTAATACACACATTATATTATTACTACAGAGGTCTCCCTGAGGGAGAGTATCATTAACCACCGTCAACCACAATATTGGCTAAGTTGCAGTTTATAAACTAAATCTCACCTAGTGTTCATTAAGGCCTCATCCCTATCCCTCGGAGTCACTGCTTCAACCTGGTGCAATACCAACGTATAACCAAAATAGCTAAAATCCTGCACATCCGCGGCCGGTGGCCTTCTGAGAATTGGCTCCCTCGTGTCGATGTTGTCGGCACAAGTAGCTGATATAATGAGTTGTAGCTCCAGAGCAAGAACAGCTAAGATTCTAAGTTTCGCTCCCATCTTGTCTTAGTCCTATAATGCACAGCGAGTTACTAGAAGTGAGCTCGAATACTTCCTATAATAATAATTAGTGGTGCGCGCTGCAAATCGTTCTGGAAGAGTTAGTATGGAATTGGGGCAGTTAGTATGGAATTAACTATTTTAGTATTTTTAAACCCGCACCAATCTTGTGGGTTGTGGAATTGGAATAATGATGCGAAGGCAAAAATTTAAGACTATCCAGCTCCGCCCCCGAAATCGTAGCTAGCTAGCTATACCACCAATAGCTGTAGTGAACTTAGCTTCTTCAAGCTCTATACCCCCACCACCATGGCTTCAATGCTGGCTTGCTTTCCATGCTTACTGCTACTCTATTTTACGTCTGGAGTAGTAAACTGTAAGTTATTTCAACCATGTTATCTACAATAATGTACACGATCTTGCAAAGACTGGGGTAGCTAACCACCTGTAAAACTATGTAGTGTAGTCTTCTTGGTATGCTCAGGAGACTAGTAGCTAACTATGGTAAAAAGCAAATACTTTTTATTCCAGTGGCTGAATCTAAGTGAACTGTGCATGATAGATTAATGACTGGTCACTGCCATGCTATGCTACTCATTGAATGTAGCTTTTAACAAGGCAAATACACCTTGGAGGCACAACAAGACTGCAGCCTATTAATATCCTAGCTCTGGGGCATTTTGCTTTGGAGTTGTATTATTTTAGCTACAGTGAAAGTTTTACCAATAGGCTCAAAAGTTTACCCAGCATTATGTTAACACAGTACAGTCTCAGGCTTAATAATAAAGCTTTTTGTAGTGGAAAGGTCAAAGAAATAAAATATCAATGGAACAATGAACATTAATGTTCAGAATAGTGTTATTTTTTAGTCGAAAGTTTTAATTAAAACCAGTGTTGCCTAGTCACCATCACAAGCCTGATATTATATCCCTTCCATTTCAAATCAATTGATTCCTTTGTGAAGCCTGGTAAAGAATTGCAGTCCAATACAAATTATTTAATCTAGAATGTTGTGTCTTGTCCCTTTCCCAAAATATTTTGTTTACAATATCATTTTACATATACAACACAGCTCAAGTTGACTGTGGGTCTGCCATATCATGTAGAGGCTGTATTGGGCTGAGTAATACTTGTGTATGGTGCTCAAATCCTGTAAGTTTATTCATGTTGTATAGTTTTGTCATAATTATTTGATGTAAGTATGTAATATTTTAAGTATTAACATTGACTGTTGTTTTAAGACTAGTGATGGTCTTAATAGTTTTAGACTTGCAGTTTTATTGACTGTAGCTGGCTACCAAGGCTGTATAGTACATTATAAAGCTGAGCAAATTTTGTTTAACATTAAACTAGCTGTGACTTCTTGATTGTTTCTAACACATTGATCTAAATTAGTTTATAATAGTGTCCCATTCCTATAATTATTTTGCTGTCACTTTACATTTAATTCCCACGCAATAACTGGCTTAAAATCAAAATGGCTATAAAATGTGGTATCTAAGTAAGTTGGGCCAATTCTAGTTAGATAAGTCTCCTGTTCAGACAGAGAAACAGCCATGGACTCTTACAGATTATAGGAAATTCCAAGAGCTATTACGTATATATGTAGAACAGTAGTATTATGTAGATCATGCCATCATGATAATGAATAATTTTAGCAGACATTCACTAATAAGATACTTAATTACAATCATGGCCTTAAAGATACATGTATTCATGTTCATAGGATTACAAAGGGAGAAGATGTATGAATGTGGATCAGATAAATCCAAATTGCACTTCTCAGTACATTGAAAATCCTCTTGGAGAAATAGTTAATCTCATGCACAGACAGGTATGTACAGTATGATAAGGAAGTTATAGATATTACAAAAACGAATACATTCTTGACTATTATTCACAATTACCATATAGCGGGAAATTTCCAAGGGGAAATATTTTCGTGGTTTTCAATAATCAAAATTATTCGTGGAAAAAAATTCGTGGTTTACAGCTTGGATTAAACCATAAAATTAAAAGTTCGTGGGTTAAAACATTCGTAGTTTTATTCTAACCACGAAAACCACGAAAATATTTCCCCTCGGAAATTTCCCGCTATATGGTATTATAATTATAGTGTTGTAATGGTTTAACAATAGTAATGTGTCTGAGTTTCTAACATTCTTGTTCATTCTTCTACAGCAATTAGGGATGGAACAGTTCACTCCGGTAGCTGCTGATCTTAATCTGAGAGTTGGTATGTTATATTTAGACATGATACTGCACTGTACAATGTTGAAATATATACCATTCCTTCACCCTGGAGAATTTGAAAACTGGTGCATGTTATAACTATTATAATAGATTCACTAATTGTTATATATAATATTATTGAAATTGGTGGAAGCATTCAAAAGACTGTTACAAGAAAACTATACATAGCATGAATTAATTCATTATTGGGATATACACGTAATATGTGCATACTATAATACAGTGTTCTCTCCTAGGACATGTGAAGGATAACAGTAAATTCAATGGAGATTTAGGACTGTTTGTAATTTTCTGCTAATTGTTTATAATAATATTTTATCATGGGTACCAAAACAGATATATAGTTATGTTAGTTTTCAGTCTAGTTGGATATGTTTTTATATTACGTTAGCTATATATGAATTAATTATGCTGTCATTTTTCTGGCAATGATTGGAAGTCACCTTCTAGCATATACGTATCATATTATACTATTCAGTCAATGGCTTAAATTATACTACAACAAGAGATACTGATATACAACATCTTTTTTATATATAGGAGAGCCTCAAAATCTTACAGTGGAAGTTACTCCAACAGCTAACTATCCACTAGATTTATACATACTTATGGATCTCTCCTTCTCCATGACTCCTTATCTTGCTAACCTGCAAGGGTTATCTGTACAGCTTGGTAAGTACTGTACATAGAGTGCACTGCTGTATATATAGATGAACTATCTGGTTTAGTAAAATTGTGTCCAAGCTGATGTCATATTCTTATAGCTATTCTGTGATGAACACTATTAATTAGCCGTAAAATCTTCTAGAGAGATCTATGATTATATAGTTCCATATTTTTTAATACAACTATTTTACTGTAATAACAGTCCCTACCTCCTTCTCTACATTTATTATGACATTCTCATACCCTAGATAACGATAACTGTATTCTATTAGTTATTTAGCATTTTGCATTACTGTAACTATCTCTTCTCATGTCACAGCCAATACGTTAGGTAACATTACCAGTGACTTCAAAATAGGATTTGGTGCATTCAATGAGAAACCAATAAGCCCTTTCATTAAAGTGTAAGTACACAGCTAGTGATGACTGGCACCACTGTAAGTAACTACTTAGATGACAGAAAATGTACATGCAGTAGAACCTCCGATAAAGGACACTCTTGAAATAGGGACATCCAGTCCCTCTGTAATGACCATTTCTAGGCACTCTCTTGCCTGTGTTTCCCTATGTAGCTAGCAGAATTCACTTTTCTTAAAACTTCTTTATCTATGATTAGCTACAGTAGAACTTTTCTACAAGGGACATATTGAGACCTATGCAAAAATATATATTTCTGTAACAGTTCATCATGTGAGGTTCTCTGTTCTCTCCCTAATATGACCTTACTGATTGACATTAACCTGGGGTTTGTCTCTGTGTATTGGGGACAATCATCCATCTTTCCTAGTTAATAAAAATTAATTGATGGTGAACTCCATCTTTCCTAGTGAACAGTGAAACTGATTATAAAAATATTTTTGCAGTGTGCCACCACTTCTTCCTCCACGCTCGACAGACTACAGTTTTCAACATATCATTACACTGACTGATAACGTGACTAAATTCAGAGTTAGTATTATTATTATGACATTGTCTTCACTACAATAAAAATACTTTGTTCCAATGTAGACTGGAATACAAAATTTAATGACAGTCACTAATAATGATGCTCCTGAAGCTATGTTAGAGGGGCTGTTACAGTCCGTTGTGTGCACAGATGTTATTGGTTGGAGAATGGAGGCAAGGAAGCTTGTACTTGTATTCACTGATCAACTCTATCACGTTGCAGGAGATGCAAGAGTGAGTTATTCAGATAATCTCTGTATGCTTAATTCACTTCTTTGTAACATCTATATATACCAATTTACTACCTTTTGTATAGCAGTTATATTAATCTGTCAAATGCCATAAATTTTCAAGTTGAAATATTTCGAATTTGAATTATTTTCAGAAACAGTATCATGATTCTGGTAATTTACTTTCTAGTAGTCCATTTGAGTTCATTTTGGTTCACTTGAGCCCCATTATCTTGAGGTTTGGCTTAAAAATGGCATTGTGTGTTTCTATGGATTAACACTAGCCGTGTATAGTTATATTAATAGTTTTGGAAGTAGCTAAGTTAGCTATAAATATTTTTCTAGGGTTGAATGAAAAAGGACTTACATTTACTTCACTACATTATTAATACTATGTCCACTAGTAGCTAAGGAACACCTTCTTTCTGAACCTGTACATTATCCATTATGTTGTCAGTTGGCAGGCATAAACAAGCCCCATGATGGCAATTGCTATATTAGCAGGCAGAATTCCACTGGTTATTATGATTACACAATGTGGAGAACATTCGATTATCCATCTATTGGACAAGTTAGAGCAAAACTTCAGGAAAAGGACATCATTCCCATCTTTGCTTCAGTCCCCAAACTGCGAGAAGTGTACCAAGTAGGTCAAAAATAACTGTCTGTACAAGTGTATCTTCTAACAGCCCCTCATTATATATTATCATAAAATTATCAATTATGAATTAATTATTATTTAAATATCATTGCCTGGACTATGTGAAGAGTTCAAAGTCTCATAAACCACTTGATATAGTTATAAGTAGCTATAATAGCATTTTGTATAACAGTTGAGATATTCTATTTTCTACTTCTGCAGTCGAAAATAGCAATTTAATTTTTCTATATTTTTATTAGCATCTAGTAAAAGAGATTCCTGGATCAGTATTTGAGTCAATTGGAACTATAACCAATGCTGCTGATCCTAGCCTCTTTTTAAACGTCATTGAAGATAGCTATAATGTAAGTGATTTTAAAACATAGAGGTAAGTTATATTATGTAGCTAATAGTAAATGCAGGGATGCTGACAGCAAGCTCTCTCACTATAATTAGGTCACATAACACAGTGACCTCTATAGACAGGTCTCACTGTAATAGAGGTGCTCCCAGTAAGTAGAGGGCTCTTCTCTCACTTACTGTATAGTAAGTGGCTACTGGTGTCTGATTGAATACAGTTATTGATAAATGATGCTAAACCTATAGGAGTTATAATAATAACGTCATAGCTGGCACAGTGTCATTGCTCCTATAATAAAATTATAATAGATCCACTATTATTATGGTTAGAAGTAAAGGATTTTAATTTAAGATCTATTTATATGAATTAATGCAGGCTACATCTCAAAGAATAGAAATTATTCCAACATCATCATCAATGGATTTTGAGTACACGATTGTGCCTAATTGTCCAGTGTAAATACTATAGGTAGCTGTGTGGCTAATTTCCTCCATACAAAATGCTTATTTATTTTGTTGTAGCCCTGATCAGCAGAATGGTAGTGCTTGTAACAATGTCAGAGTAGGCCAGAGAACGTCATTCAATGTCTCAATTACTCTTACGAGATGTTCACCTGAACAACACACAGTGTGAGTATAACATTAGTAAGAGAGGTGGTTTGCTATATACAGTGAACCTCTATAGACAGGTCTCACTGTAATAGAGAGGTGGCATGCTTATACAGTGACCTCTATACTCTATAGACAGGTCTCACTGTAATAGAGAAGTGGCCTGCTTATACACAACAGTGACCTCTATAGACAGGTCTCACTGTAATAGAGAGGCGACCTGCTTATACAGTGACCTCTATAGCTAGACAGGTCTCACTGTAATAGAGAGGTGGCCTGCTTATACACAACAGTGACCTCTATAGACAGGTCTCACTGTAATAGAGTGGTGACCTGCTTATACAGTGACCTCTATAGACAGGTCTCACTGTAATAGAGAAGTGGCCTGCTTATACACAACAGTAACCTCTATAGACAGGTCTCACTGTAATAAAGAGGTGGTCTCTACTTGTCACTGTGATAGAAGCATATCCTACTATAATATAGCAACAATGTCCCCTATAACGTACATCCAAGCATGATTATTTCATATCATACAGAGCTCTTCGTATTGTTGGGTTTGGAATGGTCTCCCTTCGCATCTCTGGTGTATGTGGATGTTCTTGTGAATCAACTAAGGTACAGTGCAATGGCTAACATAGCTAAGGGAAATTTTTGAGGGGAAATATCTTTGTGGTTTTCAATAATCAAATTTATTTGTGGAAAAATATTCGTTGGCTTACAGCTAGGTGCCGTCTCAATTAAACCATAAAATTAAAAGTTGGTGGTAAAATATTCATGGTTTTATTCTAACCAACGAAAACCACGAAGATATTTCCCCTCAAAAAATTTCCAGCTATATGGTATCATGTATGACCTTTAAACTCCACAAGATATTAGTCATAATAATAATACTAATGATGATAATTTATGTCACTATGTTTAGGAATTTAACAGTACTATATGTTCAGGCCTTGGAGATTACACATGTGGTGTCTGTGAATGTCATGAACAAAGGTACAATACTACCGTATTTCCTGAAATTTTCGTTTATTAATAATTCATTTTTCAAATTTTCATGTTGTTTTAATTTCGGAAGAGCCTAGGGAGCCCAGCATGCTGTGCTGTGCTTCTCCAATTATTCAACTTTTTAAATTTCATAATAAAAGTGACATCCGAAATTAAAACAACGACGAAAATTTCAGCAAATACGGTATATACAACTACCACATAAAGCATGGAGGGAAAATCTGTGGTCAAGACTGGGGCGTACACAGGGGGGGGGGGGGGGGGGGTTCAGTGGGCTACAGGTAACCCCCCTTTTAAATTACTAATGATATTCATAGTGCATGTGCAGGCATGGAGGATTGGTAGGGTCAATGGGCACCATCAAATTTTGGGTTGTTGCAGGGTAGAATGTAGGGCCTGGGGTGGGACAGCATGATCCCACCGGCCCTTAATAGGCTACTCTGAGCCGATGTGACATGCATGTACATAGTACTAACCACATTGCCTGCATGCTGTAGTGTTAGAATACCAGCTGTACTATCAGCTGCTGCACGTCAAATTGTGTCATGCTGTTGTTAACCAAAGTCCATCAAAATGAAGAGACAGTGCTGGGCACTCTCTTAACCTTGCTATCTTGAATTCATGTAGTGTTCCCCTATAAGGAATTGTATTGACCAAATTAAGGGCTTCACACTTTGGATAAAATATTCTGCAAATCGAGAAGACCTCCTTAAAGCCATTATTGGTATGGTAAGAGATCCCAAGTTGGCACAAACAGGGCTTCAATACTTAATGTTTGTGTTACTCGATGGGTTGAGAATATTGATGGTTGGGAAAGATTCTCACAGTATCACACCTTTCTTATTGAATTTTGTGAAGTGGTTATATAATATGGTAATAGTGAATTTTGTAAATTTAATGATGGCTGGTCTGCAGAAGACAAGAAGAATGCTCTTGCACATCTAAAAGCTCTAGAATTTGTCTACTCCCTAGTTACTCTTTTTCAGTCTCTTTCTTACATCAAAGAAGCTGAAGTTAAACTTCAAGAGAAAAGTCAAGACCTAGTTTCAGGCATGTGTATTATTGAGTGGTGCAGCAAGAAGTTAATAAAAGAATTTTTAGACATTCTTCTAGACTAGCACAGCAATCAAATATAAAGTCATGCACAAATTAACGACAACAGTACCGTTCTAATCCAAACACTACATCAGTAAAAGAATATTCTGTAGCTATTCCCTTTCTTGATCACCTCATAAGTGATATTGGTTCAAGATTTAGTACGCATTCCAAGCGAGTTGCTACTTTGCAAGGCCTTTTGCCAATCATATTATCACTAGTAGTACAATATTGGGCCAGCTATTGCTCTGTATTCTGATGACCTTCCCAATCCATTGATTCTTGATGAAGTATTACGTAAATCGCTGGAAGTTAAGATGGCTAAAGTATCTCGACAGGGAAGACGAGAGACACTCAGTGACGCACTCAAGCAATGGTCTCCTGAACACCTACCAAAATATTAACACACTGCTGAAACTTTTTGCTACACTACCTCTAAGCTCCTGTTCTTGTGAAAGGTCAGCATCCGCACTTCGCAGACTGAACAATTACCTTCGAACCACACAAATTGCTGAGAGGCTAAGTGCATTAGCTCTCATTCACATTGCCTACTGTAACTGAGTAAACTATA
This sequence comes from Diacarnus erythraeanus, assembly GCA_964016965.1. Lineage (NCBI taxonomy): Eukaryota > Metazoa > Porifera > Demospongiae > Poecilosclerida > Podospongiidae > Diacarnus > Diacarnus erythraeanus. The sequence goes on from OZ024672.1 coordinate 4,846,277, forward strand.
CCAAGAAAAATATCCACGTAGAATTGAGTGTGCTAGCTTGCTGTTTCAGTAAAGATTTTGATAATTAAAATGGGTATGGTTTGGGCGTTTCTGGGTGTGGTTTGAGTCTGGTCACACATGTAACCCCCCCTTTAAAAATCCTGCGTACGCCCCTGCAAGTATATATCATAATCTTTACTATTGTTGGTATCAACCACCTGCTAGTAGCTAGTATTCTACCACAAATAGATATTCCATTGCATGTGGCAAGCACAACACTGTTATTTAAAGCAAAGCAACTTTTTTTAAAACTACACCTTTTAAACTCAAAGCAGCAGGTAAAGATTTCTACCCAATCACAAAAACAGTGAAAACAGATGTATCACTTAAAAACCATAAAGATTTTGATTTTGATTTTGATTTTGATTTTGATGTGAAGTGATATTACTCTAATTACATTCAGATTTGGAGCAAAGTGTCAGTGTGATAGTCCAACGTCTGTAAATCTACCATGTCCGTAAGTTACTAGCATTAGCAATATTAATATACACTAGCAATTTTATGATAATAATAGAGCTTCATTTGGAACGAATGAAGTTTGCTCAGGTCAAGGTACGTGTGAATGTGGTATTTGCCTCTGTAATCAACCAACATCGACGAATGTGCCAGATGATGTAAGAAAAGTTTATTTCATGTGAACTTTTGCCCGAAACATAATAATTAGTGATTATTAAGTGACCTTTTAATATCCTAATTGAATAATACGTATTATCAATGTTCAATTGAATACTAACTTGTTGTAAGTAGTACACGATTGGTTATTAATTGCAGGTTCAAAATGCAACATATTTTGGTGAATCCTGTGAGTGTGACAATTTCAGCTGTCCCAGAGGAACTGATGGATTAGTTTGCAGCGGTAAGAAACTTTCTAACTGATTGTGGGTGGCTCATGGCTCTTTCTTGCTAGATGTTATAAGTGCACTATTGTTTGTGACAGGTAGAGGCGAGTGTGGATGCAGTAGAGCATGCACCTGCTTCACTTCCCAAGAGTTTGTGTCTCCATTTAGGGGGATTGGATGTCAGTGTCCTCCAGCAGAAAAGAACTGCCTCAACCCAATTGATGGTGTTAGTGAATAATCATCAAAAACACTAGCTATACTAAGAGACCCATAACATGGCACATGAAGGCCAAATTATGCATGATAGTAGCTATAAGCCTATAAAGTACAAAGATATTAGTTTATTAGTTGGACAAAACATCACGATATACATGTATCTATGTAACTGTATGGAGGGGGGTGAAATGATTGTAACAAGCCTAGTGTGGCTAGTACCTAGTGTTACTAGAATACTGTTATGAAGATGTCTAGCTATCTTTTGTGATATGACAGTTTTCTTAGATCTCATAATTTCTTGGTTTGATATACATTTCTTTTGGTTGTTCACAGCTAATTTGCAGTGGTAAGGGTGTTTGTCCATGTGATTACTGTGTGTGTGATGAAGGATTCCAAGGAAAATATTGCAATGCAACTACAATGGTAAAACTAGTTACTTTTGGAGAGTTTAGTCAGACATTTTCACCTTTATTAGCAAATAGCTATAGTGGATTATGTGGTAGATGTTCTATTTTCTACTGTGGGGACCATGCTCAGTAGGAATTTATGTCACTGCATCAAAAATGACATTTCCTACAATCGGCCAGATGTAGGAAAGACGTATATCCTACACTTTTTCAGTGGAGGATAGGGAGGAATTTCCTACATTGCCCTAAATTCTGCCCTATCCTCTACCAAAACAGTATAGGAAACATGTGTTTCCTACATCTGGCTGATTGTAGGATATTTCATTTTTGGTGCAGTGTGTATAATATTTATTATACTGGATAGTAACTGAGGTCAAACTACTGGCATAAGAAGAGCCTATACTATCCTAGATCTACCATCCTTAATAGCTGTGCTTTGTACTAATTATGTATATATTTATTACTCTTGCAGGATATACGATCTTGTGATTCAAGCCGTGAATGCGTGCAATGTGAGAAAAATATCATGCCAGCAGAGGTTAACTGTCAAACCCTCAACTGTTCTGTGATCATCATAGAACCAGTAGAAGAAGACACTTACTTCATTAATGGTAAGACAGCACTGCTTGCAAGCTACATTAATTTAGCAAGATAATATGGCATTGATTACGTCGAAGGTGTCTGGAATAGATAAGTCCCACTGTACAATGACTTTATGTTGATTAAAGCTACTACACATGCCATCCAGGTTCCTATGAAGGTTTTAAGCATTTTTGTCACTTATGACCCAAACATAAGCACGCACTTACCTCACTGACATCTTGTATTCTCTAGTAATCTCACATGTAAATACAATTACATGATGTATTCCAAAGTACATGGTTTACTAAAAGGAGATACTTCAGAAGTTCCTTATGTATCATGAATGGGAAGTGTAGTTACTAAATAACTAATTTAGATGTGCCATTAGTTTCTATGAAAAAAAAATTAATATCCACTATATAACTGCCTGATCTATGTTATAATGTCTCAGATATTGCTGCCATCAGGTGTGATGTACTTGATTCTAAGAACTGTTTGCACGTGTATTACACTGTTGGATCTTCAGGACCTATCCATGCTGAAAGAACAGGTGAATAGGAGTTCAGTTAATCCAAATATACCCTAATTCTAGAAGTTGAAATAATACAAAATTTATTTAACCCAAAATATTCTAAATTTTCCTGAATTATGGCATCATACTATTATTATTAACTTGGTACAACAATATATATTATAGATTGTGGAGGCCTTCCTATTCCAATTTGGGCCATCATTGCAATATCATCTGGACTATTTTTAATGCTAATATTTCTTGCACTCTTGTCCCTGGTTATCATCAAATGCATCATATATTGCTTGGTAAGTATAGTTATGGTATATATATAAATTACAGATCATTGGTATCCATATGCGTAGCATCTCTGTATAAAATGGATAGATCTGGGGAGAAAAGGGGAGGGGCTTAGAAAAACCAACTCCGCCCCTTGAGAAAAAAATAGCAAATATAATTGCTCTTGTTGGTTATTGGCACATTAACCTTTCTCAATCAAATTGTCTTAAGCTTCCCTATTCAATACCCCCTGCCCCTAGATGATTATTATATAATAATGTGTATATACAGATATGGTGGGTCAAACAGCTACAAAGTCTAGGAGATAATCACTCAAAAGCTGTATAATAGTATGTAGCTAAAGTACCAACTTGGCAAACCTTTACTCAAATGTGTTTCTACTGGCTCTCAGAGTCTTGTTTTGAGTTTTAATTGCATTCATAGGATCGTCGTGAGGTTTACCGCTGGAAAAAAGACAGAGAAAACAATCCATTTTATCAGGTATTTGTAGTACTAATATATATAGCATGAGTAAGAGCCAGCTTTGTACCTTATTCCTAATATTCTTATATCATTGGTGAGCAATATGCTTACTACAACTTTTGTCTTTGGTAACCATTACCAAACATGCATGTTTCACCAATGCAATCTAACATTGCTCACTCCATGATGCCTCTCCTACTATGTCCAGGGGGAACCATGGGGGGCCTTAATCTCCCCACCCCCCCCCCCCCCCCCCCCCACACACACACACTTATCATCATGAATGATGTATGTTAAAGCCTTTAGCCCCATCCCTATGTATGTCACCCATGTTGTTTTTATGTCAACCCTTTCAAAAAGGCATGTTGATCTCACGATGCTTCTATAGTAACAATGTAATAACATGTCTTTGTCTGTATTTGGTATATATGTGCTTAGAATCAAAACCCGATCTACCAAAATCCTAATCAAGAATATCTGAATGTGGCATATGGGAGACAATCACCAATGAAGGATGCTCTTTTCACTGATTCAACACAAAACACTATTGCTCTTGACAATACTGGAGGGATCACTTTGGAAAATATCACTTACACAGAATGATTAATTAGTGTTATCATTGTAATAGTCAGGAGAGGAGACAGTAAATGAAAAGTGGGGAGGAAGAGACAGTAAATGAAAAGTGGGGAGGAAGAGACAGTAAATGAAAAGTGGGGAGGAAGAGACAGTAAATGAAAAGTGGGGAGGAAGAGACAGTAAATGAAAAGTGGGGAGGAAGAGACAGTAAATGAAAAGTGGGGAGGAAGAGACAGTAAATGAAAAGTGGGGAGGAAGAGACAGTAAATGAAAAGTGGGGAGGAAGAGACAGTAAATGAAAAGTGGGAAGGAGGAGAGGCTGAAGTTTACCTAACAGAAGGCCCTCTAGTCTGGATGTAAAACCATGCAATAGTTTTGAAACAATGATTCTATGACATGACTCAATTATATGTAATTAAATGAAGGTTCCAAAAAACTTTCTGCATTCATCATTTCAAATCAAGTTTGTCAGTTGAATAGACAATTATTGAGTCTTGCTTCTATCATTATTGTAGACCTCATGCTGGTTAGGGTAACTTTAATGCTGAAAATGTTCTTTCGGGAGTTGCAGATGTTACTGGAATTGTCAGTATAGACAAAGAAGTTGGTATACTGTTGGCAACATAATTTTGTTGCTTTTTGTTTGTTTGTTTGTTTGTTTGTTTGTTTGTTTTTAATTCATCACATCACAAAGTACAGATGTGACTTTCTTCACTTCAGAGCTGTCTTGTTTGATCATATCTTGCTAGAGTTGAAGGTGTCTGGCTAGATCCAACATGTTGATATCATCCTTGTAGTAAGACTTCCTCAATTCCTCCACTGAGTCATCGTAAATGCAACCATTCGCTGCAAATTTTTCAGCTGTCAGGGACAGAGGGAATGTGCTTATCACTAAATCTGTCTTCTAGCTCACCACAATAACAGATCACAAGCTTGACAGAAGTAAGCTTTTGCTGGTGTAGAAGTGTGTGGTTCACTTCCACTTTCAAAATATAAGGACGTCTTCTACAATGAGGTAATTCTGACTGGCCAATGTTATTTCAGCTGTGACAAGAAGCCTTGTGATAAACTCTTCATCAGCTCTTAGCCTCTTACTCTTTTGAGAAACCTTTTGGTAGCATCAATAACAGAGAGTGCATCATACAAAAGACATATCCTATTTCCATAACATCGAAGAAACTCCCTCTGTTGCACCAAATAAGAGATAACTGAGTTGGAGGCTAAATAAGGTACCAAAAGATCATAATGTGTAACTGGTTAAATATTTCTTCTAAAGTTTCAGGCTAGCAAAGTATAGTCGTTAAGGATAGCTTCTATTGCAGCAGTTCTAGCTGTCCATCTGGTGAGATGTAAACTTTCTATGGTGTCTCTCCCTCTCCCTTCTTTCTATGGTGTTCCAGTCAGGTTAACTGGTTTCCCTTATTTTACTTAAGATAGCAGTGAGCAAATAAAGTTCTCTATGGTAACAAACCATGGAAAACATGCCATGGTAACTTTATTCCCATGGGCCCCCTCCCCTCCCTCCCCTCCCATGGGGTATTAATTATAAGGTTCAGTGCAAAAAATAAAATAAATAGCTGACAGCTGCTGAATTTTAACCTTTGGCCTCTATGTGATATATTAATATATAGAAGTTTTGATATTACAGATCCACAAGAATTAAGAATGAATACCACACTCAAGTGTAAAAACCACAACTATTCAGCTCAGGCAGTGGCAAACTTTTGCCAAATATTTGACTTTCAGTGCCAATTTTAAAGGTGCCAATACATGAAGCTAGTAACTTTTGGATGTCCCATAGTTGACTCCCATAGTCTGATAGAGGTTAGTGTACTACATATAGTCACTTCTCCAACAATTAATTAATAGCAGTGTAATGATAATCATGATTGGCTACCAGATTGGCTACCCATTTGGAATTTGAGCAAAATAATTTCAAAATTCCCAAAACAGCAAAACCATGGTCTATCTCCTGTATAGCCATTATGCTATTAGTGTACTTTTTAGTTGAAGTCAGTGAGGTGTATGATTTTGAATAAGCTCCTTCCTAGACTTCTAGTACGCCCTCCTGCAGCTGAGATAGGGTATACTCCACCCCAAGCCTTTAAGTCTGTACCTGCGGGCAGCCTCGAGCTAGCTAGCTCACTAGGGGTTGGTCAGGTGCCCCGGATGGTTGCTTGAAGAGAAATGGTGGTTGCTTAGGCCTGGGGAGAGAGAGATGGCGCTTCCTTACCAGCGCAACTCCTTAGCCTTGAGAAGACTCCCGCATTCCTTGTAACCTGGAAGCACTTTGTTTCTTTTTCTGCTCAGCCCACCGCTTTCTTAAGTAAAATAGACTGCAACGAGCAAAGTAGGTAGCCCCACCCTCTCCCCTACCCTCCTGCCCTCCTGCCTCGCCTCTTTCCGCCTTTAATTAATTAGCTTCACGTTGTGGGCGGGGTCTGCATGTCCACACACAGTGCGCATGCATGCAGTATGTACATGTGTATGTGTACATACTGTAGCTTATTTTTGCGCGCACTAGCTGGAATATTATAGATACATCCTCCCTCTCGTGTGTGGGGCTTGGCTGTGTGGCTTTATAGGCGCGGACACTGCTGTGCTTCCTAAACTCTCTCTCCTAACCGTAAAACGCTATGGCCATAAGAAAAGTACTAACTGTCTGTCTTCTCCACGCAGTGCTGTTCTCGCTAGGTGAGTTCTTCCTTTCTAGTTTGTTGTTAAAAGCTATAATCTCTACGTGCTGCAAATACCTAGTTATCTAGTTGAGTTGGGTGTAGTGTCTAACTTATAGCGACTTTTGCTGGCGTACTGGAGTGACGGCTGTAGGTTATATATATTTATTTGTGGTAGCCATAATGTTTTCATTTTAAAGCTAAGTGGTTATATACTACAGCTGTGTAAAGTGGCTAGTGGATCTTGGTACTACATTTATAATTAGTTTTTAAATGTTTGCTGTGGAATGACCTGATCATATTCTAAAGGTTTTCTGTGGGGTGACTTTTACTCTAGACACTTCTTACAGTCAGGTGGGCTTGCCAACCCACAGCTATTGAATTCCCCACCAGTATATCTAGTGGTAGTAGCTGCCCTGCCAGAGGTTTGAATGTGACCTCATTAGTGTTGGTAGCTTGGAATTGAGTGACCATTTTTGGGAGAACACACAAGAGGATGTAATCACATGTATTATTATTATTATTACAATGTTTTTGGTATGGTAAATAGGTGGTGAGTTAGTTTACACAAAGCTAACCTGTTCTTCTGACTGAGAACACAGTATTATTAACAGTGGCTGAATGAGAGTAGCTTAGTAATTAGCTATAGTGCACCAGTTACCTTAAATCCTAATTATAAGCTGGTTATAATATATCATATGTCTAGACCACTATTATTATTATTAGGTTTCATAATGTGTCTTAGGCTTTAGCTGACAAAGCATGACTTGTTGATGGCTAACTGCTCTTTAACAATACATACATCCTTTCATGTTGTTGTCTTCCAAAATTTACTTAACTAGTTTCACTGAACACCTTTCTTTCTGTCACAATACCTTTAGCAGACTAACAGGAGTCATTGTCAGGAAGGGACTTCCAGATGTCACTGTACTAATGTTGAGAGAGCTCTAATGGGCTATGTGGGGGGTTATCAAAGTCTTAGACACTGTGTAGGGTCAGGGTGCAAGCTTAAAGAGCTAATGAAATTGAATTGGGAGATAAAGTATGGTATGAAATTCTCCAGAAATATCAAAGTGACAGGTGGCTGGTACTTGTGACAGGACATGACATTCTAATCTCTCTTGTGCTCTGCTGCAGTTGACTAATTAGAGTCACTGTATGCATTGTGTTTCCATGTTTGGGAGTCATGTTTGCTGCTGTCAGAACTGTGGAGGAAATGAACCTATATGAAGTGTGCTTGTTAGTGTAGTATCCTGTTACATTGAACTGAATACTACCTGGTCACTTGATCTGGGATCTTACACACTACTATATACACTAAGCAGTGTGGTCAATAGGCACACAGTAGAATGCTCTGGTAATGTAGAAGTTGGTGGGGGGATAGTGTTAGAATGAGGTAAGCAGTTGTCTACTTTTGGTGGTAGGATGAGTATGTAGAGTTTCATTATGTGATGTCATTTATAATGATTTAGGTGGGTAGCAACATGGAGATGTTCTTACTATCTTTTAGAATGACATTTGTCATCCTTCTTCATGTCATGCCTATAGTGTAGCTATTCATGTTGTTGCCTTGTGTGTGTTTGAGGGTACCATAATGAGCTCAAGGTTGTCTCAATGGGATTTTAGGACAGATTCCTTAGGCAAATAGGCTTACATCTTTCACCTTTCATGGTTAACTTAGCTATTTTATAGTGTTGCCTTGTGTTTAAGGTCATGTTGTAACTAGTTTGGGACCACAATGAATACAATGAATTCCAACCACCTAAAATGAGGACACCTCTGTATTAAGGACTCCTGGCTATGTCCCAAATAACAGCTTATGTAATAATCCATGGATGATCCACGGAAGTCTGTAACATCTTGAAGTGAGATGACTTCATGAGTTAATTAAAAAAGGTTCCACTGTATTTGAAGTTGACACAGTAGGAAGACAGCCTATTATTATACATATGGTAGAGCTCAGATGCACTTTGAGTTTCTCTATCCCTCCATTTCCTCCACTTCTACTGTTCTCTGGGGTCCAGTAGAACTAGAGAATACTAGTGGACTGTTTGTGTTAGCCCGCTCTTGAATATTTTGTACCTTTCCCATCCTATGGTCAACCTCTAAGAGTACCATATGGTTGAACCCTAGTCCCCTCCCCCTTCCTCTCCTCTCCTATCCCTTCTCCCCTCCCCTCATGCCCCCTTATATGTCAGAGAGAGTCTTTTGTGAAGTCAGCCTATTTTCTCACTTTGATCTCACAGTATGTTTTGTATAGTCCTGTACACTGTGATCTCACAGGTGTGCTGTCAGATTTATAAAGACATTCCAGTAGTAATAATTGATTAGGTAGATGGCTGAAGTGGACATAGTTTTAGAATTTTATGTTCACTGCAAAAAGAATAAGAAAAATCCTGCAGAGAGTCTGTTAAAATATCCGGACATACTATGTTTTGGGGGTGGGGGGTGGGTGGGTGGGGGATGAGGGGGTCCTTCTTACCCCTAGGGAAGGGGGGTGGGGGATATTTTTTCCAGTAGCCAACCTGCTTCACATAGTATAATAGTTAGTGGAATAACAGGAAGTGATGTCATCATAATTATAGTTTACAGAAATATACTGAATACTATAACTACCCAGTTCAAAATAAACTTTGCCCGCCTAAATATATAATAAATATAAACAAACAAACAAACACTGCCTAACCATGTCAACAGTCAAGAGGTTATAGTTGAGAAATTGGGTTGTGAGCTTCCCTGTATACTGTAGGTAGTTTATAGGCTGCTGTCTGAGTACACTGGGACGGGAATGGGTTAGTTTGCATGTAATTTTCTGGAGTGTACATGAAACAGACACGAATATTTGGTCTTCTTGACTACTAGTTTTTTCCCAACTCTGTACTCATGAGAGTACAATAATGTGTTCACTCTGCTGTCCTTTAGGATGTTTCAAGATCAATTGGCCATTAGGATAGTCACACTTGTAGCAGCTAAGTACCAGTCAGTGACCATATTTAACTGTAGTTGTGGCTGTAAAAATGATGCTCTAACTCACTGTAACAATGTGATAGCTTTGATGTAACTTGCTGTGATGATCTCATTTTGAAAAATCATTAAGAACAGCTGGCTTATATTAAATATCGTTCCTACATCACTGTCATTGGGTTTGTCTTATAGGGAATGGGTGTTCTGGGTATGTCATGTCATTACAGGGTAGATGGGTGTTCTGGGTATGTCATTACAGGATAGATGGGTATTCTGGGTATGTGGGTTGGAGTAGATGGGTGTTCTGGGTATGCCATGAGATCGAGGTTACTACATAGGCAGGTCACTATATAGACAGACACAGTATATAGGCTGACCACCTTGTGAGACCTGTCTATAGAGGTGACTGTATAATCAGGTCACCTCTATTACAGCGAAACCGGTCACTGTATAAGTAGGCCACCTCTCTATTACAGCGAAACCTGTCTATAGAGGTCACTGTATAAGCAGGCCACCTCACTAGACCTGTCTATAGAGGTCACTGTATAAGTAGGCCACCTCTCCATTACAACGAAACCTGTCTGTAGAGGTCACTGTATAAGCAGGCCACCTCTATTACAGTGAGATCTGTCTGTAGAGGTCACTGTATAAGCAGGCCACCTCTATTACAGTGAGATCTGTCTATAGAGGTCACTGTATAAGTAGGCCACCTCTCTATTACAACGAAACCTGTCTGTAGAGGTCACTGTATAAGCAGGCCACCTCTATTACAGTGAGATCTGTCTGTAGAGGTCACTGTATAAGCAGGCCACCTCTATTACAGCGAAACCTGTCTATAGAGGTCACTGTATAAGCAGGCCACCTCACTAGACCTGTCTATAGAGGTCACTGTATAAGTAGGCCACCTCTCTATTACAACGAAACCTGTCTGTAGAGGTCACTGTATAAGCAGGCCACCTCTATTACAGCGAAACCTGTCTATAGAGGTCACTGTATAAGCAGGCCACCTCACTAGACCTGTCTATAGAGGTCACTGTATAAGTAGGCCACCTCTCTATTACAACGAAACCTGTCTGTAGAGGTCACTGTATAAGCAGGCCACCTCTATCACAGTGAGATCTGTCTGTAGAGGTCACCGTATAAGCAGGCCACCTCTATTACAGTGAAATCTGTCTATAGAGGTCACTGTATAAGCAGGCCACCTCTCTATTACAGTGAGACCTGTCTATAGATAGCCTCTATTATGGTGAAACCTATTTATAATCATGCCGGAAACTTCCTGACTACCTGTTGATCTCCCATTAACTTGGTGGTTTTAGGTGAGTGTAAACATATGTAAATAATTCCGTGGACTTGATCTGATTCTGTCTTTTACTGTTCCTTGTGTTCCTGAGTAGGGAGATGAAGATCTGGGCTAGTTTCTATAATGTTCCTCTAGCAAGGTAGAAAGAGGAGGGTGGGCTGTGGGGAAGGGGTTGGTTGGTTGTTAAGTTAGCCTATAGATTAAGGTATGTGTGAGGAAGTGTTTTTGGGGGGAGAAATTTCACAGGGAGGGTGGTGGAAGAAAGATGGTAGGTACTGATAAGCTAATAATATAAATGTTTAACCAAACTTTTTATAAAGGAGCATGTGGTTGGTTTTCTCAGAGCCATTATAGCATTAAACTGTCTCTCCCTAAATTGGTGCCTAGTATTTTTTTTATTATAGGGATAAGAGATCATACAGGGAAAAGCTTTTACTTTAAATACTGTGTACTTTCAGTTTGTTCCCAGTTACGTATGTATGGATGTCCACCATACATACCTCAAGGTTTAGTGTGGGATCATCCTCACCTCAGCCTATTGCACATACACATACTTATACCACCACCCCCCCTCCCTGGTTCTGGGTGGTTAAAGAGTTATCCATTATGGTGTTTCCTGTGTTCCTACCTCCCTGGTTCTGGGTGGTTAAGGAGTTATCCTTTATGGTGCTTCTTGTGTTCCCCCCTCCCTGGTTCTGGGTGGTTAAAGAGTGATCCATTATGGTGTTTCCTGTGTCCCCCTCCCCTCCTCTCTGGTTGTGGGTGGTTAAAGAGTGATCCATTATGGTGTTTCCTGTGTCCCCCTACCTGGTTCTGGATGTTATCCTGTTTCCTGTGTGGGTGTATCCGAAGGTATAATTAGACACCTGTTGACTAGCTGTGCTCTGTATTGAAGCAATATGATCTCTAGACTCTTATATATGAGGGGAATGCTGTAGTACCACCTCAAAAAGGGTTAGTATTTTAACCACTTCATATAAGAGCAATGCCTCTGTGTCTATTTTGAGAGGTTAGGGTCTATAGAATTTAGCTTGTGTCTATAGGATAGTGGATATGTATAATATGATATATTATAGTGGAACCTCAAACACCTTGGGACAGATTAAAGTGTCCTGTGGCCTCATTTTAGGGGATAAAGTTAATACACAAGCTGTTATTTGGGACATTAATACAGAGGTGTCCACACATGGAGGGGGTTATAATAGAGGGATTCCATTAATGTCCTGCTTTTGTGGAGATGTGATATGATATTTGACCTTTTCACTATTCACAACTGGGTAATGATTTCATAATGGAAAGAGTACACTACAACATTAGAAGCACACAGCAAGAGGGGGAGGGGAGAGAGAGGTGAAGGGAGAGGGAGGAAGGGCATTGAGGATTGGAGCTATAGAGTACTCCCCCTCCCCCCCCCCCTTTCCCTAACAAGTCATTTTCCTTCAGATGGTGTTGTATCACATAATCTGTATGAGCAGGCCTCCTATTTAATAATGGTATGGGATTGTTGCACCTTCTGTGTTTAAGCTGGTCTCATTGTAGGGTTAGAGGACACCTCTCTCTATCTTTGTGGTGGTTTCCTGGATATAACTACTGTATGTACCTACAATTGTGTGCTATTTATTTATCTAGAGCCTAGATAACTATGATTCTGTGGTTTTATGCAGTGGTATTGTGGCCTTTTGTAAATTGATTTCAGTTTTACTGTGTATTGAGTATGTGTGTTGTTATATATCAGTATGTGGATATAGGATGTTTCACTGTTTGCTAGTTTACCAGTTAGAGCCTGTACTTTCTATACAGGTGTTGTGTGGCAATACCTTCCCTCTTAGGGTGGGTGACTTAGTACCTCTGGTTGGTTAGGATGGAATTCATTTAGAGTGGGAGAGTACGTATGGGGTGGGGGTTTCATTTAGAGTGTGGGATATATGGTGGGGGAGGGAGGTGTTCATTTATAGGGGGGATATATGGTGGGGAGGGAGGTGTTCATTTATAGGGGGGATATATGGTGGGGAGGGGAGGGGGGGGAGAGGTTCATTTAGAGTGGGAGATATATGGTGGGTGGGGTTCATTTAGAGGGGGGATATATGGTGGGTGGGGTTCATTTAGAGTGGGAGTATATACCCCATATAGATTAACCTTTTTTCATTTCCTCTCCTTGGTGTAAGTGCTTCCCTCATTGTCTTGTGGTTTATAGATTATGCTAACGGCTGGTCTGATATACCTAACTGGTTAATAGGAATGTGCACTAATTGAATTTTCACTTGGAATAAAGCATTTTTAAGCCCAGAGGGTGGCAGCACTGTTAATATCCTTGAAGTGCCAGTTTTCCTGGAGAAACCCTGGCACTATACTGAGGGTTTCCCTCTGCTTAGTTACTGAGTGGTAAGTTCAAATTCTTATTTTTTTTTTGATGGAAACTAGTAGTGAAGGTGATACTCGGTAATGGGCTGGTTTGGGGTGTGGCTACATGGTATTTGTGGGTGGGGTACTGTTCATTACTCCTGCAGTGCTGCCAAAATATTTTTTGTAATATCCTAAGTAGTCAACAAAGTTATCGATCAAATCCAAAGCAAAAATTTAAGGGTCCAAAATCCAAGCAGTTTGGATAAAATCCATAACTTTGGCAGCACTACTCCTAGGGTTAGCCCTGAGTCCTGTATCCTCCCTCCACTTTCTAAGGAACAGTTTCCTCTTGTGTTCAGTAAAGGTAGTGGGCAGTGGTGGGGGAGAATCACGCCCACTAGCCCACTAAGACTAATTAAAGTACACACTTAGTGTACTCCTGGTGGGAGGTACTGTGGATGGTTTCACTTAACTACCTGAATGCAATGTGATAATAACTCTGGAATGAGTGATAGGTAACCTCAGGAGAATGCGAGTCCACTGGGAGCCCTAAGGGCTGTTATGTAGTCTCATTAATAATTGGTCATTTAATTTTCTAATTTGTAGTTGCTATAAAATTTCTGTGAAGGGGGAAAGGTCAAAACAAGAAACCTTGTAACTATAGTGTTTCTGTAATGCTATTGGATTACTAGTGTTGGGGGTCAACTGTCAGAAAGCTATGGTTACCTTTAATAATAGACTTACCTCTATAATAGGTTTCACTCTAATAATAGACTTCTCCCTGGTAGTCTCCTACTGAAGCTGGTAAACATTTCAACTTTATCAGATTCTTCTTATGTAGTTAGATGTAGCTACAAGATGTTTAATGATTAGAGCTACCCTATACTCTATTTAACTAAGGTGAAGTGTTCTCTGAAGGGAGGGGGTATTTGGAACTTTCATGCACACACCCTCCCCCCTCACCCCTTTTCATTAAAGCTTGTGTGTATGAAGTACTAACTATCAATAGTAAGGAACTGAAGAGAATAACCACACCTTCATGTTTTTGTGAATTGTATAAAGAACTGTATTTGGTCAGTGAAATAATCTGCTTCTGACAGTTTCACTTTATAAGTGGCTATTGTGAACTCTAATAGCACGAGAATGCCTTCTGAGCACAAGTCACCTCACAATTAGAGACTCTGTAGTATACATATAATAGAAGCCTATATTCTATCTTCTATCCCCTAAAATTAGAACACCTCTGTACATGGTGAACTGCAAATGAGAATATCTTGATCTCTCTGTTCCAACTCCTGAACGAGGACAACTCTGTACACAATGGAACCCAGCATACCCCCCTTCGTCCCACCCACCCAACCCATCATGAGGATACTCCACATACAAGGAATCCTTTTATTCAACTTCCCCCCCCCCCCCCCCCCCCCCAACCAAGGACACCTTCTCACCTTCTGTATGTAATGGAACCCCTTTATTCCAAGGACATCTCTGTGTATAGAGGAATACCTCTTTTTCAACCAGGATATTTCTATACCTGAATTAGAAACACTTCACTATATACTGTATTAAATAACACTAGAACTCACTGACCAACATTCTTCTTGTGATGTTCTAACCTAATTGGCAGGACTTGCTTGCTACCTGTGGTGTGATTGGGTATAGGCGTGGAGAATAGATTCTGTAGGAATTGTCCACAGCCTAAGTCAAACTTTCTCCTGGTCTTTATTCACATGTCATTTGGAAAGCTTGTTATGACTATGGATCTTTCTCTCACCAGATAAGTGTGCTTCATGCTATAGATGATGGCCCAATGAGTCTGCAATATAATAAGATTACTGTAATTTACAATAAGAATACTGTCAGGACACTTAGAATCACTCAATGATTCATAAGAAAGTGTAGATACCATAGACTGACTAACAGATACCATAGACTGACTAACTATTGAAAGGCTATATCTTTTGGGAGGAGTTGTAACAACTCAGGCCAGAACCCACTAATACATAGAGAATTGACTGACTTATCTTCCTTTTTTCTTTTTTTCTTCCTTTTTCTGGTTAAGGGCCACAGCGAATCAGATTAACATTCCTGAGCACACCTTTATCTACAATGCCATTGCCACCTGTATAATCAATATTGTATGTGATAGGGGCTAGAAATAAGAGCTGATTAGTTGGCCATTTGTCTTAGCAAATCTCAAACTATAGCTAATAGCTTAATTTGTCCTATCAAAATTTGATAATGACCACTATGTCTATGACTTCTGACTTGATTCACCTACCCACTTACTTTGTATAGGGAATAGTGAGGTGTCCCTATTCAACTGGACTCATAGTAACAGAAGTCCTGTATAGGGAATGGTGAGGTATCCCTATTCAACTGGACTCATAGTAACATTAGAAGTCCTGTATAGGGAATGGTGAGGTGTCCCTATTCAACTGGACTCATAGTACCATTAGAAGTCCTTGCTATATGTATTTTTGCTGTATTTGGTCAACTCAAAGGATAGAATGATCTATTATATTGCTAGTTCTAAAGCTGTTTTTAGTTGGGAACTGGGCCAAACATGATTAAGCCTTCCAACTTTCCATAGTAGTTATTTTTAGCAGTCTATTTTTAGTCCTTCCTTTTCTACAATAGTTCTACATTCTGTAGATGAGTAGGTGAATCTCTGTTTGTATAAACCTATGATTGTGTCCAAGAAGTATCTATGATGTAATGATGTGTCTGGGAGAGTAGAACTTACTCATTTCTGGGGTTCAGGGGGGCTTGTTAGGGATTTGAAGTGTAGGAGATATGGGGGACTATGATTATACCTAGGTGTCCTCACTCCTGATGTGTCCTCACTCCTGATGTGTTGGGGGTGGATATGGGGGACTATGGTTATACCAAGGTGTCCTCACTCCTGATGCGTTGAGGGTGGATATGGGGGACTATGGTTATACCAACCTCAGGGGTGTCAGGATTACGGTTAATGTACCAAGTGTCTTCATTTCAGGGAGGTTTGGTTACAATGTTTACAACTATATCCAAAATTACTCAGTGCAGAGGCATCCTTATTTCAGGAGGTTGGTTCCACTATACGAGTGTCCTCACTAGAGGGCGACACCTGTATTAAGAACACTGTGATTTGTTCCCCAATACAGCTTGTATATATCAATAGAGCTGTACCCCCTGAAATGAGGCAGGCTGCCATTTTCATCAAGACACTTTTGTGTGTAGAGAGGTAGATCTATATTCGGTTATAGTTATCAACGTTTATGGGGTGGGTAGGGTGGGAGAAGTGGTTAAGACTTATCGATCCCCTATGTACATCTTCCTTTGATATAATCATAACCTCTCATCTCTCCAGTCACTGCCACCATTCCTTCCCTGATGAGGTGGCAGTATAATCAGCCATTTCCCAATGACTATATCTGTATTCTTTCATCTCTAGGTTACTGCCAAAACTGTGCTTCTCAGATCACTTGTGGCAATTGTATTAGCAATGCAGGATGCTTCTGGTGCTCAGAAGAGGTGAGCTCTCTCAGCTGTTATAATTGATGTTTTGAAATGTAATAGCTGTGGAGAGGTTCTGCTGTATTATATCCTCTTAGAGGACAACTTCTTAATGAACAGAATTGAATTGTGGGCTAGTGAACCTTGGACTAAACCACAACCTGTATAATTGGTGCAGTATGCACATTAATATACTCTATACAGTTGGAGTATAGTATCTCTAGGTTTTCCCTAGGGGATATCAGCATGCCATGTATATATATATATATATATATATATATATATATGGTGAAACCCCTCTATTCCAGCCACCCAATGAGCACACCTCTTTAAGGAGATTTGAAATAATGACTTGTAAAGCAACTGGAGGCTATCTCTTTAAATTTATATGGAGAGTTGGTGACTGAGAAGGTTTCACTGTATGTCATGTTCTCACTAATAAATGCTCTCCAGGGTTTCTTTCAGGTTTTTACCAAAGGGGGGACAAAATAAGGACATCTGTAAAAAGTGGGGGGGGGGGGGGGTGGAGCAAACATCCTCCTTTTTAGTTTTCATGAGCATTTTGTGCTTTTGGGGGGAACTGTGATCATCCAAGGGGGAGCAATATAAACCCAGGGGGGGGGGGGAATGCTCCCCCCCTGAAAGAAACCCTGCTCTCTAGGATAGACTTTCCTTATTGAGACTGTCTTACAACCTTAGTGTGAAAACATTAGTAAAACAATATAATCTTCTTTCCTGTAGACTTTCTCTGGCACCAGGTGTGAGCCCATTAGAAACATAACTGACACTGCCTGTGATATTAATTCTATAGAGAATCCTACAAGTTCTTTTGACTCGGAAATTGTAAGCTTCCTCTCCTCTCTGTGATAATTCTACATCATGTAATGATGATTCTTTACCAGATATTTATTTTTGGAGTATGTAATGTACTACATATTATTCCATTTGTGATGCTGTGTTACATTGAGTTAAGTTGTTGAGACAAGGAAATCAAATGTATGATCTTAACTAACTGAAAGGTTCTTTTTCTATGGAGTATGTGAATGTATTAACTACCCTAGATCTGGTTATATTCAAGACACTTTATTTTCACTGATCTCATAAAATCTTTGTAGCAATTCACGTTTTTTATTTTTACTGTATTTTCACTGTGGGGGGTGGGGGGGAATTTCAATTAGGTAATGCTTTTGAATTTGTGTAATTATTGAATTTTTTTATTTTGGCTTCCCTTTACCTACCACAAAAATAGCGAAATTAAAGTGACAGTGAAATTAACCAGATCTATAGTATTATTATTCCACTGTTTTACTCCTTTGAAGTGGGAAGAGGGTGGGGGCAGTGGATGGCATACAATACTTCATGTACTAATCCTCTATATTTTCTCCTATTCTAGTCCACAGATATGCCTTCAGAGGACCCCATCAATATAACCAGAGTGGGACTAAATCTTAGAGTTGGTAAGTTCTTGTATCATGTACTGACAGTCTATTCAACTTCACCTGTACTATAGCTAGTTCAAGATAACCTTGATTATGCCAGAACCTCTCTAGTTTGAGACTAATTAAAGGTTCCTGATTAGAGGGATGGACTCATTAGTCGATAATGACGGAACCTCTCATTTTGGGACTAATTAAAGTGTCCTGATTAGAGGGGCGAACTCATTAGTCGATTATACCAGAACCTCTCTGTTTTGAGACTAATTAAAGTGTCCTGATTAGAGGGGTGGCAGAACCTCTCTGTTTTAAAGGGTCCTGGTTAGAGGGGTGGACTCATTAGTGGATTATGCCAGAACCTCTCTGTTTTGAGACTAATTAAAGTGTCCTGATTAGAGGGGTGGACTCATTAGTTCTATTAATCCTAATGGACGAAGCTGTTATTTTGGACATGTCCTTAATGTAGATGTCCTCATTTCAGGAGGTAGGAATAGAGGAGCTCTAGCACTGCTAAACTTGAGTCTAGCCTTTAATAAGGCTTCATCCAGCATCACATGCTCTTTGTATTTTATCTTGTTCACAAACTGGCATTCATTAAAGTATATTATTATGCAATATGTTGTTGCTTCATCACTGTTGAGTGGAAGGTAGTTCTATGAAGCCATATTCACTATTGTGTTTTCCTACTCTGTACTACCAATGGGAGCCACTTGGCAGCTTTCTGAATGGCTTTGTGCATTGGCTAGCAACTAGACTCATTATGAGAATCTTTGACTACTATTGAATGATATTGTCAATACCTCTGCACTAAAGTCTAATACTCTCTATAGCTATATATTTGCTGTAATTATGGCATAACTAGCAGTGTCTTGTAGAAACGACTATATAGCAGTTTAGCAGCGTCTATGGCTTAAATATGTAGCAGTGTCTGTGGCATAACAACTATATAGCAGTGTCTGTGGCATACCAACTATATAGCAGTGTCTGTGGCATAACGAGTATATAGCAGTGTCTGTGGCTTACCAACTATATAGCAGTGTCTGTGGCATAACGACTATATAGCAGTGTCTGTGGCATAACGAGTATATAGCAGTGTCTGTGGCATAACGAGTATATAGCAGTGTCTGTGGCTTACCAACTATATAGCAGTGTCTGTGGCATAACGACTATATAGCAGTGTCTGTGGCATAACGACTATATAGCAGTGTCTGTGGCATAACGACTATATAGCAGTATCTGTGGCATAACGACTATATAGCAGTATCTGTGACATAACAACTATATAGCAGTATCTGTGGCATACCAACTATATAGCAGTGTCTGGCTTAACGACTATATAGCAGTGTCTGTGGCATAACGAGTATATAGCAGTGTCTGGCTTAACGACTATATAGCAGTGTCTGTGGCATAACGAGTATATAGCAGTGTCTGGCTTAACGACTATATAGCAGTGTCTGTGGCATAACGAGTATATAGCAGTGTCTGTGGCTTAACGACTATATAGCAGTGTCTATGGCATAACTCTGTAGTATAACAAACTTATCTCTTTGGCCTAGTTCTAGCTCTATATATAAACTTCTAGCTATTCACAGCTGAGTACGCAGCCTGCTAGAAGTATTCATACTGGAGTGAACTATGGGTGTTTAAGTTTTTGTAGGTGTGTATCTAATGCATGCTTGTTAGCAGTTATGAGTTTTGTGTGGGAAGTGGCCTCAGATATAGATAGCTAAGTTGTAGGTTCAGTCATCTAAATATATTTTTAATTTCACTTTATATAGTCTTGCTTTGTAATCTTGCTTTGTAATCTTGCGTTGAAATCTTGTTTTATAATCTTGCTTTGTAATCTTGCTTTGTAATCCTTACCTCAGTACCAGTTGTACAGTTATGAAGACCACCTAATCTAAACACTTCTAGTTTTCTTGGTACCAACCGTTTATTATCATAGATGGCCTATATCTCTCCAGACTTTGCCAACACTGTGACTAATGTCATACTGAACACCAAATCATACAAGAATTATTCATGCAGTTGTCCTCACACTCTTGATACCATACCTCTTCATCTAGAGAATCTAGTGGGTTAAATAATCACATTTCTTATCCAAAAGCTCCCTCAATGCATAGATAAAATGAGAAGGAGGGATTGGAATCATGTGTTTTAGCCTTATTGTGTGCATGCCCATACAGATGAGCTGTGGTCCCTAGGGAATAGGGTCAAAACGTGAATTATTAAATGTGAATCAATCCATATGTGAAAGGTTCTTTGCCTTGCTCCTGCCTTGCTCCTTCTTGCTCCTTCTTGATCCACCTGTGGTACATGGAGCACAGAGTAGCTTTGTACTTGAAACAGGAAGAACACTTTGCTATGCTACAGAGAACCTCACAATTGGAAGTTCTTAAAGAAGGGATCTGAGTGCTTTCATCCCAAAAACACACTGTCTTGCCATTCTATGAGATTATCTTTCCTTTCTTGGTTATTGTATAATTAATAATAATAATAATAATCTTTTATTTTGCAGGAGATCCTCAGACTTTCTTTGTCAATGTTACTCCGAGAGCAAACTTGCCACTTGATCTGTATATTCTGATTGATCTTTCCTCCTCCATGAACGCTGAGTTGAGTGTGATAAAGAGTGTGGCCAATCGAATAGGTTTGTCATAATAATGTTACTATGATGTATAGTATAGTAGTATCCTGAACTCAATAGTTAGTATATTATAAAAATGTCACTGTAATGTTCAGTATGGTAAGTGATTTTGAAATCGTCGTAGGAAGCCTTGGGGCACAGATAGGGTACTGTGTCTAGAAATCCTAGTCTTCATTATATTTCTCTGTTTGTACGTCTTGTGCAGCTGACCAGATTAATACAATTACTCGAAATGTCCGCCTTGGTTTTGGATCGTTCAATGATAAACCCTTGTCACCCTATACACGGACCCCAATTGATTTGACGTGCGATGAAGAGGATATGCTGGCACAATCCCCTCCATACTGTCCCACATATGCTTTTAGACACAGTGCTAATCTCACTAGTGACAGTACTGCCTTTGCTGTGAGTTATTACAATGTGACTGAGTTCTGTAACCCCCTCTGCTAATAATAATAATAATAATAATAATAATAATAATAATAATAATAATAATAATAATAATAATAATAATAATAATAATTGTGTTGTGGAAACCCAATGAACCTTTCAGAGAGGGTAGGGCTAGGCTATATTTCAGGAGGGTTGGAGGGCTAGAGCACTAAGGCTGGAGCACTCAAAGCTAGAGCATTGGGGCTAGAGCACTCAGGCTGTCCAAGAAAGAGGATGTCCTGGAACATTTTGAGTAATTACACTAAATCTGGACATGTTGAGGATTGTCATGGTAGACCTTGACATTTATGATTATAACTGATAATGATGATGGAAAGAGGAGGGGAGGGGAGGGGAGGGGAGGGGAGGGGGTGGAACAGAGTTCTTTTTCAATAATAAATGTGGGATGCCTACATACTCACCTCAGCCCCTGTGTGTGATTCACTGTGTATATGTTGTTTAGCAACAAGTATCTGGTGTGAATTTGACTGCCAATGCTGATAGACCTGAAAATGGACTGGAGGGTCTTGCTCAAGTAAGTGTAGTAGTCTAACAGAGATACATCTGAACCCTTCCATTTCAGCCACACTTCCATTTCAGCCACCCTTCCATTTCAGCCACCCTTCCATTTCAGCCACCCTTCCATTTCAGACACACTTCCATTTCAGCCACCCTTCCATTTCAGCCACACTTCCATTTCAGCCACACTTCCATTTCAGCCACCCTTCCATTTCAGACACACTTCCATTTCAGACACACTTCCATTTCAGCCACCCTTCCATTTCAGCCACACTTCCATTTCAGCCACACTTCCATTTCAGTCACCCTTCCATTTCAGACACCTTTGGGTCAGAAGGTTAATTTAGGTGTGGCTTTGGTCGTCTCTGTCGCAAGTCTTCTAACCATGTGATGCTCCTTGTGCTTGTTTCTTTTATAGGTAATCACATGTGAGAGTATAATCGGCTGGAGAGCTAGAGAGAATGGTATTGGGACTAGACTGGTCTTGTTTATGACCGATGAAGAGTTCCACTTTGCAGGAGAAGGAAGAGTAAGTCATTATTGATCTTTGGTGGGATCTGTAGTGATCAATTCTCTCCACTGATGTTTTCTCATCCATTCAGTAGCTTGATTATCCAAACCACATTTTGTCTAGATATTAGTAGAGAAGGAATAGGTCAATAGTTTCTAGTGACAAAGGCTCCAAAAGCCCTGATTATGTATAATCTAAACTTCATACTGGAGTGAATGATGATTTAGTGTAATTTCTGAGGGGGAAGATGTTTTGTGGATTTGGGTAAATTTAGTAATTCTAGGAATGGGTTCATATCAAAGTTGATTGTTTTGATGTTGTTGTTTTGATGTTGTTGTTTTATACTCCACAAAATCCATGAAAATGTCAACACTTAGAAATTTTAATTTTAGTGTGCATGCTATATAGGCCATACTCTGAAAACTATCTAATCAGACCACCCTTACCTCTATGTATACTAGGACACTACAGTGAAACCTGTCTAATCAGACCACCCCATACCTCTCTACATATACTAGGGCACTACAGTGAAACCTGTCCAATCAGACCACCCCTTACCTCTCTACATATACTAGGACACTACAGTGAAACCTGTCCAATCAGACTACCCCTTACCATATACTAGGACACTACAGTGAAACCAGTCTAATTAGACCACCCCTTAATAAGACCACTTCATAAGACCATTTCTCCATATTGACCACTACAATGAAACCTGTCCAATTTGACCACTTCTTTATAGATCACCTCTCTTTATAGGCCACTAGGTTATGTCCCGAGAGTGCTTGTACAGTGAAACCTGTCTAATCAGACCACCCCTTAATAAGACCACCTCACTAATTTTGACCTCCTCATAGAGGTCACCAATCTTGTGACCCTGAGGATGGTCACTGTAGACAGATTTTCACTAAATAGTTTTTTCCTGTTAATAAGAATAGAGTAAAAAAAATAGCTAATATTTCTACTGGTTAAATGGCGCTTCATCGTGAGACCCAAAGTTGAAGTTACCTACAAGCCAGGCTAGTTCTCTTGTCATAAGAACATAAGCTGTCCACTTCCCCTGGGCCAGGGAGCCTGGGAAAGAAGCCAACATAAGCTCTCCTTTTCTCCTTATCCTAAATCCTTGGTAGGAGGGAAACGTGTGTAGGTGTACTAGGTGTGTTGTGTGGGTGTATAAGAACAATTTAGTAGCTAGCCTAGTTTCTAAATTTCCAAAGTCTAGCTAAGACTGTGTTATCTTTCCTCTCCTTATATTCATGTATAACTAAATTATAAATGTTGTTCTTTTAATGCAGTATGGCGGAATTTTGAAACCTTACAATGGGGAGTGCCTGTTAACACCCAACCCAGCTGGCGGCCCGGTGGATTTCACTAGATTTGGGGAGTTTGTAAGTTAGAAGACAAATTTACACATTTGGGCTTTTCTATGTTTGGGAGTCCGGGAGTCTGCCTGAGGGGGAAAAAATTATCATGGGACCTTATCATCAGTAATAATGAATTATACATTTATTTTTGAGTTGGTAAAATAGATTACCTTAGATGTGACCAGACCTAAGGTGAGTGGAAGACTTCTATTGCATTCCAGACACCTGTATATACAGTGGAACCTCTCTATTCCATCTCAGACACCTCTGTGTATAGTGGAACCTTTCTATTTTATCTCAGACACCTCTGTATATAGTGGAACCCCCTGTAAAAACCCTATCACTGAATGAACACTACCCACACTGTTTAAAAAAAAGTGTTAAGGCAGCACCCCAGGGTGTTATATTTAAGCCATTTGAGCCATTTACTAGTAAAATATCAAGTTAGAAGTTTTATACTCTTTTGTGACCCCCTAAACATGGCCATTCTGAACATTTTAAGCACCTCATAAAACCTGTAACCCTAATGGTTCAGAAAATATGACCGTTTTAAATGTTGTATTTCCGATAAAAAAGGGTGTGGTCATTTTTAGCATGTTTGCATCGGATAGACATTTTGGCACATATGCCAAGTTGTTCCTTGAGGTCAAATTACCCTAGAACAGTGAGATATCCTCTCCCTTTCTAAATGCATACAACTCTAAGCCAGGTCCTAGACTACTGTACAAGCTACCACTTTTTATCGTAGTAGTCTGACAGCTGACCTGATCAGAACAACATTCCTGGATGGTCTTAAGTAACCCTCTGGAGACTGGGAGGTTTTTGTAGTCTGTTTTGGAATAGTTCAGTTAGTAGCATAATAACCTGTAGAGTTTACTAGATTTTAATTTTTAATCTGTAATGTTATGACAAACATACATGCAAGAGTGCTGCTGTTTTCAGTGGTTGGGCTGTCTTGTTTTCCACTTGTTTTCCATGCAGGATTATCCATCGGTTGGACAGATTAGAAACCTTCTTCGTGAGTTTGGAGTGACTACCATATTTGCCATTCAAGATGATCATCAACAGAGCTATCGAGTGAGTAGACCTCATAGGTTGAAGCTACTGTGAATGATGCTTTGCTGTTGTCAGCCTTATAGTGTTTGGGGGTGGGGGGGGGGGATATTTGTTTTCTCCCAACTCCTTAATTAAAAGTTGGATCAATAAAGAATTTGAGTTAGATCAATTAAAAAATGACCCCTCCCCCTTAATTTTACTTTAACAATAATTTTTGAATACTTATAATAATAATAATAATAATAATAATAATAATAATAATAATAATAATAATAATAATAATAATATAATAATAATAATTATTATTATTATTAATAATAATATAATAATAATATAATAATAATATAATAATAATAATAATAATAATAATAATAATAATAATATATTATTAATAATACAGTAGAACCTCACTAATCCGAACACTAAGGGACCAGAAGGTGTTTGGATTAGTAAAAAGTTTGGATTATCGAGGTTTTTTTAAATAAACACTTAATATGCATTGTAATACATTTACATTAGCTACTGTTTGTCAAAAAAACTTGTAATGGAACATTGCTTCATAGATGTTAGGCATTTGGCTGCTGCAGATGCTCTAAGTTTGTATATTAGCATCAACTATGCACTATTGGTATCCTGTTGACACTCCAAGTACTTGATGCAAGTGTCAAATGCATCCACTGCTGCTGAATGGCTAACTTCAGTGATTTATAATGGCTAACTAGCTCTCCAGCCACTCAACCTAGATGGCAGCTGTAAAAACTAATATTGTAATAGCTGTAAAAACTAGCTGTTCAGTTAATTGAGTTATCTGGATGAGTGAGTTCTGGATGAGTGAGGTTCTACTGTAATAATAATAATAATAATAATAATAATAATAATAATAATAATAATAATAATAATAATAATAATGCTTGTGTGTCTTTTGTAGAATCTTGTTAATTTCATCAATATGGATGGAGCCGCTTTTGCTGTTGTCTCACCTTATAATGTGATGAATTCAGATCAACAGACCCAGGATAGAATCCTGCAATTGATTGAAGATGAATATAGGGTAAGTTTGACTATCAAAATTATATATATTAGTCAAATAACAAGGTTCTAGTCACATAACAGGCTCTGGCCAGTCAAGCAAGTAATATGCTCTGGTCAGGTAGCAGACAAACAGGCTCTGGCTGGTCAAGTAACAGGCTCTGGTCAGGTAGAGCAGGCTCTAGTCACATAACAGTCTCTGGTCAAGTAATGAGCTTGACCAGAACAGTCAGCTAACCAAGAAAGTTCAAACTCAAATATCTTTGCTGAGGGCAAAGATATTTGAGCCTGTATTAATTCATCCAAGGGGATAGAGTTAGTATACAAACTAATATCCAAGTGGGTATCCTGACTTCAATAAGTTAAAGTGAAAGGGCTCCACTGTATGGTATAGTAATGCATGAAATCTCTAATTTCAAGAAAATGCTCTTTGTCTTGTGTGAACCCATAATTTTATGTGTGTGGCTGGCTATTCACTTAAAGTCAATATAATAATAGGAAATTTTACAAGGAGTTTCCCTGGATACTGGTAATCTTGGTGATGATGTTGAAGTGACTGTTGTCCCCACCTGCCCCCCAAGGTTTGTAGCATTAAGTTATGCTGGGATTTAATAATTTTTTTAAGGCTATAAATTGACTTTAGCTGACTTGGGCTAGAGCTATTGATACGGTTGGTCATTATATTAGCTTAAGGCAGGTGTAAACCATATTCACAGTTTTTTCCTTTTTTATATATCTGCTCATAATTATCCTCTACTTTGTCCTAGAAAGTTGCTTTTTCTCAAAATGTTGCTCATTTAAAGAGCTTTCTGATGGTATTTTCTACAACCAGTCAAATTAACCTTCAAGGCGGGGCAGGGGCTATTAATTGTAGTGTAGATCCTTGAGCTAAAATACATAAACCTCTTTCTATAATACATACAATTCAGACAGGAGGAGGTCCTCATTTCAAGGGTTGGAATAGAGGGGTTCCACTTCATACAGAGTTGTCCTCGTTTTGAGGGTTGAAATAGAGGTGTATACAGGGGTGTCCTCATTGCAGGTGGTTGGAATAGAGGAGTTCCACTGTATACAGAGGTGTCCTCATTTCAGGTGGTTGGAATAGAGGAGTTCCACTGTAAACAGAGGTGTCCTCATTTCAAGGGTTGGAATAGAGGGGTTTCACTGTATACAAAGGTGTCTTCATTTCAAGGGTTGGAATAGAGGGGTTCACTGTATACAAAGGTGTCCTCATTTCAGGTTGTTGGAATAGAGGAGTTGCACTGTAAACAGAGGTGTCCTCATTTCAGGGTGTTGGAATAGAGGAGTTTCACTGTATACAGAGGTGTCCTCATTTCAGGGGGTTAGAATAGAGGGGTTCCACTGTATACAGAGGTGTATTTCAGGGGGTTAGAATAGAGGGGTTCACTGTACATGTATATTAATTATTCCATAATACTCTGTGACAACATCCTTATAAATAGCTCTTTGTAAAGAGATCTTGAGTCTAATGTGAGTATCTGGGATTTTTTTTTCCTTCCAGGTCTAACCAAGTCATGGATGGCTGTGACAACGTCGAAATAGACTCCAGTGTTACGTTTGCAGTCACCGTTACTCTCACTCGATGTAATCCTATGGAGAATGGAACTGTGTATGTTCATATAGTAAATTACCTTGACTCTTTACTGAATATCTTCATTTTATAGTGTCAGACAAGACGTTACTTCTCCGTCATTTGGGTCTTTCGTGCTTGAATATACTATCATTTGTAACTGTGACTGTGCAGTCACTTCTACGGTAAATATTGTGCATGTATAGAGGTCACTGTATAAGCAGACCACCTCTCTATTACAGTGAGACCTGTCTATAGAGGTCACTGTATAAGCAGGTCGCCTCTCTATTACAGTGAGACCAGTCTATAGAGGTCACTGTATAAGCAGACCACCTCTCTACTACAGTGAGATCTGTCTATAAAGGTCACTGTATAAGCAGGTCACCTCTCTATTACAGTGAGACCTGTCTATAGAGGTCACTGTATAATCAGGTCACCTCTCTATTACAGTGAGACCTGTCTATAGAGGTCACTGTATAATCAGGCCACCTCTCTATTACAGTGAGACCTGTCTATAGAGGTCACAGTATAAGCAAGTAACCTCTCTATTATATTATTCCAGTGAGACCTGTATAATATTAATATAATATGATGTATAATTTTGTTACGTAGGAGCGTAGTGCGGGTGAGTGTAGTGGGATGGGAATTCGGAGTTGTGGAGTTTGTGAGTGTGATCCTGGAAAGTAAGTTCTACTATAATATTATTATTAATTACAGTAAACCAATCATTAATAATATTGTGGGGATTAGGGTTTCATGGTCGCTAGGGAATGGTGGGAGGGGGTATATGTCTCCCACTTGTCAGATTCTTGCCCCCACCTCTTTAGACCTTTCCCTAGTGTGAATGATACTTCTGCTTTTATTTAAGTGGCTCAAGGGTAAGGCCCAGGATCATACCACTCTGCTGCTCAAGAGGATAAGGCAAAACTAAGCATTCAGATGTCAAATATGCTCTCCAGCCTGCTGTTATACATTAATAATAAACCAAATCTGTTTGAGGGATGTTTGGCATGTGTAAATTTCCTTATATAGTATTCTCATGGTATCTCATGGTATATTACAGTAATTATGATGGTATATTACAGTAATCTTGTTATATTATTATGGTATATTATAGTAATCTTGGTGTATATATTATTATGGTATATTGCAGGTGTATATCATAGTAATGATGTAGTGTAAGGAATTTACACATAGAAGCATCCTGTTTGATAGTACACATTCTTAACCCTTTTAAGTTTGCAACATTGTTTTTATAGCCCTTTATGCTAACTTATTGTTTTACAGATGTGGTTCTCAATGTAGTCAGACTATAGGAAACAGAGCTACTTTGGACTGTCCGTAAGTTCTAAATGAGGACTAATAGAAAACTCTAATTACTTGAAATAATGACAAAAAATATTTTCTTCATTTGTTTCCTTGAGACCTCCAGCAGTTGTGTTCTATTTAACAGTCATTTATTGTTAATTTTAGTGAAATTTTTTTATATAGTTATAGAAAATTAATTATCATCGAATATGTTAATTTAGTGACTGAGCATCATTTATTTTAGGAGAGGTGGTGTGGAGAATGAGACTTGTTCTGGCAGGGGGACGTGTGATTGTATTTGCATCTGTGATCCGGGTCCAGTACCTGGTCAGATTATATCAGGAGATGCTTGTCAGTGTGACAACTTTAGATGTGATCTGGATGCAAATGGCCGAGTATGCAGTGGTAAGCTAGTAATATGGTATTCACAGTGTACAGTGGGGAATAAAAAACTTTATGGTAGCATATAAGATGCTGATCTTCAACAGAATGGCCCTCAGCATCTTTCATTGGAATAATGTTTAATTCTCATGTGTCTAATTGTTCAGTAAAGCACTTTTTCTGTTGAAATACTTTGTTAACTAGTCAATTTCTTTATCAAAAAGAGTGTAAAAGGGTGTCAAATGCACCTCTTGACCTTTGCTACTTTGACCTACTTGACCTTTGCTAGACCAGACTGCCTATTCACCAACTATTGACAGTGCTAAAGACACTAGCTTAGTGGAGATTAAAACTGATTCATTTTGTCAGTGAAGTATTTTTGAAATCTCCATGGGGAGGGGGGTTGGGCTCAAGGAAGGATGGGAAAGTGTTCCTGCCACTGTCTTCCCAACTGGAATATAGATGGAACTCTTTGTATTTCAACCTTCTGAAATATAAGGATGTTGGGATGAAGGTCCCAAATAACAGCTTGTGCATTAAATGCATCTTTACCACCTGAAGCGAGGCTACCCCTCTAATCAGGACACTTTGATTTACCTCCCAAGGTGTCCGGAATAGAGAGGTTCCACTCTACTCTCCCATGGATCCAACATTTGATTGTTTCTGTTGTAGGTCGTGGAATGTGTTGTGGAGGAAGCTGTATATGCGCAAACTCTACCAGAGGGTACCAGTATCGTGGCGACAACTGTGAGTGTGAGCCAGAAGAAGAAGCATGTATAGACCCTAATGTGAGTCAATGTAGACTGTCATTGTGTAAGGACAGTCATTGCCCAACATGTATTGTTAGCGTGGGATTCAAAGGCAGATTCAAAGGCAGATTCAAAGGCAGAGATGCAGTTTTTCTGGCTAAATTTAATCATAAAAAGTGCTTTTTTTTCTACTATAGCTCTTAACTACATTCATTGTACATTCTATCCCTTGCATGTACATGATCTGGAAAGGGGAGTGTTTATATGTGTAAATTCCTTACAACATTAATATTACATCAAGACCAAGGGTGTAAAGTCTATTTGGGTTGACCTGGCACCACGAATATTTGCAATAACTTGCTAGATTTTCATCCGATTTCAAAATTTCAAACACCAACAGTTAACTAATAATCGTAGAATTTTTCTGATATCTTTTATAAGGTTCTATGCCTTACCAGTCAAAAGTTAGCTGTATCTCCCATAAGCAAAGTACAGAGCATTCCATTAACTACGCGGAGTGTGGTGTGCGTTATTTACCTCAATTCCAGCAATATACTGGTGTAGCAGTTACACAGTTAACACGTGGTTTGGCTCCATTTATCCGGACATACCATCATCCACAAGTATTTTACTAAATCAACTAATGATGCACTACTACGTAATCACACTCTACCGCTGTGGGCAAGTGAACACGAATAGACTTTAGTAATGATGTAATGTGAGGAAATTTACATGTAGAGTCACCCAGAAAAGGGAAGATAGCTGAATCAGTTACGTAGTATGTGGCTATAGGGAGACATGGCCCCTCCTGGTACTATAGTTGAGTATGTCACCTTGTCTTTAATTAATTACAAAATTGTGTATTGAGGATAGAGAGTACTCCAGCCAGTGTAAGGATTATGAAACCCTTCACAAAAGCTCCAATCAAACTGAGATATGCTAGGACAAAGGTCAAAATTGTTGGCCAATAACAAGCTGTTATTTTTAGCTCCCAGGCTTCTGAAATAGTGACTGATACTTATTTTGTTGTGTGTATATACTTGTTTGTTGCATGTATATTGTTGTATGTACATTGTTTGTTGTTATTGTTGCTTGTACATTTGTTTGTTATAAATATACTTGTTTACTGCTGTTTGTTAATAGTTTGATATGTATATTTTTTGCAGGGTGATGATGCTAGGCTATGTAATGGTCGTGGAATTTGTGAATGTAACTTCTGCAGATGTACAGACTCTTCTTTTAGTGGAAGATATTGTGAAATTCCAGTGAGTGCTGAGTGTTGTTTAATCAGGAAATTTTAAATCTATATATTTATAAGATAGATATTCTATTTATAAGATCATCTGTTTTGTGTTTTTATTTAGGGTGGTAGGGAATGTGGTAACACAGAAGATGAGAACTGCATAAATCAGTGCCGTGAAGCATTCCCAGATAATAGTAATCTTCCAGATAGGTGTGAGGTGTGTAATGTCAACCGACCTCTCCTCTTCATTAATGCTGCCCAAATTAGTGACTTTAGCACTACTTTTGACCGAAACAATTTTTTGGAAATGATCACCAACTTGAGACTAGGTATGTGTGTGTGTGTGCACGTGTGTGTGTGTGTGCACGTGTGTGTGTGCACGTGTGTGTGTGCACGTGTGTGTGTGTGTGTGTGTGTGTGTGTGCACGTGTGTGTGTGTGTGTGTGTGTGTGTGTGCATGTGTGTGTGCACGTGTGTGTGCACGTGTGTGTGTGTGTGTGTGCACGTGTGTGTGTGTGTGTGTGTGTGTGCACGTGTGTGTGTGTGTGCACGTGTGTGTGTGTGTGCACGTGTGTGTGTGTGTGCACGTGTGTGTGCACGTGTGTGTGTGCACGTGTGTGTGTGTGCACGTGTGTGTGTGCACGTGTGTGTGTGCACGTGTGTGTGTGCACGTGTGTGTGTGCACGTGTGTGTGCACGTGTGTGTGTGCACGTGTGTGTGTGTGTGCACGTGTGTGTGTGCACGTGTGTGTGTGCACGTGTGTGTGTGCACGTGTGTGTGTGCACGTGTGTGTGTGCACGTGTGTGTGTGCACGTGTGTGTGTGCACGTGTGTGTGTGCACGTGTGTGTGTGCACGTGTGTGTGTGCACGTGTGTGTGTGTGTGTGCACGTGTGTGTGTGCACGTGTGTGTGTGCACGTGTGTGTGTGCACGTGTGTGTGTGTGCACGTGTGTGTGTGCACGTGTGTGTGTGCACGTGTGTGTGTGTGTGCACGTGTGTGTGTGTGCACGTGTGTGTGTGTGCACGTGTGTGTGTGTGTGCACGTGTGTGTGTGTGCACGTGTGTGTGTGTGTGTGTGTGTGATGAATGCTCTGAAATATGTGACAAGATCCTTGAAAAGCAGACATCCACTTGATATATCTAAATTGAACATAACTGGATAGGATTTATAGCATGATCATGATTATTGCTGAGTCAGCACTTTCAGACTGACCGCTAAATCAAGATTCCAAAAGAACAGGCTTGCCATTCTCTACTCTCTACTATCATATGGTCTTCCAAAAACACTTAGTAGCCTAGTGGGGCAAGCTTGCACTTTTGTCTGGTCAAGTAGAAGCCTAACATCAGGTGGAAAGACATGAAGATGATTTACTTTGCACATTCCACAGCATGGTGCTGACAGGTGGCCAAATGGTGCTGATAGGGTTGGGACTAATACCATTTGTGATAATGTAAAAGGACTATATGACTAACCTTCTAGTTTTAAGTCAATTTTATAAAGCAAAGAACTAAATTGATCATGCTTGAGAGATTTCCATTTTTTTTCTCTCACATCTTATCAGCTGACATGATGTTCACTGCTAGAGCTAATTACATAAACATGCATAAATCCTAAGGAATAACCTTTTCTTGGAATTTTTTTAACTCCTGCACAGTCTTTCCGCCAAAAGTAGGCTGGATTCCATGCTAGTACATCTTGTAGGAAGGTTTTATAGACCTTAACAGCATGAACGAACTGTCTATAAATACAGCTGCACTAACATAATACAGTTACAACATGATCCTGGAGCACAGGGTCTCTGTCAAAATATACAGATACCTATAAATTGTAACAGTACAGTACTGGGGTATGATGGGAACCTTTATTGTTCATTTCTGTAGGTCATTCAACAGATGATGCTGATGCTGCCTTTATGTACAATAATGAATGTGAATTTCCATCTGGCCAATGCATTACAGATTATTACATCTTGTCTAATGAGACTCACCAGGCCATCGTGGCTGTCAGAGAACTCAGTAAGTGCGGCAGGATTGAATGTTGGAGTTTTAGCTTATTTACCTATACCCTCACCTTCTCTCTCTATATATGTACACTGTGCTTAGTATGTAATAGAATAGAGCAATGTGCAATAGAATAGAGCAGTATGTAATATAGAATAGAGCAGTGTGTAATATATAGAATAGAGCAGTGTGTAATATATAGAATAGAGCAGTGTGTAATATATAGAATAGAGCAGTGTGTAATATATAGAATAGAGCAGTGTGTAATATATAGAATAGAGCAGTGTGTAATATAGAATAGAGTAGTATGTAATATAGAATAGAGCAGTATGTAATATAGAATAGAGCAGTATGTAATATAGAATAGAGCAGTGTGTAATATATAGAATAGAGCAGTGTGTAATATATAGAATAGAGCAGTGTGTAATATATAGAATAGAGCAGTGTGTAATATATAGAATAGAGCAGTGTGTAATATATAGAATAGAGCAGTGTGTAATATAGAATGGAGTAGTATATAATATAGAATGGAGCAGTATGTAATATAGAATAGAGCAGTATGTAATATAGAGTAGTGTATTAGCCACTGTACATTTATTTATTCCTAATATAGTGTGCATCGAAGTTGCAAGTAGCGGCTTTGAACTTCCCATACCACAGTGGTTATTGGCTGTCATCGTGGTAGCATCTCTGCTTTTAATCGGTATCCTTATTGTGGTCCTCATTAGGGTGCTGCTGTTCATCTTGGTGAGTAAATGGCTCTCTTTTGAAATCACATGCCTTAAAATTGAGGGTACTGATGTGTTCTTGTAATTGGTAGAGAGCTATATAGCGTGCAGTACCTAATCTGAATATACTTAATGTCTTCACTTACCTGTCAGGAAAATGGGTTAACAAAAATCAGTGTAAGATTCATGCATGATATTGGAAACTTACTAAACTTATTGCATGAATTTAAAAGTCTAAAAAGCTTACTGCTCCAGCTCCTGAATGGCCGAGCATAGCTTGGAAAGTAGCATGCTTTGTTGTACACATTCAGGCTAAATGATTCAATTAGAACAGGTGCTATTTTTAAAGCTGGCTAGCTCACTGAGGAGTTGGAGCATCCTTTATAGGGTCCTTGTGTGAGGGAGGGGTCTGGGGGAGGGGGGGGGGGAGAGAGACTACTAGTGGGTAAGGCTTTTACCTTACCAAATACATTGGAATTGATTGTTAAAAAGCACAAATGCACCCACCCCCACTCCACACGCACAGAGAGAGAGAGAGAGAGAGAGAGAGAGAGAGAGAGTTATTTTAAAGTTATATTGTTTACTTATAGGACTACATGGATTTTAAGAAATGGCAAAAGGAAGCTGGCAATGCTGATTTCTCCAAGGTATTTCCTAGTACAGTACTAGACCAAGAATAATAAATTTGGCCAAATTCTTTGACTGGGTCAAAATTCTGTTTATATTTTGTGTACATGATTCAAACTGTATTCTGCTTCTAATGGTGTTGAGGATTCATCTGACCAGGTTCAAGATCTAACAGTAATAACTGTAGTAATGAGGTCATTTCTAGTTTGCGGATATCAATACTTTGGGCCACATGAACAAGACCAAGCTATAGATGGCTAACTCCTGGCTTTTAGACCTTAAAATCACACACACACACACACACACACACACACACACACACACACACACACACACACACACACACACACACACACACACACACACACACACACACACACACACACACACACACACACACACACACACACACACACACACACACACACACACACACACACACACACACACACACACACACAGCTTTTGTACTGAGAAGTAGAATAATTTGATGTTATTATTAACTGTGTCATTTTGACTCAGTCTTCTTCACTAAATAGTCAGTGACCAACCAAATGTACATTGTATGTTGGGATATGTAGCTGCAGTGCATACTGCTGGTCTACAGCCAATGACAAAATTGTTTATTTCCCAATAGCCTAGAGCAATGTGCTTTGGGAGGCAACACCCCCTCTCAAAGTACACCTTACTGTAGCTAAATGTGCTTCAGGAAACAACACTCCTCCCAATAGCCTAAAGAAATGTACTTCATGAAACAACACTCCCTCTCAAAATAGACCTACTGTAGCTACTTCATGGTAAAATTTTGTGTTTTAATAGTTCCTAATGTACTCTCCAGGGTTTCTTTCAGGTTTTTACCAAAGAGGGGGCAAAATAAGGACATCTGTAAAGTAGGGGAGTTGGGTGGAGCAAGCATCCTCTCCAAGCATCCTCTCCGAGTTTTAGTTTTCATGAGCATTTTGTGCTTTTTGGGGAGGGAGGGGGGGACTGTAATCATGCACTCTCATGTATCTATTGGTGTACCAGCTTGAATTGAGTAAATTATGCATTCTCAGCTTCTCCAAGGGGGGGGGGGGGGGGGGGGGGGGTAAATGCTCCCCCCTGAAAGAAACCCTGCTCTATATCTTATGTTTATGTATTTTCTTTACAGAATCAAAATCCACTTTATCAAAGTCCAGAGATGAAATATGAAAATGTGATGTATGGAAAGGAATAATGATGATTATCCAACTATACTAGTTAATATACTTCCTTATTTTTTCATTTAGTAAATGCCTTTCTGCCTATAAACTATTATCATGTACTTCTTCCTTTTTTTATCATGCATGTATGTAATGCTAATAGTATAATAATAGAGTTTGTTTATCTCGTTTTCTGTCTCGTTTTGCTACTATAAACCATTGGCTATTTGCGGTGAAATTATGGCTTCAAATTAATCATATATAGTAATACAACTACTACTGAGATTAATGAGCCTTGAAAATCACCAGATCTATAGACGAAAGATTTAGTGATTTACACTCTTCCAGTATTGTCAGTTGACCTTCCCCTTTTCCTGCAGTGCTTGTGGAAACATTCATCATCCTGAAGATCTTCATTGTACTCAAGCAATGAAAAATTCACTTAGTGGCATTTGCATGAAATAGGACGGACTTTCTGGTAACCAGCAGAACCCCACACTAAGAGTTGGTATAGAAAAATGTATGTGTAGATATCAATATCCTGTTTCAATTGGTCTTCTTTATTGATGCTCCTATAACTTGCACTAAAGCACTGTTTAGAAGATGATAGACCATCAAAGTTGCTTGTTACATAAGAAGAGCTTACACTAAAGTGGTGAAGAGAAGATCCATATTGATAGTATAAACTTGCAGTAAGCTATAATAGTTGACATCAACTCACAATGCATTTACCTTTTGGATATCTTTTAGCAATAGTGAATACATAAAATGGAGTTCCATGTTCCAACTCTCTCTCTAAATATTGAAGGTGACAATGACAACATTAATAATGATTTTCTCTGCTAATAGACATTCACTGTAACCAACCACCTTGGTCATGTTAGATGACCCTTTACCCGTTAGGTGACCCTTTACCTAATATCAGCTCTTCTAATATTATTTAGAGTTTACTTGTGATGACAATGATAGTGACATGACCACAATAAAGAAGTAAATGCCAAAAACATGCAAAGCAAAGAATGAACTATGTATTAGAGCACATGACTAATTTGAACTGACTAATGAAGTATGAAGTGGTGTAAACAAACAAACAAAAAGTAAACTGGTTTCTAACTGGACCTTAGCCCCCTGCATGACTGATCAACTAATCAACCAAAGCTGTATTTCCTTGCTGTACTACAACAGAAATCCTCTGGATAAAGTATTGGTGGACCATGGCCTCAAAAGTTCCTTTTGACAGCATCCCAGATCCTCCAAGAACTTCAGCATCTGAGACCCAAACCACAAGACTCCACCACACAGGTACAAATGTGTTACAATGGGAATATATCATCACACTTCACCACTCTGCCAACTTTGATGGTTTGGATTAAACATTCAGCATTTGGACCATAATAATATAATTACTATAGTACAGTATATAGTAATTATAACACTAAAGTGGTCAATTAAAGCCTGGGTCTAACAACTTAACAACAATTTTACAAGTGTACTTCTAACTCGGGAAAATAAAAAAAATGTGATAGAAATTTCAAATAAAGTTTCAATTATTGTTTGGTGGGCTTAACAAACCTTTTGGTCCTTATTTGAGAAAATATTCTTTGTAGCATACCAAAAAAAAAAAAAAAAAAGATGGTGTTTTATGATTAAAATGTCAAAATCCAAATTGGTTCCCACCTCTGTAAAGACTTCAGATTTTGTGTGCAATTCATGAACGGCATCCTATACTTGGCATAAAATGGCAGGCTGCATTGACACACATATTGACTAAGTTATGGCTGAAATCACTGTTTTCCTATGTTCTCTCTTGACATAAAAAATGGTATAGCCACAACATAATTGGGTAAGGACTTCCCGGCCATTTTATGACATAGTCTCCATTGAATTGTGCACAAAATGGCACCATCAAATTAAGTTAAGGTCTATGGGAACCAATTCGGACTTTAGCTCAAAGAACTGAATGTCTACCAGACTGTGTCACTCACTAGAGTCACAACATCTTCATGTGTGTTATGTTTTTTATGTAATTTCTTGCCACTGCTACATGTAGTACCAGGTTACTGTGTACAGGGTCTGTACAAGGTCTTGTACAACCTATACTACAAATGCTGGACACCCAGGCCTTAACTCACCAGTGATAGCTTCCATATTTTGGCAATAGAGGCTGTATAAAACCAGTTCTCTTTGCAGTGAGGTCTAATTTTTGCTCCTATATACAGGAAGTGAGGTCAAAATTACTTCTATGGGCATTTGGAAGTGATGTAAGAGGCTATAACTTCCTGTATGAATTTCATTGAGTAAAGATGAATTAACTTGGAGAAAGTTTTTGTGAAGATTTGCCTTATAAGTAGAGTTACAATGGAGATGATGGTACTATTAATATAGCTGTTCCCAAGAGTTCAACAAAGAGAATAGCAATTGAATACACTATTCTCTAATTATTGTGGCAGTACTTTGTCTGATGGGACAATAAGTATTTTGGCAGTCATATTATGTACAAGCTATAGTAACAACCATAATTAGTCAGGATAAGACAGCTTTTGTCCTGGCAATGAGCTTTAAAGTCTTAATTAATAATTGGACAATAATGTGGTAGCTAAATTTGGTCCCACCCAAAGAACAGTTATGACAGCCAGATGGACTAAGGATTAGATTTGGTCCCAGAAAATAGCAGGACTTGTGGCAGTGTTATTTCATCTGGGGACCAATTAACTAGCTATGATGTGATGGTTCTAAAGAAGTGGAGCAGGTGTCATCAAGTTCTACATAACACTATAATGGTACCCCAACCATAAAACTCGTTAAAAACTAGCTCTAGCACTCACCATTACAGAACAAGTTTAAATAGGTATGTTTCTCCCCTTTCCAGATTTCTGGATACATCACCAAAAATGTGATATATCTGGAAACTATAAAATTCAGTGTTGGACAAACCCTGTAATTTTAATAGCTACTGTCCTGACTACAGGACTGTTAATTATGTGCCTACCTAGTTACAGTCAGGAGACACATTTCCAGATCTCGAACAGTGGTGGCTGAGGGTGGGGGCTAGAGGAGCTAGAGCCCCCCAAAATTTTGAAAGGGGGGCTAAGCCCCCCCCCCAAAAAAAATATTTGCCTACAGATGGTAAATTTGTCAGAGTATACACAACTTGTCAGAATGTGCAAGGCTGTGTAAAAACAATTAGCCATGTAACACCACAATTTGTAGCTCCTGCATTGACTTTGTACTGTCTGAGCTTGATGTTGTTAGCTTACTGCTTATACACTTTGCAGCCACTTAGTACACCTTGACCTCAGTGCCCAATTATGCTAAATTTTTTTCCCTATTATTCTATTCTCCTATGCCAACAAAATTTACTTATTACTCTCACAGTGTCCACCTATTATTCTGACTATTATTCTTTTACTGGTCTTATCTCTTATCGTATACTATAAATTATCATGTGAACATTAGAGTTGTATTGTAACAATTGAGTTTTCAATATAGATTGTTCTTTACAGGGGGGGGGGGGTAGGAAAGGGGTTCAAAGGATGCTACAGCACCCCTAGTTTTTTTTGTGGCTGTGCCAATGGCATACGTTATTATTTTTTTTAACAGTACCCCTTTATTTAAGGGGGGGTGTAACCCATAAATTTCGCTTTTGCAAAAATAAAAAGCAAAAAATTTTTTTCCCTTATATCCTTACATAACATCTGTACAAGTTGTCTTTCAGCCTTTTGATGCTCCATTGTCTAGTTATGGAGGATTTTATCTGTTTGGAGTAATATATCTCATAGTGTTTTTTTATATGTCATTTTGTAGCTCTTTTTCACTCTATACAATGAGTGGAGAATAATCTGTTTTTTAGTGATGAGTCACTTGTAACACACACTTACATGCAATACATACAGGCCTAC
Source organism: Diacarnus erythraeanus (assembly GCA_964016965.1). NCBI lineage: Eukaryota > Metazoa > Porifera > Demospongiae > Poecilosclerida > Podospongiidae > Diacarnus > Diacarnus erythraeanus. Next base: position 4,885,691 of record OZ024672.1, read on the forward strand.
ATGTGTACTGATACACATGAGTGGTTTTGTGGCAAATCTCACCACTTATTGTATTCTTTGGTTAAAAATGTACCACCTCCATAAATGGGAAGTGTCTGATAGACTGTTTACTATTTTGTGGTAACTTATAAGGACTAATCTCATGTTAGGGGGCAGACACTCTTGTACTTGCTTAAAAATGATCATGAAGCATATCATTGGAAAGCATTTGAAACAAGCTATCTTTTGGTGCCAAAATTAAGGGTAGGGGACCAACAACCAAAAAGTTAAGGTGATAAAAAGTATATCATGAATAATTCATGAGTTGATGGGTTACATCCCCCTTAAGTCTGTTCCAGTTGACTTGTGTACAACATATCCATTGCTTCAAGCTGTTTAACATGTTGGAACAACATGTTTGTTTCCACTGATCCAATAAGAGTTAATTACTTTGTAAAGTTGGAAAGTTTTCATAATAATATTAGAGGGATTTTTTGTTGTTTGTTGCTTTTGATGATAATTTATAGTTTTACATAATTCCCCCCCTCCCTCCTCCCCCCAACTGTGAATTATACAGCACCCCTACCTCAAATCATCTTCCTACCCCCCTGCTTTAAATGAGTTAGCAAGGAGTGAAAAAACACATTCTGCAGCTGCAGAAGGTTGTATCAGTAGAATAGATTTAGACCAGAATGGAAGCTCATGGTATCTCCACCTACTTCCTCCTGAAATTATCCTCAAAATTATGCTAGCATATTTGGGCAATCCCTACGACCTCACCCTTAGCCCCCCCAAAACTAAAAGGTTCGTGCTAGGTTCAGGGTGAATGTCGAAAGGACAATTACGTCATTATTAGAGCGAAAAATTATATTGGTGTTGTGCTTTTTATAAAGTGTTAGAGAGTTGCTCAATACACACTGCACTGCCAAGCTACAATGCTTGTTTTCCATCGTTCTTCTGCTCTCTTCAAATCTTCTCAGACTTGTCTTTCTGCTAATTGTTGTTTTACATACCTAGGCCTCAATTTGAAGTCTGGCAAACAATTCTGTAAGGACTATTCTAATCAGCACATTATTTTTGTTCCTATCTTATCAGGGATCTTAGACTTGCACAACCATTTAGTAAAAACTTGATTGAGTCAGTTGTAATTTCTGTGTCCACCTCAACCACCTAGCCCATTTCTCTCTTTTGTATACCTATTTTTGGGATAATAATAATAATAATAATAATAATAATAATAATAATAATAATAATAATAATAATAATAATAATTACATTGCCATATAGAAACTGTTTGATATGTGACAATTTTTCTTCTGTGTTATTGCTATTTGATTCCTCATTAACTGCAACTTGGCACATTGGCCTTGTCTCCACACACCTACATACCATACAAAACATTACATCCATCTATGTGTATAATATTATAGCTAGCTGTTGTTGGTTAGTGCCTAACTTCACATATTTGACCTAATCACAAGTTAGTCAGCTAGCTAGTTCCCTAGAGGGCAAAGTCCAAAAGCTTGTGTATAGACCATTTATGACAGCTCATAGGTGTAGGGGGGGGGGGGAGGGCAGATTTTTTAGAAAATGAATAAGCTAATAAGCTCAGGCTCTGTCTTAGTTATTATTATTATTATTATTATTATTATTATTATTATTATTATTATTATTATTATTATTATTATTGCTGTTGTTGTTGTAAACTGCATATGTGCATTGTAGTGGTTTGGTAAACAGTATTTGATCATGACAGTAGTGGTTAACAGGTAAGTATGGTAACAGCTGCTTTAAGACTCATAGCCTAGTTGCCTGTAGCTAGTAGCTACCATGTCTGTGAGTTTCTAAGAGAGTCCTTTAAAGCCAGGTGAATCATCCATTGAATTTAAAGCCAGCTATCAGCCTAGCTATCAGCCTAGCTATCAGCCTAGCTATCAGCCTGAACTAGTGAGCAAAATAATATTTAGGTTTTTCGATCAGTGTATTCTAAAATATAGTTTAAAGTGATATTGGAGTACAGAATCCACTATCTTCAATGAAATAGAGTCCACCATATCCTTCTGTACATATTATTTATGGTTGCTTAGTGAATATTACTCTAATTTGCACCTCTTGGATTTTTTTGCTCCCCGCACTTTGTGCAGGAGGGGGCATATCTCCCTTCCACACTCTCTCCCTTGAGCCAAATTGCAGCTCTTTTCTCTTTACCTTATTAGTTCCCCCAGTCCTAAAAAGTTGTCTACACCCCCACAGCTACCTCAAGAATTATTGCCATAAATACTCTAATACGTAAGCTGATTTCATTATGACATGTGACTTGCCATTGATTGGCTTCTCAAATGCCTGTCTTGTGCAAAAGACACCTTCAACACACACTACCTCTGTGAGCATCGCTGCTTTTTTCTTCCCGGGACCCCCAAATTTGACCATATCCTTACAAAACTTGCATTGGCCACAATCCCACCCTGAATGTTTCTTCTTCTTTCTCACTAAGAAATAGAAAGAATGTAAAATCAGTAAAAGTATAGGCTATGTATAGTGATTACCAATAGTTGCCTGAGATTCATCTGCAATGAGGGATCCACTCAATATTGCCTCTTTGGTAACTCTCTATAGAAAATAAAAAACATTACATCACACCTGTGAAAAAATTGAAGTCAGAAGCATGGCAGGAAGAGATCAGCTGAGTGGGTTATGTAACCATGACTAGTCTTATGAACTGTATTAGCTATAGCTACATACAATATGTAATCATTATCTTCCTTTCAGGAGGTGAGGCTATGCCCTGTAAGTAGAAGCTGGATATGTGTTAGGTAAGTTATTAGGCTTTGTGACTACACTCTATGTGACTATGCTCTGTAGCTATGTTCAATGACTGACTACAATCAGAGGACAGAGATATCTCTGCTAAAATATTAATGCTCTATGACTAATGTCTCCTCCATGACTACAGGTACTGGGACTACACTAGACTCATTCCTACACAAAACTTACTGTTCATCTATTCTTTTAAACCTCAAAAAAAAGATCCAAGAGAGATAGCTAGCTAGTTGGGGAGAGGGGAGGGTGCGCGATTTTCTGATAATGACGTAATTGTCCTTGCGACCGACATTCACCCTGAACCTAGCACGAACCAAACTAAAAAACCTCAACCGTCTCTGTCGAAGGATCGTACTGCTTATACTATAATACACTGTCATCTACACACGAAGTTAATGCGCAGGCCACTATTAGTAAGCGCATGTTATTAAGAGGCGCAAACATTATAATAGGTATTGGTATCTAATTATCTTCCTACCTATTCCAGTTCCGGAAGGGGAGAATGGGATCGGGAATTAGAGTGTTTGTTGTCTTCACCTTACTTGGCTTTGCACTCGGAGGTGTTGTCTACTGAAGTCATTGAACCTAAAATATGACTAAGTTGGGAGACTTTTAACGGAAGGACTCACTTGCATGGAAGTAGTGTTATAATAATCCTGCAGTTAATAGCTATCCTATAGGACTCCAGCAAGTCTTGGTACATTTTCTTCCATAAGGTTCCAACTATATTATAGCTGTAACTATCGAGAGGTATGCTGCGTTTACTGCTGTTAGCGACGCTAGGTGAGTGATAATTATGCAAGTTCTTTTTGATCACTGTAGCAATGTGGCTGTATAGGTAGGTAGGTATAGGTAGCTAGCTAGCTATAACTAACTAACCACACTGTTATTTTGCGGTAAATTCTTTCTTCATAAATATATACTGCATAGCTAACATGTATTGTTTCTCTTGTGTAGCTAGCTAGCTAGCTATAACTACTATTATTGTAGCTGCATCTAGCTAGAGATATACTAGCTAGATAGCTGCTTTTTTGCAAAGATTATTATGCTGTTATTCTGCATCTAGTGGTGTACTGTCAGGCTCAAGATGCTGCTCTGAGAAGACTATGTAATGCACAGGTTGTGTGCAGAGATTGCATCGCAGCGAGCCCGGATTGTGTGTGGTGTGCTGCCACTGTAAGTGACTACATGACTTTACTGTGTAGTGTGCAGTGTGAACCTTACACATAGTCTGTACTTCAAACCCAGCTAAAGCATCTGTTGGCATACAAGGAGTTGCTATAAGACCTTATTTTACCATTGAATGGGGAAAACAGACCACACCTAAAATAATGTCATTATCATGGCCTCTCTGTCACAAGTTATGAATGATATGCCAAGATTTTTCTTCATAACTAATTACTATTGTTCTAAATACTTATTTGGAATGACACTTTGTCAGAAGACATAATTATACAAGACACTCTTGTCATGATATAATATCGGTGATTACATGACTCCGCATCCCCAAAGGTTGATATCAACAATGAAGGTTGATTATAATAATATAGTGGACCTCTGTTCCAATCCAGAAATGAATACTACTCCAGTAATTATTTAAGACACCTTGCAATTAGAAATAACTATACATAAGGAAGTTTGAGTTAAAAAAACACTACAATAAAACTGCTATTATGCAATGAAACAGAAATCTTGTGACATCAAATTAGAGATTAGAGAGGTGGTATTGATGTTACTAATACATAGTACATTGACACACAAATAAACTCCATGACTATATATGGTTGGTTACTATCTACAATATAATGTGTCAATCACACAGAAAACATACTACTAGCTGACTAGCATTAGCTATAATAACCTGCTTCTTGAAAGAAGCCCTGGATTAATTAGTGTCATAGGTCACACCCCTGCATGGTACTTGAATCTGAGCTGGTATTTAGTATCTTCATATGGCTGCATGACTGTATGATATTCAAGGTGGTCTGCCTTAGATTATTACCACTTGTCAGACTACACAATTTGTTTAGGCTTATGCTATGGGTTATGGGGGGGGGGGAGTGGGGAAGAGAGGGAGGGTGGGAGAAGGGGAGGAAGAGACTAGCTGGAATCAAATGAATAATTATTGAAGCATTCCAATTCACACAACCTATATTTTGACTCTATTAGTATACTCTTTGGTACTGTGAATTAATAGGAATAATAGACTATCTATCTCTTTCTTCCTAGCTGTTGATAGAGGTCTTGCTTGACAGCTGCTTCAATGAAATCATAGTGTACCTAGCTACAATGAAAGCATATGTTTCTAAAACATACCTATAATAGCTTTTAGAAAAATCTCTGTAGCTAGTCACTATATAGCTATAGACAAAATCATTGTAGAACATCAAAAATTCTATCATTAAACTTCACTCACTAAAGATATAGTCATATTAATATCAAAGGGTTAGGAAAGGGGGGTTCAAAGGGTGCTGTAGCACCCCTAGATTTTTGTTGCTGTGCCAATGGCATACATTATTTTTCAAAACTGACGAACTTGATTTACATAAATTGGATAGTAGATTTAATCCAAGGAGAGTTAATTACTTTGGGGAGTTTCACATTATTATCTATTAGAGGTTATTTATGCTAATTATAGCCTATATAATTGCCCTCCTCAACAGTGAATTGTATCACTCTATACCTCAATTCATCTTCCTACCCCCCCCCCCCCCCTTGTATATCCTATTTCATAAAGTGAAACCTGAGGTTTTACATGTGGGAACATTGCCTCTATAAGTGATTAATGGTCGTTATAACTATGGAATACTAGATGACAGTCACAATTCTCTGGAGTTATATTTACTTGGTGGTCTGAGGACTTGATGTAACTGTTTGATTATGCTATTGTGTTTATTTGTTACCATAGCAATACAATGATACCAGATTCAGATGTTTTGCTAGTACAGAGCCTATGCTTCAGACTCTTTGCCCTGATATGCTACAGAATCCCAAAGGAGGTGTGGATATGGATTCAGCTGTCAGAGTAAGTCAGAAACATAACTAATAGTTCATTTGCTTTTACTTATTACTTAGAATTATGTAAATTTAAAGTGTGAGAGTGCTCATTTTTGTTTGGCACTTGTCTATAGTTAATTTGATAAGCACATACAGTGCTATACTCTAACTATAAGGATAGCTAATACGGAATAACTTCCTGTGATCAAAATTTAGGTGATAAGTGAGTGCATAAAATAGAAGCAGAGTTTGGTAGATTAAATTCTTTGTACATAAACTTAATTACTTAACAGTTTTTATGACCTTGATTATTATATAGTTACCAAACTGTTACGCTCTAACTAGTCATGCTTAATGAACTCATTAATTAAGTAACAGTACTCCATACAGATAACTCTATTTATATCATTCTATATGCAATGTTGATAATTTAAGCCAAATGCTTAAAGTCCATGTTTCAACTGTTGCTAGAATTACCCAACTTGTATAGTAGTACTATATCAATTGTTATAATTATATAGCCTGACCTTGAAGGGTTCAACCAGGTGTCTCCCACTAAGGTCTCTGTAACAGTTAGACCTGGTAAGTATGCCTGTATTAATTGTATTATAATGAAGTATTAATTGTATTATAATGAAGTAGATAATTATTATTATGGTATTAATAAAGCAGAAACTGTATTTTGTTGTTTTTCAGTTCTATAGTTGTTACTGTGGTATATAGGTTTCTCACTTGCTATACTAAACTTCTCTGTGATATGTGTTACAGTATAGGAAATATCCATTTCCCAGGACCAATATAATGGCCATTATAAAATTTCTTCTGTTATGTTGTGGCACAATTCTTTTAAACTGGGTATAGTTGAATAGAAATTGATTGCATGTCAGACAAGAGTGAGAAGCTGTTAGCATGTAAACTCCACTATAATACTGTTGTTATGGTACACACCAGTCATATCTGGTCATAGTCATATTACCATGCTGTAGGTGATCCACAGACATTTGAATTAAATGTCCGTCCTGCTAGAAACTTCCCCATTGACCTGTACCTGTTGATGGATTTGTCATTCTCTATGAGAGATGATCTTGCTAACTTGAAAAGGCTGGGAGCAGATCTTGGTAAGACACAACTTGACATTTAGATTAGCTCATATAATTTTGCTATCATTGCATAAACTATTATTAGAAAGAACGACTGATCAGGATTACACCCTTAGCTAAGGTTACAAAAGAGCATGATCTCACAGTTTTGGCCATACATTATGGCCTAGTGGCAATGACCAGAGTGTTGACTGGAGGGTCAATTCAATTACTTCTTGTTTAGGCTGTATGAAGACAAAAAATCATTTGTAGGTAGCCACAACTTCTTCTAGGTTCCTTATAAGAAAGTGGAAGAGTTTCCTTTTACAATGTTTTATGATTTCTCCTTTAACACATTCTCGCTTATAATTAAATCCCTTTCCCGCACACATGAAAAGAGAAAGGTCTGAAGTTTAAAGTGAATAATTCCCTGCTATCTAGTTGCATGTAAGTACACTGATTTTAACTTCACATAGATTCATACACTAGTTCACTTTGTAGTTTTTTTTATTCTTATGACAAGCTCTAGCCCAGGATTGGTTTATGGCTTTGTTATTGTTATTACAGCTGCTTCCATTGTTAGTTTATCCAACAATTTCTCCATTGGCTTTGGATCTTTCGTTGAGAAACGTGTATCACCGTTTTTAAGTCTTAATCCTGCTGTTCAAGAAGATCCTTGTATGAATGACAATAGATTTGACTGTGAACCAACTTATACCTACAGACATGTCATCTCTCTGACTAATGACTCCAACCGTTTCAATGTAAGCACATTGAGGGGGCATGTAGCACATTGAGGGGGCATCTAGAGAACCAGAGAGAACGATAAGTTTCTGCCCATAGAATTATTTTTGTCTACTGCATTACAATTTTCATTAACTATTTTTAGAATTTGGTGCAAGCGCAGAATATCTCAGGTAATCAGGATTTGCCAGAAGGTGGTTTTGATGGTTTCCTCCAGTCCATACTCTGTACTAACGTAAGTATAATAATAATAATAATAATAGTTATATTCTATGCATACATATGAATCATGAAAATTAATCATGCATTGTGTCACACATTTTTCACCCCATATAAGATGTCAGAGCCAGATCATCAAGGAATTTTGTAGGGTGGGGGTTCTAACCATAACTGATTTAACCACACCCAAAACAAGATGATCAATAGGGCAAAGGACATGATAATTGCATTTTTGGGGTTTATAGTTAGATAGGGAGAGTTGAAACCCCCACCCCACTTAATCCAGCCCAGCATATTACATGAATGATACCAATTTGGATAGGTTCTAATGCACACTTGATCTAGCTAAAGTGATTTAAACCATATTATTATTATTGTTATAGCTATTATGAATCATGCCAGATTCTATTTTTACCAATTTCAATTTCTGGTATGTATAGTTGATTGGTTGGAGAGATGTTTCTCGTAAGCTCCTTCTATACATCACAGATGCTGGTTTTCACATGGCTGGAGATGGCAAGGTAACTATAAATTAACACTGCATGGGCGGAGGAAGATGATTTTGAGTATGGGGACAGATCAACTAAGATCTGTGGTCAAGAGTATCACACTCTCTGATAATCACACCCCTACCATCATGTTTCAATGATGGCATAAAAATAGAAAATACAATTTTGTCTGATGATATAAAGGTGTCTGGCAGTTTATTTTTAATTTGTGTTACTATGTAGTAACATGATTGACTTGTCATAAAACTGTTCACTGGTGGCAGTGGTGATCAAAATAGAGCAGCACTAATTTAGTGTCTCAAGCATGAATGATTATTATGCACTGAATGTGTAGGTGCGTAACTAAGTGGAATTGGTAATGGTCATCAAAGATGCCAAACCTACTCACATAGGTCATCAAAAATAAAGGGGAGACTCAATTAAAACTGACAAACTTGATTTACGTTAATTAATAAATTGGCTAGTAGATTTGATCCAAGAAGAGGTATATAAAAGTTTTCATAATTCTTAACTAGCTATAGCCCTACCCCCACCCCACTGTGAATTGCAGCACCCCAACCTCAAATCATCTTCCTACTCCCCTGATATTTTAGGTATAAGGTTATAACTATGTATGGTATTAGCTATGTGTTATCATATGAGTAGCTATAGTAAGTTTATAAAATTGAAGTACATTAGTTGTAGCTATATGCTAGCTAGATATTAGCTAACTGCATACGAATTATTTTTACAGTTGGGTGGAATCATTCTACCACATCAGAGCATCTGTAGGTTACCTAGTGAAGTTCCACCTGGTGCCAGCCAAGTAGAGTATTCTGAATTTGATACTGAGCTCTATGACTATCCTTCTGTGGGACAGATTGCTCAAGCACTTAGAGAACAAGATATTATTCCAATATTTGCTGCACAGGCTCGAGTTAGAGGAATCTATGATGTAAGTAATAGTTGTTGCATTATTTATAATGGGCAGTCTATTTCAGTGCATATCATAGCTAGATCTGGTTAATTTGACTGTTTTGTAACTAGAACCTCTGAATAATTTTATTAAAGAACACATTGAGATCCCTTGTAGTACAGTGGAACCTCTGAATAAAGGACACACTGGGATCAGGTCTACTGTCCCTTGTAATTCTGAATAAAGGACACATTGGGATCTCTACTGTCAGTGGAATCTTTAACTCGAATAAAGGACACACTGGGATCAGGTCTACTGTCCCTTGTAATTCTGAATAAAGGACACATTGGGATTTCTACTGTCAGTGGAATCTTTAACTCGAATAAAGGACACATTGGGATCATGTCCCTTGTAATTCTGAATAAAGGACACATTGGGATCTCTACTGTCAGTGGAATCTTTAACTCGAATAAAGGACACACTGGGATCAGGTCTACTGTCCCTTGTAATTCTGAATAAAGGACACATTGGGATCTCTACTGTCAGTGGAATCTTTAACTCAAATAAAGGACACATTGGGATCAGGTCTACTGACCCTTGTAATTCTGAATAAAGGACACATTGGGATCTCTACTGTCAGTGGAATCTTTAACTCGAATAAAGGACACATTGGGATCAGGTCTACTGTCCCTTGTAGTAGCTAGCTAGTAAGGCTGCTGTTTATCACTGAAGTGCATGAATAGCTAATTGAGTTAGTGAGTGTATGCATAAGCACTCTAGCTACTTATCAACCAAAACCCACAGCCTGTGCTAATAAGTCTGTACTAGAGTTCAGTACCAGGCCATACAATAGGTAATGCTAAGACCTTGGTCCACTCTTGTATTTAATTAACAAGCCAGCTCTACATTCTTATTATCTGATAATCATTCATGCTTGAATTTTGAAACACTAAATTAGTGCTGCTCTATTTTGATCACCACTGCCACCAGTGAACACCTGTTTTCAGTTTTACCACAAGTTAAAACATATCCCTTTCCAACTATGTCCAAAACAATATCATGTTATAACATGCCCTAAACTCCCAGACACCTTTATACCATCAAACTCTCATAGACAAATTTTTCTATTTTATGTCATGTCATCATTGAAACATGATGGTAGGAGTGTGATTATCAGAGAGTGTGACACTCTTGACCACAGATCTAGTTGACCTGCCCCCATACTCAAAATCATCTTCCTCCGCCCCACTGCACCAAAAATGACATTTCTTACAATCTGGCCAGATGCAGGAAAGACATATATCCTACATTTTTTCAGTGGAGGATAGGGCGGAATTTCCTATATTGCCCTAAATTCTGCCCTATCCTCTACCAAAACAGTGTAGGAAACATGTTTCCTACATCTGGCTGATTGTAGGATATTTCATTTTTGGTACAGTGGCATGTGATAAAATATCACTCGTTAAAACATCGGTATTCTATAATTCCTGAAACTACTTTTTTTCTGGTCACCTTCATGATGTTCTTGTTTTCTTAGCAGGCCTAGTTATGCTAGTCTACTCTACTGTGCTATGTGTTAGCTTAAAATGAATGGAATAGACAATCACTCTATCTATGGGTACTGCAGGCAAGCATGTGTGTTTGGAAATGATCATCATAAACAAAAGTCATTATTAATGGAATGAATATACAATGTAATGGAATGAATATACAATGTAATGGAATGAATGTAATTACAAAAGTCTTCCTAGCTAGTAGGCTCATTTTACTTACCAATAATACTTGTTATTTTGATGCCTGCAGAGTTTTCATAATAATATTATTTCTGACCTGATTCTGAGCATGCTCAGTGCTGCTGGATGCCCTATACTGGGTTTGGGTTTTCATAATATAGTTATTTTTGAAAGAATTCAAAAGGCTAAAACCCTTGAAAACAAAGGCCACTTCAATTTAGTCATCACAAAAATAAATAAGTACCCAGTTTATGAATGTAACAAATGCCAGCAAATTAATCTTTTTCTGCTTGTAATATCAATTTTTAGGCTCTGGCTCAGGAAATTGGAGAAGGAGCATTCACTGATACTCTTGCTACAGATTCCAGTAATGTGGTTGGATTGGTAGAACGTCTTTACAATGTAAGTACATGGAGTCATGCTAAGTTACCAGTATAGATAAAATAGTGGTAGAGATCAGGAGGGAGGGAGGGATTCAGGAAATTGTAAAAAGGGGGGAGAGGGGTTGTATCTTTGTAGACACCTAGAATAGAGGGTGTCCTCATTTCAGGAGGTTGGAATAGAGGGGGTTTCACTGTATACTATAAAGCAGAGCATTAGCTGGGATGGTGTGAATGTGGGGGGGGGGGGGGGGGGGGATTGCAACCCTCACCCCTAGATCCAACCCTTTAAGATGATGTTGTTCTTTTTATGAATGAAAAATGTTTCATTATTTTACCTCAGACTATATCTCAGCGGGTAATATTTGAACAAGAACAAGTTCCAGGAGTTTCTATCACTGTTCGTCCTACAAGATGTCCCGGATTGTAAGTCATATTTATATGATTGATAAATGTATGCCTTAGGACCACCATCACAGCAATTAATGTTACTCTCCACTATAATAATGACTTTGTGGTGGTAGTACTGTGACACCCTAAAACACGTTGGTCAGCAATTAGGCATATGTAGTAACACGATCATAAATATACCTTCAAACAAACAAATGTCTTATGAATAGAATGTCCTATAATATAATTATTATTATTGTACTACTGCAGTGTTATAGATGGCGTATGCAATGGTCTTGCAATCGAGCAAGTAGCTTCGTTTGATGTATCTGTTACTGTCACTGAATGTACTCCTGAACTAAGAAGTGGATCACGTGTGTAAGTTGCATGTACATAAGTTATGAGAAAGTGGTTGCATCGTAGCAATACTGAAAGAGACCAGGCAAGTAGGTTCTACTATAACTGATATTAATTTCAAGGCTCCATTATAAAAAAGTGATTTTTATCCATGTTTTAATGCAGTGTGTCAGTTCGTGTTGTTGGTTTTTCAACATTTGAAGTAAATTTGACTGCAATCTGCCAGTGTCCTTGTGATAGTAATACAGTAAGTAAAACAACTGAAGTAAATTAGCCATTCTTACTCTGTGTTCTTATTACAGGAAGAAAATAGTTTAGAGTGCAATAGAAATGGAACACTTACTTGTGGACAATGTGTGTGTAATCCTGGAAAGTGAGTATTAAGACCATTTGAAAATTTAATACTAGTTTCTAATAGAAAAATTTATCAAAGATGCATGCATTCTTGAGGTATATAATCAATTAATCATGCTCATCACAATATTATATAGAACAACATTTATAGCTATATTTTCATGATTTTGTAGTTTCGGTGAACGCTGTCAGTGTGATGCTCTCAATCAAGGTGCTCAGTTGGAGTGCCCGTGAGTGTTAAAAATTATTGTTAATTTTTCTTTGATTTTTTTAAAAATTACTCACAAGAATTGTTTTTCTTTGATTTTTTAGTCTTGGAGACAATGATCTACAATGTAGTGGCCGAGGAATGTGTGTATGTGGTGTCTGTAACTGTCAATCCGGTTTCTTCGGAGCGGCTTGTGAATGTGATGAGAGTGCTTGTATCAATCAAGATACTGGACTTCTTTGCTCCGGGAGAGGAACCTGTGGTTGTGATGGTCAGTGTACATGTAATGTAGAGCCTGTCAGCCAGCTACCATATAGAGGAGATCCGACCACTTCAGACCCTAATACATGTCAATGCACACCCAACACTCAAACCTGTCGTGATCCTTCCAATAGAAATGTGAGTTGTTTTGTACAACACAATCAGGCAATATTATATCAGAAATGGAAATTTTTCTGTCTGTAATAAATAATATGCCATTTAGTTATGAAAGTAGTAGAAATTGAAAGGGTGATGGAATAATCTACTAGAACCCTGAATATTTTCCCATGTTACTCTGTAATGTAGTCCGCCACTTTTCTATCAATGTGGAATTGAATGGATGTGTAGAGTCACAAGCCAAATAGAGTTCTTAACTCTACTGCAGAAATTTGTCTTTTGAGTAGACCATAGTTGCCAACTTTTCCAGATCAAAATACAGGACAGTAAGCCACACCCCCAGACGACACTTATTATAGAAGCCACACCCCTTACATTTGACCTTTGTACTTCAATGTTTATTGATTATGACTTCAAGTTAGCATAGTTCAGTTAGCTCTGATAGCTACTTCCCTAGTGCAGATCGAGTAGCTTTTTTTGCACTTCTGCAGAAGTTAGTCAGATTGTACTGCAGTGCAGCAGTGTGCCTGGTCTGGAGGCTTGAGCCCTGAGGCAGATAGGCAATAACCGGGAAAGTCTGTGAACCGGGCGGGAACAAGGAAATGTTTAAAAAAAAACGGGGTTTCCCGGCAACAAAACTGGGAAGGTTGGCAACTATGGTAGAATTGTTGTTAATCCTTCTCTTGTTTTATATTCTAAGGCATTGTGACTTCCAAATTTCTCCTCATTTTGTGGTAACGGTTACAAGTACATTTTAATCTTTTTTCAGAGTATCTGTAATGGTCGAGGAGTCTGTGGATGCAATGGAATCTGTGAATGTGAAGATCCTTACTTTGGTACATTCTGTGAGCTTTGTTCAGGATCAGATATCTGCTTAGATATTAACTGCCCTGCTAATCTTGAATGTGCTAACTGTGCAATAGACATAATAGCAGCAAATGCTGGTATTTTAGAGTTGGAAGACTTTTTCACCAATGAAACAGTAATTTCCCAGCTACCCATGGGATCAATTTTTAGTAATAATGCAATGAGTGGTGTTCTTGAAGTAAGGCTGCCTCGTGGACATTGTCCAGTGTGCAGTGAAAGCGCTATCATTATTGATGGTTCAGATACTGCTGACTATGAGATTGATGGTAAGTAGCTAATTGGTATGTAGTAGGGTGTGAAGTATGTGGTAGTGTACTGTCGTTATGTCTTGTCCCAATTGATAGCTACAGATTATAAATTGCATGTAACTTTGTTTCAAAATTCAAAATAATGTTAATTGTGAATGAAACCAAAAATGGGTAAGGGGTAGATGATTGCACAAAATTAATGACAAACATTTAAGCATTGACATGAACCTATAGGCTATAGGCAGAGCCTCCAACCTGAAGTGAACAACTTCAGTACAAAAATAGCTTACTTTCCACATTTTTATAGCAAATCCTGGAAACTAGCTAATTTCATGAACTGCACTTTTTTAAGGCAGAAAATTAGACTTGTGAATCTATGCTTACAGTAAACAAACAAACTTACAATAAACTTTTTATTATCTAAACAACTCTTTAAGCCTCAGATAATGTTTATTATTAATTCATATATAGCAGTTAGCTAGCGCTAGTTCATGCTTCCTTATAAATTGAATCAATTTCCATACTCTCCATATTTTAGGGTGCTTCTATGTGTAAATTTCCTTACAGTATTCTTATAGTATATTACAGTAATCTTATTTTATAGTCAGTAATCTTATTATAATATATTATTGAATATTACAAGTATATTACAAATGACATAATGTCCAGAATTTACACATAGAATCACCCATATTTTAAGTGTGATTTCCATACAAAATATGGATAGCTAAATTGGTATGGTTGGGTGTTTTCTACATGTTTGTATTTAGCTAATGCATCTATTAAGAGCATTAATATGTTGGTTAACAGGTTACATTTATGATGGGTATGTATTGTTATTATGGATATACTTTTTCATTGTCAGGTGAACCTGCTCAGAGATGTGAAATATTTAGAGGAAATTGCATCTATGCATATTTTATTGCAATTGACACACTGACTAACAACTTCACTGATGTACATGTGGAATTCACCTGTGAGCTATAATATAAATCCCAGACAAGTAATCTTTATTCAGTGGCTGATATTAAATGGTGTACTGTATCTTAATACTAGCTGCTAGGTGTAAAATCCTTTCAGATAAGCTTAATTACAGCCATCAAGATAGCTATAATTAGTCCTTTAATAAGGGAGACAGGTAAAGGAGGATATCACCACAAATTACAGAGGGCTAGTTCAGCCACATTAACCTCTATAAACTTTGTTCAAGTGTAGTTAAATATTATAAAGCTCTTTTAAAGAGCTTTCTAGTGGTCTTTTAAGGTTTCTTTTGCTCCAAAGATGTCCAATGAACTACCTTGCATTATATGTATATACAATTAAATAAAACTGAGTTTAAACTATACTAATAAATACAAATATTTTTTATTAAAATACTAATATACAATTATATAAGTATAATAATATAATATTATATATAATATATAATAATATTATAATAAATTTCATAAATACTAATTCCCTATATTCAATTAATGCATGCTGTGTTTTAATACTAGAGTTTATATAACACATGTCAGTTTGAAAAACAAGCAAGCAAACTATCTTAATCATTTGGTGGGTGGAAGCTAGTTGAACCAAGTTTCTGGAGACAGGTGTGGCTAATTATCCCTCCTATGAATATAAATAACATAATTTTTTCCCTCCCCCCCCTTCCCCGGATTACTTCCTATTGTTATATACTCTTCACTGATGTCAGTTATATTTTGGGTCCAGCGTGCTTGGGGACTAGTGCATCATCAGGCTCTATTGAACCATGGATTGCTGCTCTGATTATTATTGCTGCCCTCTTCACCCTTGGCATTCTGGCTCTAATTCTCCTCAAGATATTCTTGGTGCTTCTGGTAAATATAATAATATTGACATTGTGCAGGATTTGGGCAACATATACTCTATCTGCTAATAGAGCAGTCTGGGTGGAGTATATTTATAAGGACATAGTCTGTATGTCATCATAACACATGATAAAGTCACCTAGAAGCTGAGCTTTGATGTGTAGCCAATGGCCTTTCCATATTTTCCTTTAAATAGCTCTCTTATCATCTATGGAATCAAAAGAATGACTGGGCAGATGAAACTTTAGTCATGTGATACTTAAAATTCTTATTAATGATCGAGTAATTAGAATGTAATTTTCAAATAAAGTAACAGCTAAAGATGATAGTAAGATATGAGCATGAAATAGCACAGAGTAGACTAAATGAATGAATGTTGGATCTACAAACTACAAAAGCCCTCTCTAGTTAACATAGTTAACATAAATTACTTATTCTAAATCAAGTCGTGTGTATGTATAAGAGAAATTAAAGAAGTTGCCATAAAAAGATTCAATATTTTTTGCTATAGGATATTGTTGAAGTCAGGAAGTTTGAACAAGAACTAGCAAAAACCAAATATTCCAAGGTACTTCATAATAAATAAATAAATAAATAAATAAATAATAAATAATAGTGTATTATAAAGACTGTTAAATATATTACTATGTATATATACAGTTGATTAAAGCATTGTTTCCAATAATCCCACAGAATGAAAATCCACTCTACCGAAGTGCAACTAAAGACTATCAGAATCCTTTATATGGTCGTTAATAACTATCTCCATTATTCATCTTCTTTCTCATGCAATTGCATTGAAAATTAAAAGTAGCATAAATTAAATTATTGGTTCTTTTATATTCCATACAGTCATAATACTAATAGTGTGTTCTTTTAGTGTGTCATTATAATATTTTCATGTAGTGATTTTAAATAATAATTTTCTGTAATTAAAGTTGGGCCTTGAAACATCTTAATATAAAGAGGTTTTTTTTAAATCATTTCTACATAGAGAATGTGCCAGTGTTTTCTCTAATATGTAATACACTACACTGCTTCTAAGGGTAATCAATTCCCCCTTATATATATATATATACTGGTTGATAAGATGGTACTTCACTCACTGCAATAGTATTATTGTATAATAGCTATTAATACAAAGAGTGAATGATCTCATCATCATCATGATGATAACTATTATATATTGTTGTTGTTGTTGTTGTTGTTGTTGTTTATTTATTTATTTATTATTATTATTATTATCATCATCATCATCATCTCAGTGCTGAAGGCAACAGTTGTGGTGGGTGGTGGTGGTGAGTGGTGCTGGTGGGTGGTGGTAATGTTGACATTCATAATGTATGCAAGCTCAATTCAAGTTGTGGGCATAGTCAGTCACTATAGCCCTTGAAAACTAGAATCTTTACAGTTATTGAAGATTAAAAAGTCATGTCTTTGCTAAGATTAAGCCTACCAGTCAGATTTTAATTTACATAACTGACTCAGAGCCCCAACCACACGGATTTATCCGTATTTTTACGGATTTATACCTATAAATACGGACTACAGAAATTGATTCAATTTATACGGAAGTATAGCTAGCTAACAGAACAGCTTTGAAATAACATTGTCCAGAGGCTTAAAGAGTTGTCTATATAAACAGTTCATACTCCAACAGGTGATAAAAACAGTAAGTATATTTATTGTCAGTTAATTCATGATATTTGTCTACTGGTGCATTGTTATTAAAATTTATATAGCTATAGCTTGTTCCAGTGTCTCCTATCAAGCACTATGATAGCTAAGACTCTCAATTCTAGCTCACAGTCTAGTCTATTTTTTATCACAAGATACCTGCACACGTAGGTGTGTGTCTTATAACAATAATAATAATTAAGAATGATGCAGGTCATTAAACTAGCTAGCTCTACGGAATTTACTACAAAAATACGGAAAGTGAGCAATTTTTGTACTGAAGTTATTCACTTCAAGTTGGAGGCTCTGAACTGTTATAGTTCACTCAGGTATAAAAACTTCAAGTTTTGTGTGCATAAGAGCTTCCACTAGTGCAAGATGTTTAATCTATGCATGATTATATAGTACCTTCATACTGGTAACGTGAAGTGAGTAAAATGTGGAGTTATGCCTGAGTTATGTCAGTCATCTTGTTATGTAGCACGATGGTAGAAGCTGCTATTCCTATATACATATGGATCCTTTCCTTGATATTGTCAGTGTCAATGTCGTATAGTATAAGGAAAAGTTGTATGGTTTGTGTCCATTCTGATAGATGAGTCTCAAAATTATTAAAGATTTAGATCATGTGATGTGGTGGCATTCTGATGAGAGCATGATGATCTATTTTTTCCTCTTTCACATGCCTATGTCATGTAGATGATGATTTCACTCCAAATGTGTAGTGAGTCACTCACTGCCAATATTCAGTATACTACTCTGTCATCTTTTATTCCTGTAAGCCCTTATATTTGGTAGAAATAAAGGTGTTATGTGCTTAATAGTTTTTGCCTGAGGTGTCAAAGGCTTCTATATAATTATCTTGACAATCTCAGCTCCTGTTTGTACTATTAATGGTTTGCTTCTTTAGACCTCTTGCAGTGGATGCTTTCATGCACATTTATCTTGATCAACATGTAAATAAGCAGATGTGCCTGAATAGATGTGCATAAGCAACATTATTTGAAAGAATTCAGAAGTTATCTCTAAACTAAGCACATTTGCAGTTATAATTATTTTGTTCTGCATGGATGTTCTAGCTATGTGTATGGATGTTGTATGGATAGCCCTTCAAAATAAGTTTAGGAGTTCATGTGAGGACATTAGAAGATAAAAATTAGGCATGAATTTTCATAAATTCAATAGAGAGCAGTGAGTGAGTAGTACCACAGTTCTGGAAATTAATATTGGGTGTTAATAAAGATGTGAAAGCCTCTTCAAAGCTCAGAGTATCAAAAAGCCACATTCCATATTTACTATAAAAAAATAATGATTTTTATGATTAAAATTATACACTTATGAAACTACAGTATTCTAGCTAGTTACAGTATTATAGCTAGCTACAGTATTCTAGCTAGCTACAGTCTCTAGCTAGTTACAATAATGATTCAGTAGCTAAATTTAGTCTGACAAGAGTATCATGAAATATTGTATGCTGGATTTTCGTAATTCTTTGTTGCACCTTGATAAAGTGGATTTTCTTTCTGTAAGGTAATAATAACAATTATTATTACAGCAATGAACATTATAACAACAACAACAACAACAACATTAATAATAATAATAATAATAATAATAATAATAATAATAATATATTATATATATATAATAATAACAGTTATTGAAAACCAGTTAGCTAGTATTACATACAATCAGAGAACAATTAAACTCTAACAGTTAACCACAGTGAGAGATTTGTGGATCAGATGCATGCATGATAATAGGCAAAAAACATGAGGTATAATAATTATATATATAGATATAATTTCACATTGATGTGATCTATCTACTGATGTATAATATTGTCACGAATAGCTATGTGTTATAGTAAAATATCATAATATTCAGTAGCTAAAGTACCTGGTTAAACTGTCTTCCCTCCACTTCTTTTTCAAATTTTTTGAGTTCAACACGATACTATACAAGAAAATACCTCAGTCCTTAGTACTTCAAGAGTTTAGAATAATATATAGAGTAATCTGATTGCTCTTAACAAGATTACCAATTTGATATGCATTAATAGTGTATTGCTTTCACATAATTATATACTTATACAGACTAGTGCTGGTCTGTATAACTGAGGTTCCACTGTATATATTAATCTCTGATCCAACTCCTTGGTGGGCTTACTTCACTTGCCAATTATCCCCATCACAGGAATCATACTAATATCTTAGCCATTAAAATTAAACTCAGAAATGCTTTTTTGAAGTAAAAAGCTTTCGAGTCCTCTCCTTTCTGTGGTTTACTTACTTGTTAATTATTGGTAAAGGGTTACAATGTTATATACTGCAACATTGTACTATGATAACTGTTGCTGGGTTCAGTAACCATAATATGTATAGTTATCCACATGATATTATTGTATGTACTTCACTTTATGATTATCTACACTAGCTCTAATTGCATGAAAACTTTTCTATAGTAACATAATATGGACCATGGACCATCAACATACCAACATGATCAAAATTCCTTTGAGAAGTGCCAGTATCAAAAGTCCAAGCCCCAGAAGAGCAAGAAGGATAGCAGCAGCAATGATCCAGAGAACGGAAACAGAAATGGAACTGTCATCTGACTGTAATCTTGAAATACAAACTAAAGAATAATCATGAAAAGATCATTAACCCTACATTCAAACTTCTTGCTAACCCCTCCCCCCTTAAATATTTTCCTCCCACTACTGTCAGTAAATTGCACACAAAGCAAATATAGATGGTTTTAGAAATAGCTATTGTATAGTAGTAGCATGAATTAGAACAGTGTACAGGCTTACCTCTTCTATATTCCACATGTACTGAAGTAAACTCATTAGTGTCTGGATTAATGGCTACAAAGTATCTGTAAATGCAATTGTCTCTCATTTCTTCACACCGCAAAGCCATCTCACCTGAATGTGTTTGAATAATATGACCTGGTACAGTACCACAAACATACAGCTACAAACATACAGCTACAAACATGCAGCCACAAACATGCAGCCACATAATAACTAGTTACCTCTCTTACAGTAATTGAGGCAACCCCATTTGGTGCATAGAAATCTACTGTGGTAAACAGAGGGAGCCCCACACTAAGGCTCTTTCTCCATGTAACAGATTATTTAATCATTGTCAATATGCTATTGCTATGGCTAGGGCTAGGACTAGAAACAGTGATACAGTACAATAACAGAAGTAATCTGAATGATGTAATATGTTACATGGAGAAAAAGGAGAAAGAGCCCACACTAAGGAGTCAAATGGAAGGTTTTTATGTATTTGTACCTTCTCTTAATGACTTTTGACTGTGATGACCCTTTCCAAATACACTTGCCCACATAATGCTGTGTATTCTTATGTTTATATGTGGCGTTTGATTTATATACTCACTCCTATAGCCACAATATGTATATCTACACTATGCAATACATACTATTCACTCAAATTATGTGTTCCGGCAAGGATAGCAAGGTCTTGGCTTTACCAACATTTTAGACTATCATCACAAAAAATTTAGCATTTAAAACATCACACACTCATCACACACTCATCACACACTCATTTTTCCATATACGTAAAGCAAAATTCTAATCATGAACTCTGACCCTGGACAACCCCGAGAAATAGTACATTATAATAGCTACAGAGTGTGGAGCATCTCTACTAGGAAAACATCGGGAATCCTTTACATAGAAGATATCAGAGATTACAATACAGTGTGGGACTATGTTGATAAGTGTCCTTTATATAAAGTATATTTTTTATTACTCTATTGATAATGCAGTGATAACGTAGTTCTTGTTACTGAGTGCTTACCATTAATCTCATAGTCTGCCATCTCAGTTCCACTGATTATGACAGCACCATTCTCACATGCAGAGCAATGTGACATGGGCAATGTTACTAGCGAGGCATTGGTGTCCATATCGAACATTAGCCTGGACCCCATAGGGAGTAGTTCTGAATCAACTACTTTATTAGTGAAGAAATCTGTTGAACTTATTGTATCCGCTGCATTGGCTATTATATTTATTGCACAGTTGGCACAGTCACGATTAGAGTCACAGTTATTATCAAAGCAGATATTTGATCCTGAACAAGGCTCACAGAATTGACCAAAGTAAGGATCTTCACATTCACAGTTTCCATTACATCCACACATTCCTCGACCATTACAAATACTCTAAAAATAGAATAGAATAGAATATTATTATAACAATTCTTAAAGGGTACATGGTTTTAGCTTTAGAAAATTTGATGAAATGGCTGTAAGATTGGGAAATGTGAGTTCTCGTCTCCTCTTCCTCATGCAACTTTACTTTATTGTCAGAATTTCAATTCATGTAAGAATGTGTATATAGGTCTTATCTTTCCAACAAACCGACTTAGCAAGGTAACAATCTACGTATATAGGCACACATCCAAGTTCCTTCTTCCTCTAGATAATTTTGCCTTCACCTTTATTATAGGGGTCATGGATCTGCATAATAGTTAACACTTTCCTTCATTCTCCACAGCTGTCTCGTAATTTATAACATTATTATGAAACTTCCTTTCCAGGAGTACTGTATTATGCAAGTCATCAGTAGGGATTGCCCAAATATGCTAGCATAATTTTGAGAGCACAGGAGAATAATGCCAGAATAATAGGTAAATTTCAGGAGGAAGTGGGTGGAGATACCATATACATGGGCTTCCATTCTGGTCTAAATCTATTCTATTGATACAACCTTCTTCTGTAGCTGCAGAACGTGTTTTTTTTAACTCCTTGCTAACTCATTTAATGAACAACAGTGTAGATCTATATTGAAAACTCAATTATTATGATATAACTCTAATGTTCACATGATTATTTCTTTCTAATTATAGTATACGACAAGACAGATGGATAAAGAATAATAGTCAAAATTTTAAGAATAATAGGTGGAAACTGTGAGAATAATAGGCAAACTTTGTGGCATAGGAGAATAGAATAATAGGCAAAAAAATTAGCATAATTGGGCAACCCCTAGTCATCAGTATTTATTTGATAAAAATATGAAAAGCTCTGAAAAGTTAAAATACTACATGTAACCATTATCTAACATGGTCTAACATGTTGACCCAGAACTCTAGAAAAAAGTACCATTTTCCCTCACACTGTACATGCCTGAAACTTGCAAATAATTAGGAAAATGCTAATGAACACTAAGCAAGTATGGCATGATACATACATGTTGTATGAATACAGTTACTCATACTTACTGTGCTATTTGATGGGTCCCGACAGTTCTGAGTGTTTGGAGTGCACTCACACAAATCTTCTCTATATGGTAGTTGGCTGACAGGCTCTATGTTACATGTACATCGACCATCGCAACCACAGGTTCCTCTTCCGGAGCAAAGGAGTCCATTATCTTCATTAATACAATCGTTCTCATCACATTCACATGCTGTCCCAGAAAAACCAGGTTGGCAGTTACAGATACCACATACACACGTTCCTCTGCCAGTACATTGAACATTGTTATTTCCAACACTAGGAGAAATAAATAATGAAATTAACTACTGTGCTGAAATATTATCATTCACGTAACAGAATATATAACTTCAGCTATTATTTGTGAGCAGGTTCAGTATTAAGATATGTGTGATTGATAGATAGATCTGACTCAATAAAAACTGAAGTATGCTTGATTTCTTAAACCTGATGTTTAAAGTGTCACATTTGGTATCCAGGAAAATCTGAATTTGTATGACTGGTCAAGGGCAGTATCCTCTCTGAAATGATGATAATAGCTAGCCTATATACACTGATTCCATTATATAGCTATGGCTCTTTCATTCTAAAAGTGAAAAATATACTTCAGCAGCAAATATATGTATGTTTTATAGTATAGTCAAGTGTTGATAGTGAAATCATCACTAACTAACACATAAATAAATGTAGTTTTAAGACACTGAGAACGAGCAATCTGAAACCCAAAATATTATAGAGACCTTGCAAAAATCTTCAAAGATAGCACTAGGAAGCAGAAACCTTAAGAATAACCTACACAAGTGGGCTAGCTAGGGCCAGAGGCTAGGGGCTAAGGCTAGGACTAGGGGCTTAAGGCTAGGTGTTACTTAGTTCCTTCAATAACTTTTACCATGCTGGCCAAAGAGAAGATCAAAGAGTTAAAATATTACTATACACTATGTTACAGGTTAGCCATGTTCACATGATACATGGAAATATAAATTATTGACCAGGAAAAAGTTATGCAAGCAACTAAAATATCCTATTATCTAACAGCTATGTAGTGACAGAGTTCCTTTAAGTCTCTGGGACTATAATACAGAACCTTTAGGTTTTTAAACACAGTGGTTCAATTTTGATCAAAGTATCCATAATGACCTGACAGTTTAAAACTAATGGTTTGGGTAAAATAAATGGCTAAATCAAACTCACCTAGCTATGTTACAATTATTAGTAACTCACGGACAATCCAATAATTGAGCACCTTGGTTTGAAGCATCACATTGACAGAACATACCAAATCTACAAAAATTTGAGGGCTATCAGTATAAACTTCTATCATAAATACAACCAATGTATTTCTTGGAAATGAAGGGAATGGATGAGGTCACAATGCAAAAAGGTATATAAACTAGAGAGGGATGGAGACTTGTAATGAGTGGACAATTGAGGTCAACTTCTAGCAATAATTATAATGTAAGGACCATGCAAGACTATTACATATATTATATACCATATTATTGCTAATCTCAATGTAATGTTTTCACAGAAGTGGATTTAAAAAAAAATTATCACTTAGCTTTTAGTTGATCAACAGCAGAAAATAGAGTAAAAATAAAGTGACAACAAAATTAACTAGAAGTATAGTAGCTACATGCTAAAATGATTGCTAAATTACACTAATATCTTACCTTCCAGGCTCACAGTCACATTGTCCACAATTGAGTGTCCCATTTCTATTGCAAAATGTACTGTTTTGTTCCTGTAACAACATAAATATCTTCCTGACATTTACTTATGAATATCAAGCTAATACTTTTCAATATGTATATTTAATAGGATAGTTGGCTGTAGTATTTGGGATTACATAGGTAGCTATAGATAATGAGTTAGCTGTAATAGCTACGTATATGAACATAAAGTTTACAGTGCTTGGTTTCTCTTCACTCTGAGTATAAATTTGCTAGAGTTGGGCTTAATAATACCGAAAGAGCCTCTCCTGCCATTGTCTTCATAGTATTGAAACTGTATTACTGTGTAGTTACACTAGACTATAAACCTAGAAACTTATCTTCGGGCAGTATTGATTAACCAATCAAATAAATAAGCTCAAGATATGGTGATCGGTATATCAGATACGAGCTTCTATGGACCATTTGTATTTGGATTAATAATTATTATTATTAGGTAGATTAATTTGCACTGTAATAGCTATGTCCTCTGTAGCAAGACATAAAGTGCAGAGCTATAAGACATACAGTTAAAGTTTATTACACTGAGATTAGTTCCTGTTGTATCATATTTCCTTGTTTAGTCTGGGATATTATAAAATGCATACCAGACAGTTAGTGCTTCATGGAAAAGAAAAATCTACATGTATAGTAGTAGTATGTAGAGTTA
Source organism: Diacarnus erythraeanus (assembly GCA_964016965.1). Lineage (NCBI taxonomy): Eukaryota > Metazoa > Porifera > Demospongiae > Poecilosclerida > Podospongiidae > Diacarnus > Diacarnus erythraeanus. The sequence goes on from OZ024672.1 coordinate 4,910,998, forward strand.
CAGGTATCCCTTGAGTTTCTCAAAGCATAACTTGCATGCATTCATGTGAGTCACTCCAGTGAAAACAAGTGATTTTCTCACAAAATCCTTAACTGTAGCATGACATCTCACAGTTATAGCTTAACACAGTAGCTAGCTGTCATAGCTATATGGGGATCTCTTGGTTATAGGCTTGAAGCAGTCAATAATTAGCACAAAATGTGACAGCTACTTTATATAATATATGCAGTTATAAAGTATAGGTGTATATAGTTATCACACCCATTTATAAGAAATATGCTCTAGAAATTGCCACTAAAGTCTATTTGGGTTGACCTGGCACCACAAATATTTGCAATAACTTGCTAAATTTTCATCCGATTTCAAAATTTCAAACACCAACAGTTAAATAATTATCGTAGAATTTTTTTGATATCTTTTATAAGGTTCTAGGTCTTACCAGTCAAAAGTTAGCTGTATGTCCCATAAGCAAAGTACAGAGCATTCCATTAACCGCACGGAATGTGGTGTGCGTTATTTACCTCAATTCCAGCAATATACTGGTGTAGCAGTTACAGTTAACATGTGGTTTGGCTCCACATACCATCATCCACAAGTATTTTGCTAAATCAACTAATGATGCACTACTACATAATCACACTCTACCACTACTACTTCCGTGGGCAAGTGAACGAGAATAGACTTTAGCTATGCTGTGGTGGTCAGGTCTGTTCAGGTGCTTTATATAAATAATAATGAAAGTTGGACCAATACAAGAGATACATGGATATTAAAGAAATTAGTCTCATAACCTTATTAGGAAGCAGTACAAAAAGTGCACAGAGATGAGGAAACATACTGAGGTAAGTGCATGTGAGAAACATACAAAGAACAAATGGCAGCAATCTTCATCTAAAGTATAACAATACACCACTATGGCTGCAGTGAACAGAGTAGCTAGCATGCCTTGGCTAAAAGTCTATGCCTATTTGGATCAACAAGCAACTTTCAGATCAGCTTGATACATAACTATGGTTTCATAATCCAGCACTATTGTAGCAGACCACATGCCATAGGAAGCAAATTTTGAGCCGCCCTAGAGTTTAGTAGGCCATACTTATTTCTTAGCTGCCCTAGAGTTTAGTAAGCCATACTTATTTCTTAGCTGGCCTAGAGTTTAGTAAGCCATACTTATTTCTTAGCTGCCCTAGAGTTTAGTAAGCCATACTTATTTCTTAGCTGGCCTAGAGTTTAGTAAGCCATACTTATTTCTTAGCTGCCCTAGAGTTTAGTAAGCCATACTTATTTCTTAGCTGGCCTAGAGTTTAGTAAGCCATACTTATTTCTTAGCTAGCAATTATTTAAAAAAGATTTTACCACCTTCAGGAGGGGTATTAAAAATCAATAGGGTCATTGCTCCTTGGTCCAGCCCTTCCTGTTCCTAGGCCTTACCACCACATACATTTTTGATAACAAATTTTGTGGTAAGGATAAGCATATTTTCACAGCCAAATAGACATAATTAGCTGCTGCATGCTAAATATGAATATCTTCCCCATCATACACGGCAGGAATCAAGCCCTGAGAAATGCTTTAGTGTGACCTTACCTTGTACATCCATTGTGTAGCTACTTATGTAGTATACTAGCTAGTATATGTGTGGTCCAATCAAGGAGATACCACAATACATATTTAGTATTACTTAAAATATTACTTGAGTTTCTTCACATGGGCACTGGCAGAGTGCTCTCACTCCCACTACAAATGATCCAAATCCAACAACACGAACTGAGACACTACATAAATACACATTACATGTGAACCACTTAGCTACATTGATACACATGCTAGTTAAGTGAGGGATTAAGACTGCTAGAATTCATGCAGTTAAATAGTAGCTTCAACAAGACACAGTTTACAATGATTTACTACAGGTCAAAATAATGGGCATTATTCTCTCTAGAGTGATGGACTATATTTTTAAACTCTATTAATGGATGTAGTATTCCAACTAAAATGCTTGTTTTGTGCTAACACAAATCAACTTACTTTCTTTCACTATCTAAAAGTTCTTGAGTACATTCAGTAACTGAGACAGACACGTTGAATTTAGCATTACGCCCAATCTGAAGGTCACTACATATTCCATCTTTTATACTGCAGGGGCATAAAAGCAAGTAATATTTACACTGTGTAGGGGAATGACCTCTATAAAGAAAATATACATTATAAATAAAATTTTTGATATTTTTTTGCTAGCCATGTGTAAGTTATTAAGCATAGAGAGAGTTTTGATTCATTCTTATGTAAGTTCAGTGATTAAAGAAAGAATAACCTTAAATATAATAAATATTTGTAACAAAATGCTTCCTGATATTACATATGGTAATTAATTACCCAATGACAAACACCCATAGTTATAATTAGTATTTAAATTATTGAGCAATACACTTTGCATAGAACAATAAATCTGGGAAGCTTTCGAGTTGAAATGTTTATTGTTTGATTTCACCATTTGGGATAGTTTAATTATGAATTGATTCTGGTTTCTGAAAATATTTCACTTTCAAAAATTTATTGTGAAATTTCATTACTATCATTCAATATTCAACTTTTCATTCTTCATGATGAGAGTATCATGACTCTCATCCACCTTAGTGTTGGGAAACACATAATATGTGGAGTCATGCAAAAATCTAGGGCTTCTTCTCCACATTTAGTAAATGACACTCAACAGGAATGGCCATTACTCACTCATAACCGATAGAACTCTGTGCGCCATGTATATGTTAGTCTAAATAATGACACATCTCAACTAAGCCACTTACGATCCTTCAGGACATGTTATTGGATTGACAGTGATAGAAATGCCTGGGATTTGCTCTTGCTTAAATATTACCCGCTGAGATACAGTCTAAGAGGCAAAATAAAGAAACTATGTACACAAAGAGTTATCAGTTATAGAACAGGGTCAGTACAGCTTCCAGGACATTAAGAAGAGGAGTTCATTTCTTTAATATGGAGGAGGGATTGGGAACATGAAGGCTTTAAATACCTGTCCATGTCAGGCTCCCATTGTGGAAAAGTATTAAAACTTCACATGAATTATAGTACTATATATCTTTTTAACGACGAATAAATTTGAAGTCGATTACAAAGAATCTGATGATGCTGAATGCACTTACATTGTATAGTTCTTCCACTAATCGAACCACATTACCAGAGTCAGTATCAAGAACACCAGTAGCTGCTCCTTCTCCAAGTTCTAGAGCCAAACTCTGTAAAGATAGTTACTATGACACTATTACTTCTCTATATGATACTGCAAGTTCTTTATAATTATTATGACACTGCAAGTTCCCTATAGAGGTAATATAATACTGCTCATAAAGCAAGAAGAGAAGCTAAAAAACCAGTCATCAATGTGTGCCTGTATAATTATAGGGATCACCCCCCTCTGGGGTGTGGAAGGTGGGCTCAGCCAAATGTATGGGGGTACATGAGGGGAATGTGAGCTGTAAGGGAGGGGGCTTTTCCCATACAGATATAATAGATGTTAGAAGGACCTAGGCTGTCCTTCACTTATAATAGTAGACAAACCATACAAATCACCCTACTTACCTCATAAATTGATCGAAAACTTCTTACAGCAGCAAACACTGGAATAATCTCTTTCTCCCTTAATGTTTGAGCAATCTGACCCACAGATGGATAGTCATATAGTTCAGAATCAAATCTTGAATACTCGACGTAGCTTTCATCAGGGGGGATTGCCTGAGGTAGCCGACATACGCTCTGATACGGAAGAATGATACCACCAAGCTATATAGAATTTTGAACTGATGAATTATAATATGGCAAACTGCATTGGTCACACATAAGCACATTATTTTTACATGGATGAGCAAATAAACCACAACTTTGACCACATCCTGAGAGTAGAAACTCCTGTCTAGGGGTGCAGTGACCTTGAGTAGGACCAACTCATGTAAGTGATATGTTCCATGTTCAGGTTTTGTCCAATGGACACACTGACTGTGATTAATTACTGTACAAATTGAAAGAACTAGTAGGACAGGTAAGATTTGTAGTTTCTGGTTATATAACACAGAACCAACTAACTTCTATTTTTAGTCAGATATCAATCAAGGCACAAAGCGAACTGGGAAGGGCATGCTCCCAGATTTTCTAGCAAAACCACTGTAATAATGATATTGTGCCTCTCTAGGCCTAATAAACTAGCTGTTCTAGGCATTAGAGTGTAACTGTCAGCCACTGCTAGACAGAACAATAATCCTGAAAGACATTATCTATGAAATGTAACCTCAAGAAACATGACTTCTTAACTGTATCTTGACTACCAACTAGCAACTATTGAATTGTTTATTCTATTACACATAATACATGACTGATCTGATAGAACAACTACACGATTGAAAGAAATACAATGTGTCTTTGATTTCTAAGCATAATTATATCTGCATCTTAACCTGTATTCCTTACAAATTGTTACACACAATGGTTTGGCCTTCTTCTACATACATATTATTGATATACACAATTATTATTGATACATGTACAGTAGAAACCTGAGAACACTGGGTCTCTGTACTGTATTTGGGATCATTAACTCATGCCTTAACACCAGTCCCTAATAATTTAATTCCATCATCATCTCATATAAAATTTTACCTTGCCATCTCCAGCAATGTGAGTATTTTCGTCAGTAATGTAGACCAAAATCTTCCTGGAAAGAGTTCTCCAGCCAATTAGCTGTACAATAAATTATTCAGATGTTACTTGCTATATGTAATAATATTAGGCTTACTTCAGTGCACAACATAGCCTGCATGAAACCATCAAAACCATCTTCAGGAAAATCTTGATTACCAGAGGTTGATTCCAGCTGTAGTAGTCTCTATGACATTATAATAGCATGCAGTTATATCCCAAAGACTCTAGAGATGTGATATATTCATCATTTCTACTGAGCAGGTTCTATTTCCTACGTATACCATAATAAATTGTCATCTATTTTAGCAATTATGACATCTCCAGAAAAAAAATATTAACAGTGCAGTGATATTAGATTTTAGTAGCTAGCCATTAGCCAGTGGAGTCATGACTTCCTTATAATTTTTATTGTCTTCTTCCAAAGTTATACATTTTTAGCCTAGACACTGTAAGATAGTAGAAGAAGAAGATAAGGCTAGCTATTTCTCTAAAATCTTCCATATTTTTATCATGATAAAATTAATAACTGGAGTTATTGATGATAGCATATAGTAGTCAGAGCCATGAAAAGTAGTTAAGGCTAAAACCACTTGGAAATATCTGATAGTTTGTAGCATATATTTAACCTAGCAATTACAAAACATTCCTTAAGTAATTCAAGGGTTAAGCAGTGTCACATCCGTCATATTAAAACTCTAAGAACTAGGAAACATTCATCATACAGAGGAATCAGGGGGTCCAGGGGCTATGGCTCCCCAGATTATTCCCCCTCTCCCCAGATTTCATTAATTGAATATAATTTCAAACATAAACGAGCAACTGTTACTGTATTACAATTTATATCTTCTCCTTTTTTTTTGCCTGTGTAAGCATGAAGCAATGGGTGTTTGGGTTGTCCTCCCCAGGTAAATTTATGTTCCCAACACCACCAATGTTCATTATTTCCTGGACTACAATGATAATATCAGAATTGTATACAGTAGAATCTGGTTAATTGGGACACCTAAAAACGAGCAAAAGTGTCACTTAAAAAGAGCAAAAGTGTCACCTAAAAACGAGCAAAAGTGTCCCAATGTCCCCATTATACGATTTCTATGGGATTGCCCAGCTTCAAATTGTTTCAGAATGTCCTCTTTTGCCTAGACACTGCAAATTCTTTAGCAACTGATGCTTGTGTTATTCCATGCTGTTCAGCCTTCTTTATCAATTTTATTTTGTCTTTGGCAAATCTACTCTCTTTCTTGAGCTAGATGAAGCCATTGGCAACAAAATTAGCAGCTGCATGCATGTGCTCTTGTGACCTGGAATTGTTCTAGCTAATTTGAGCTAGTGCAAACTGCTAGTAAAGTGTACATAACAATTGTACAAGTCAAGCATGAATTGTCCCCTTTAACAGGATGCTTGTCCCATTTATCCACTTAAAAATCAATAGCAAAGATCAGTTTTATTTGAATTGTCCCATTAAAGAGGACATCCCTATTATCCAGATCCTGATTAACCAGATTCTACTGTACCTTGTCCCTGTTTTAACATACACTTTTCCTTTGGTACACTCTATAACAACATAGCCTGATTTCATTAGCACTTTATTCACTCTTAAATAAAACTAGATGGTGACTTCAAGTCGTAATCTCTAAGAAAGGGACAACCTATCTACCAAAGATAAATGACCTGTCACCTTATTCACTGCATTTCAACAACAAACTGCATGTACACTTACATCAAACCGATCACTATCGTTAGTGAGGGAGATGGTATGCCTGTAAGTGTAACGTGGATTTCTAGCAAGGTTATTAGGTGAGAATGGCGATACTCTCTTTTCAATAAAGGAGCCAAAGCCAATGGTAAAGTCAGAAGATAAACTGCGAATGGAATTAGCTGCAAAAATAGAAAGAGACAAAAAGATGACTTTAAATACAAAGTGGGCGTGGTTTATAAGGGGTGTGGTTAGCAATCTGTCAGAACCCCTTCTCAATTCTCAGATCCAAGCATGCTTCACAATATTATGTGACCTCTTAGAACTAGAACATCTGAGTTTGCTGATACAGTAATTATGCACTACCTATTTTTAAACTAGCAATTGTGCTAATGATGTTGAGTAAACAAAAAACAGCTCGCATAGCTATAAAGTTTAAACTGGCTAGTTTAAACCTGCCTGGTAGTCATGTTTAGTTAGAGAGATGACTTAGAAAGTGCTTTAAGCCTGCCAAACCTCCCAGAAGAAGCTGAAAATGATACCAGTAGCTAAAAATAACATTATCCATTTCAAGATCTAGCTAGAAACTAGAATAGAATAACATTTGTCTTGATTTCAACAAATTCACATTTTTAATAAGCATTAAAAATGATTTCCAGAATTAAGGTAATACATAATAATAGAAAAAATTTCTTTCTTGACATAACACTTCTGATGCTGATTACATTATACTCACCAAGTTGAGATCCCAGTCTTTTCAAGTTATCTAAGTCGTCATTCATGGACCCTGACAGATCCATCAGTAAGTATACATCTAGGGGGAAGTTACTAGCTGGACGTACATTTAATTGAAATGTTTGGGGTTCACCTACAACAGTTATAACAAAGAACATTGTCAATCTAACTATAAAATAATGAAAAAGCTCACTCACTGCACAAGAAGGCCACTACTAGTTAATGCTACAACTACTTATTTTACCAGTAAAACAGTGAAGAACCCCTAACATTCTTTGCATTCAGCTCTAATCACCTGGGGGAGGGGGCTAGTACCCAAAATTTTAATCATGTACCTATAATTCATGAGTGCTGTCTCCCTAGAAAATTTGCATGTTTACACATGCAGCTGTCTCAATAAAGATGTTAATATGTAAATTGTACTATAGTAATGGTTGCCGTTTATGTTTGAAATTACAATGACATAGTTGAATGAAATCTAGGGGGAAGGGAGGGGGGTGCAAAGCTGTAGGTCTAAACATCTGGGAGGCTGGCATGGCCTCCTGGCTCCTCTGCCAATGTACAAGTCCCTAAGTCTGCCACATCAAATTACAGAAAGTATATATTTTGTGAGAGGAATGTGGAATAGGTACATAAATACTGAGTGGCATTTCTTCTCTCTCTCTCTCTCTCTCTCTCTCTCTCTCTCTCATCTCTTTCTCCCTTCATTAATAATCCTACCTGGTCTAACAGATACAGCTGCTCTTATAGGAGATAACTGGTTGGAGTTCCCAAGTGTAACCTGCAATGATAAAACATTAGTGCATCATCTTTGCTATTATATATAGCTGTTGGTAATTCCATTTCTAATTTCCTTGCATAGTTAGATATGAGGATATAATTACGCCTAATTGACTGCACATAAAATAATGACCAAATGATATACAGCCGAACCACTCTATTCCAACCTGGAGAGCACTGTATTAAGGATGCACAGCTTGTATATTAACATTAATAGAACTTCACCCCCTAAAATGAGGCAGCCCCTCTAATCAGGAGGTATAAGTCCCAAGGTATCAATAGAGAGGTTCTATTGTTGTTAGTTATGTATTTTTCATTATGGAGAGTCCCATAAAAATTTATAATAACAAATAATAATTAGCTACTAAGAACCAAAAAACAATTTTCTTGTTTTCCATGTGAAAGTTTTTCATTAGCTACCTATTAAAGTTTATTAAAATTGCAGCTCCTCATGAAAGAGACAGAGATAAACTTCAAAATAATAATTATTATAGAGAAATTTGCCCAAAGTTAGCAGTACAATAATGTTTGAATATGATGGCATTTGCCTGATTATGTCAGGCTAAATGGGCTACAAATGCAGAGCTTAAAAGTCCTATACAAAGAAGTTAAGGCCTATTATTTTAGCTGGCCTCATGGTTTACACATCATAATTCAGAAGTTACCATGGAATTTTCTGTACTCAAGAACTGAATCTACCATCTGTCATGCAAGAGACTACAAGTAATTTGAACTATGGGCTAGTGAAGAACCTGAAGGACAGCATATGAATTACGTTTATGGCCAGCTGCCATGCATGTAATAGTCCTAAGATTTACACAGGTAGTACCACCAAGTGGGGGTGTGGGAGGTGTTTTATTGGTTGCATTTGTAACAGCAGAGTCTGAAATTTACCCTGATGAGGATATTTTTTGATTTTTTGTACACCCATGTCAGAGAAACGCACACACATTGCACCTTACCATGAGCTATTCAGTCCAAGAAACCTCCCTCTATATCCTGAATCTAGTGACATTATTGCTCTAACATTCTAACCATTTCTTATAACAATACTGTTCAAGTTGACTGCCATGCACAAAAAAACCTATTCCCTGTAACCTTTTATGGAAGTACATTATTTCCTGAGGAGACCATGTATAACATGTCATATTACTAATATATATCACTCACATTTTCAACATTATTCACAGATCCTCTAGGATTCTGCTGTTTCCCTTCAGAACAGGATTGAAACTGAGCATCTCCAGCAGCATAACATCTGGTGCTATTGTAGTCCTGTAAAATTTACACAGTACCCACATGAAATAGCAATAACCATTAATAATTTGCACTGACCAGATGAAAAATTATGAATGAACCATAATTAAGTCTGAATGTGGCAGAACCATACAAAAAAGTTTACATAGTTAGGAAATATGGTTTCTTCTACAAGCATGCCTATATAATCATTATATAAGTTTTTATAACCATTTCAATATCCTGCATCCCTAGTTACATAGAAGAGAGATGGCATATTCCCTAAACAATGAGCGAATGGCATTTTATTCCACTGCCGACGTAAATATAGGTTTCAAATTTTTGGTGTAGTGCTATCTTTGCAGAAAATTTTTTGTGTTTATAGAGCTATTTTGCATAGCTGATAGCTAACTGAGTTCCCACAAGGACTCAGTATTCTGCTTTGATCTGATATGTTGCTAGTTGAATAATGGTGTATTCTTACTACAGATACATCCCACAATTATAGCTACATGCACTTAAAAGTCTGCACTAGACTTATAATTCTATATCTCTACTTTTAATTTCCATTCCTACTATTTTCAGTGTGTGTGTGTGTGTGTGTGTGTGTGTGTGTGTGTGTGTGTGTGTGTGCACGCATGGGACAGATTTTCTTAGTGACGTTCTTCTAAAGCTCATAACTCCTCTTCTAATTGTCATCCTTTTCTCTATTTACCACGCTACATAACTTTGGACGCAGTTATTTGAACTCATGTATCAAGGAATATCATTATTTGAATAAATTTGCTTCATCAAACACTTAAAAGCAGTTTACAAGTTTGTAGTAAGAGCATACAATTGTTTGGGGTGTAATTATGCTATGTAACTGTTAATGTACTTCTAAGAGTGATAGCTATAAGTGATGGTGCTTAAAGATACATAAATGTACATAATCCTTAAGGGTTGAGTACCAGAGATGTTTATCTATTCAGGATGTGCTCTCTGCTTCAAGTTAACTTCCTCTCGCTGAAGATAGAGCTCTCTCCTTGACATGGCATCATGCTCTGAACTCTTCTAATTCAAGCCATGAACAAACTGATATTATTCTCACTTTGTTGTTATTGTTTATCTCACCAGGCATTGTTATTGTTTATATCACCAGTCTTACATGTTAAACTTACTAACCTAGCTAGGTATACCGTATTAATTATTATAGATATAATGGTAGTCATATGTGACCGGATCTGAGAAAAGGGACCGCTTCACCCAGAGTATTTTCATGTTTTAAGTTAAAGTACGCTAACTTTAGGCGCTCCCATTGTCTAGATATGGAAGATCAAAGCCAAGAAGCCATAAACTCCAGTTATTGTGAAAGGGGTGTTTGGTTTACGAATAACACATAGACTATAAAGTTGAAGTAACAGTTTTCTGAGGCATCGCTCAGTGTGAAGGAAGTGTCTACAAGTCATGAAATTTCACAGCTAGGTGTAGAAAAGATATTAGTTACTAATAAAAATATTTTGCAAAAAGTATACAGTAGAACCTCCCTTATCCGGACTCCCAAGATGCGGGCACCTCCTTCAACCGGGCAGCTATATTTGACCTTTCAATAATACATATCTAATAACATGTGGGCACGGTTCAATGTCCATACTGAGCATGTGCACGGCTTACTACTATGGCAAGCAAAAGGAAAAGAATGGAGACTAAGAAACAAACCAAATTATCATCTTTTTTGTAATACATAACATTACATCTTCCTTTATTCTGAGATACGGGCAAATCAGAGTTACGGGCACCCCCTAAAACCAGACTGCCCATATAAGAGGGGGTTCTACTGTACTCTAGTTCAGTTTTTTGACAATAACGCAAAAGCAAAATCAATAATTGCGTGAATCAGTCCCTTTTCTCAGATCCTATCACATATAGTCCTATATTTTGGCACTAAAATCTGCTTCAAATGAATAATTGAAACCTGTTCACTTCCTAAAGCAATCCCAACACATTCTGTAGTAAACCTGGCCCACCAGTGACCTTGTGTTCCCCTACATGTTGTGTGATTCTCTAGGAAACCTGACCATCATTTTAAGTTCCTACAACAATCCCTACATATTCCATTTGATAGTAATTGCCTATCACTCTCTCTGATTCTAGCCTGGAGCCACATCAATCAAGAAACCATATATGGCTGCAATCTGGTGTGTAAACTCATAGAAATTTACACCTCTTCTCAGACTCTGGAACTGGTAGGTTATTCAATTAGTACTTTATCATTTCCAATAAGTAATAATATTTAGGTGTGTGTGCATGGAAAATATTATCAAAGAAGGCAAAAGCTTAACCCACTCTAGAGCTACTTTCTACCACCTATCCACCACAGAATTATTTTATGCAGCAAGTTATAAGCACACTTGAGTTTTCTTAGCTAGCCACATCGTTAGTTTTATTCTAGAATGTTATTCCTACAGGTCAAACATGGTTGGATTGTCACGTGATTATCATGCAGAACGGGATATACAACTGGTTAGCACGCTAAGGAGCTGGACTACCACACACAGTGAGCTAGAATACCAAATGTGGGTGGAAGTGTCTCCAAACTACATCTCCACTTTGTAGTTATGTCTAAGTACAAACCCAATGTCTAATTGATTGGAAATGTCCTAGCATCAAGTTAGCTTTTTTAATTACAGTCTGACCTCTTAAAACTGCTATTAACTCTATAGAATTATTATGACAGTGAGAAGGAAGTATGACCAGTATGCTTCCTGAAGTGTATTACAAATTTCCTGCAAAATGGATCCTGTCCATAAACCACAATACTATAGGTCACAGTCCAAGCTGAAGTCATGCAGTAGAGAAACCAATTGATGACAGCAGTGTGGATGATCAAATAGGATATGGTGACTCCATGTTGTTAATTTTACAAATCATGTCAATGTTTATGCTTAAGAATTGGAGCATTATTTATTCACAAAGCAGGCCAATTAATCTTGCTAAAAACTTAATATTGACTTTTGATCCCAGAATAACTCAAATGCTATTCTCTTGAGTATTTTTGTCTACCAGATCAGATGTAAAATATAGAACAAGTATGTATATTTAAAGGTCAGCTTGAACCAACTTTATTTACTATCACTACTGACTACTATTTTTATTGCTAACTTTAGATACATAATTAGCTACCTCTACATGCCTACTAATACGGGATTCAGGGGCACTACTTAGCCTACACTACATAGTCCCCATACCCACCAAGGCTGTAGGTGGCCTTGGTAGATTATAAGCTTCAGAGTAACTTTAGAGCATAGGAACTAGTTGTCATACAGGAAAATCATTTTTCTAGTGCATTTTTTGAACATTATGTGTGAATGATTAAGAGTTCTGGTGAAAGAATAGTATCTTGTGTCATCACATTTGTCTGGAAACACTTAACAGACATTATATAATATTCCTATCCTTAATAGTGCACAGAGATGAGTATAATACATTTCCAAAACGTCTAAATCAATTAACACTCATGTTGCATTCCCAACATGCATGCAGATCAATCCATGCTCCAAGGTACCACATACACAACTAGTAAATATTAATTCAAACTGAAAAGTAATATTTTTTCTCTTTAACAAACATAACTAATAGTTTCAGCTTTTATAATGATGCTGGTTTTTGGACTCCAACCTTTAATAAGATTTAGTCATGTTTCTGAAGGCTTACATCAAAAATGTAAAAAGTCACTAAATCTGGAGTATCTATAGTATGGTCAGTTTTTGACCTTGATTGCTTTTTCATATCAAAGCCCTTATAGCATTTGATTAGCACATATATTTTTCACTGTGTAATCAAACTAATGGAGAAATGTTATGATTACATGCATATGTATACCTGTTGACCACACCAGAGAAAAAGGTCAACAGTGCATGAAACTATAACCGTACCAGTTCAAGGGAATTGGACTGAGATGTATAATGGAGAGGAGAATAAATTCATCTAGGCACAATAAACGCACATGCTCCTTCCTTGTGCTATGACCAGATTTACTAACCAAGAAATGAGTCACTTGTACATGTAGTTTCAATATCACCCATTTAGTAAACCTTTAAGTGTATAGACAAAATATTTTTATCTCCTACTTTGCCACAACTTTAATTAGCATACTATTCACTACATATGAATAATGTTAAAATCTACTTTTTTCTACCCAATAATCTTTCACAGTAATATCCATTACTCACCTGGTCTGCACACCATACACATCCAGGGTTAGCACTTATACAGTCACTGCACATCACTTGAGCATTACACAGCCTTCTGGTGGTCTCATCTGGGCTCTGACAGTACACCACGGAATGTAGTAGACCTAATAATAATGTTTACATTTATTCCATTATAATAATTATACAGTCTGAGTCACTACACATAGGAAGTCCAAATCATACTGAAATACAATAGCTGATTGATTTAATGGTCAGTGTTCGCTATAAGTAAACATCAAGGTACCAACCAACCTGCGTGATATATATAAGTTATAACACTAAAGGTCAGTATACATTAGGGAGGAAATGCTTATCTGATATGGAGTAGTCTAAAAAGCCATACACCAATTTGCAAAAGCCTCTAAAATGTAACTGTAGCTAAAGCTTAGAGCAATTTTATTAATTTTAGATCTCTCAAACTCCAAAATGCTATTACTCAATATTAGCCATCTTGTCTATGTCTCCAATACATCACTATTCTACATTTCATGTCTGCAGTTAAAACAAGAATAATCATGAATGAGGGTCACAAAACCACAAGTATACATGAGCCTACTACACAATTGCTTATGTATAAATAGCTACATAGCTACTTTTACTAGTATGAGTACTTCACTTAAATTTATAAAGATACCTTTGAAAACTGCACTGCACTGCTTGGTATTATCTATTGGCTCCAAACTTCAAAGGAAATAACATATTTAGCTTTCCCTTAACTGTGCTTTCTGGCTATGTAGCTGGGTCCAAGCCTGTTCTTAGTGCTACTAAGTTCAACTTTTAGACAGTTCTAGCATGCAGTAGCTATAACTATCAGTTAGCTAGCTGTCTGCAACCAAAAACGAAAAACCGCTATATCGGGCTAAACTCTAGGTCTAGCTAGCTAGCTAGCGCCTTTCTAACTTGCTTACCTCCGAACAAGAGTGTTTCAAACAGTAAAATAGACCTTGCCATTATCGACTTCTAATTGGCTAGACGCCACAAAATTGTGCACCAGATGCCTAGATTGAGTTGTGGAACATCAACCGGAGCCTTTGAAGCAGGAAAAACCAAACGATGACTTTAGCTAATGGGCCTAGCTATGCAGCTATGTAATAATGTAGCTATGCATGCAATATAAACATGCAATGTTTTAATAATAATGATAATAGCTAGCTAATTGTTGTTTTATTGAGATATTGCTCCCGCTCAGCTGCTGTTATTATTAGGTTCGTGCTACGCTCTATAGGTTCTGCAGCTTCGTCACATGGACAATTACGTCATTATTAGAAGACTGTGCGAATATAATTATTGGTGCTGTGCTTTTTATAAAGTGTTAGAGAGTTGCTCAATACACACTGCACTGCCAAGCTACAAAGCTTGTTTTCCATCGTTCTTCTGCTCTCTTCAAATCTTCTCAGACTTGTCCTTCTGCTAATTGTTGTTTTACATACCTAGGCCTCAATTTAAAGTCTGGCAAACAATTCTGTAAGGACTATTCTAATCAGCACATTAATTTTTGTTCTTATCTTATGAGATCTTAGACTTGCACAACCATTTAGTAAAAACTTGATTGAGTCAGTTGTAATTTCTGTGTCCACCTCAACCACCTAGCCCATTTCTCTCTTTTGTATACCTATTTTTGGGGTGTTAATAATAATAATAATAATAATAATAATAATAATAATAATAATAATAATAATAATAATAATTGCATATAGAAAATTAATTGCTTGATATGTGACAATTTTTCTTCTGTGTTGTTGCTATTAATTCCTCATTAACTGCAACTTGGCATATTGGCCTTGTCTTCACACACCTACATACCATACAAAACATTACATTCATCTATGTGTATAATATTATAGCTGGCTGTTGTTGGTTAGTGCCTAGCTATATATCACACATATTTGACCTAATCACAAGTTAGTCAGCTAGCTAGTTCCCTAGAGGGCAAAGTCCAAAAGCTTGTGTATAGACCATTTATGACAGCTCATAGGTGTAGGGGGGGGGGGGGGGGGGGAGGGCAGATTTTTTAGAAAATGAATAAGCTAATAAGCTCAATAAGCTCAAGCTCTGGCTTTTAATCATGACAGTAGTGGTTAACAGGTAAGTATATGGCAACATTGTAACAGCTGCTTCTTGACTCATAGCCTAGTTGCCTGTAGCTAGTAGCTACCATGTCTGTGAGTTTCTAAGAGAGTCCTTTAAAGCCAGGTGAATCATCCAATGAATTTAAAGCCAGCTATCAGCCTGAATTAGCCAGCTGTCAGTCTGAACTGGTGAGCTAATAATTGTTTTTCGATCAGTGTATTCTAAAATATAGTTTGAAAGTGATATTGAAGATGTTTCAGTATAGAATCCACTATCTTCAAATGAAATAGAGCCCACCCTATCCTTCTGTACATATTAAAATATCATTTATGGTTGCTTAGTGAATATTACTCTAATTTGCTCTCTTACACCTCTTGGATTTTTTTACTCCCCGCACTTTGTGCAGGAGGGGGCATATCTCCCATCCACACTCTCCAAATTGCAGCTCTTTTCTCTTTACCTTATTAGCTCCCCCAGTCCTAAAAAGTTGTCTACACCCCCACAGCTACCTCAAGAATTATTGCCATAAATACTCTAATACATAAGCTGATTTCATTATGACATGTGACTTGCCATTGATTGGTTACTCAAATGCTTGTCTTGTGCAAAAGACACCTTCAACACACATTACCTCTGGGATCATCGTTGCTTTTTTCTTCCTGGGACCCCCAAATTTGACCATATCCTTACAAAACTTGCAAAGGCCACAATCACACACTGAATGTTTCTTCTTCTTTCTCACTAAGAAATAGAAAGAATGTAAAATCAACAATTAAAAGTATAGGCTATGTATAGTTACCAATATTTGCCTGAGATTCATCTGCAATGAGGGATCCACTTGATGGTGCCTCTTTGGTAACTCTCTATAGAAAATAAAAAACATTACATCATACCTGTGAAAAAATTAGTCAGAAGCATGGCAGGAAGAGATCAGCTGAGTGGGTGTAACCATGACTAGTCTTATGAACTGTATTAGCTATAGCTACATAGCTACAATATGTAATCTTAACTTCCTTTCAGGAGGTGAGGCTATGCCCTGTAAGTAGAAGCTGGATATATGTTAGTAGGCTTTGTAACTACACTCTATGTGACTATGCTCTGTAGCTATGTTCAATGACTAACTACAATCAGAGGACAGAGATATCTCTGCTAAAATATTAATGCTCTATGACTAATGCCTCCTCCATGACTACAGGCACTGGAACTATACTAGACTCATTCCTGCACAAACTTACTGTTCATCTATTCTTTTAAACCTCGAAAAAAAATCCAAGAGAGATAGCTAGCTAGTTTTGGTGGGAAGAGGGGAGGGTGCGCGATTTTCTGATAATGACGTAATTGTCCTTGCGACATTCACCCTCTGAACCTAGCACGAACCTTATTATTATTTTTGCGGCCTAAATTAAAAGAAGAAGAAGAAGAAGAAGAAATAAATAAATAAATAAAAGTCAAGGATAAAGTCAAGAAGTTGCTTAAGTTTCATTTGCAACAGAATGGAAGAGTGGTAAGGTTCCAGATTAGCCTTATTCATCTCCTCAGCCTCATCTACCACTACCTTGGCACTGCTGGCAGCAAAATGGGGTGTGTCACAAGTTGACCACTCTCTATCCATCCTAGCAGATGGTTGTAATCTCAGTGAGATATATGCTGTCCTGTAATTAATGACCATAACACCCTTCACTCTTTCAGCCCCAAACTGTGTTGATAGTTGTTGGAACAACATAAGGTGGAACTGAGGGTTGAGGCTTAGCCCTACTGCTATCCACCATGGAGCCAAGCACCTGACTCCAAGTCTTGCCTCATTACAGATGGTATATAAGACTTTGAACATCATTAATAATAGTAAACATGAGTGTACATGATTGTGGTATTTAAGGAATGTCCATAAATAGAACAGACTTGTTCAATTAACTGCTCTATACTCAACACAGCATCCACTTGTTTCCTGTGGCAACAAGTGCCGTTGGCATCTCCTATGGCTCTAAAATCATACTACTTAATTGTGGAGTACCACAAGAGGAGCATTTTTGGCTTGGGAACATTATGCCGAAAGGAATCCCAGCTTTAGGCTCAATACACTGGCCAGTTCTGGTCCTTTTAGCTCCTCTATTTTCCACTAAAATCTGTCTGGAGTGGCTAAATCACATCATTAATACAATTCCTTCAGTTATTGAGACCTTCCATTCTTGAAAAGAATGAATTTTACTGCATGCTGCTGATACATACACATGACTAGTGTATAGATCATGTCGCATGGACTATATTTATTTACAGCTTTCTCTTAACAATGGAGAAGCATCAGAAACTAGTTATCATAAAGTGTCACTGCCAGATGCAATTTCACTGGACCATATGGAGACTTCAGGCATACCAATTGATTGCTACAATTTTTTTCATATAGGTTTTTTTGGTGGGAGTGTTCATTTTTATTTTTAAGCCTGACCACACCCACCTTTCAATCTAGAATTGATTTTGGCAGAGTAATTGCACTGCAATAGAAGGACCAGGTCTCACAGCAATGGACTTCAATAAGCTTTAGACATGCATATGTCATAGCTAACTGTAAAGAACATTATTAAATACATTTGTAAACATTTGCATGGTGGGGGAGGGGAGGGAGAATATCAGGACACTCCTACCTCTGTAATAAACAGTAGTCAATTTAGCAAGAGAGTGCGGTAGTTTGGCGAGCAAAATGGTTCAGATCTTAAGGTTAAGAGTTGATAACCTTGTATAGAGCATATAATCCCTTACCATCTTTAATAAAAACCTTTCTTTACCATCTTTAATATAACAACTTCATAATAGTTGTCAATAAAAATGAAATTTCTTGCATCCCCGAAACCCTGAACTATAGTACCTGTCCCCAAGGAGGATTTATGCTTTGGGACAAATAATTTTATCTTGAATGTTGGAGAGCTTATTGGATTCATTGATCATGGAGAAACACTCTCTTTGGTGGTGGTATTATGGATTAGACAACTTATGAACTTTCTAATCAAGAATGTATGTGTAACCCCGCTTAAGGATGTAGTAGTGTATCCCCCCCACTAAGAATGTATATTAACATATCCCCTAGCATATAGAAGGGACTGTATGAGGGTAACTTTAAAATATCTACAATAGCCACCAATGGTTTCACCATTCCATCTCAGCACAGAGTATAAAGACAAAAATTATTATATAGCTACTTTCATACGCTTAGACTGACACATCATAATATGAAACCTCCCTACATGCAAAAATTAATAATAAACTGATTAAATAAAATAACTATTTATTTGAATTCTTACAACTAAACCACTACTCCACGTGGATATACTTTCCAATAGCAAGTTCTAGATCTTTCTTGGTCCCAACAACAGCACACTTACTCATAACTTCTGAACTCTGTAGCACAAAGAAGATTCACACACACACAAAACAGAAGACCAGTCTAAATAAATCAGGTATTATGTTGCTATTTATACATATAGCAGTGATATAGGATCGAAGGGGGTCTGAAGCCCCTCCCATCACTGCCAAAAAAATTATTTTCTTAACCACTTGCCACAAATGATTGGTTAGTGGCTGCTTTACTCACTAACAAGTACTTCAACATTAATATATTTATATAGCACAATCGTAACTACAATCACTATTCTTAGTCTCACCATTATATCCTGTAATGGCTCTTTCAGTGTATTTCTACTCTTCCAAAGGTTTAGATGCAGATCAGGATGATTAAGTATCTCAATCAGACATTTTAGGAAGTTATCTGCAGAAGCTATACAATAATACGGACAAAGATTATCATATTATCATACTGTTAGCGGGAAATTTTCAAGGGGTAATATCTTTGTGGTTTTCAATAATCAAATTTATTCGTGGAAAAAAATTTGTTGTTTTACAGCTCAGTGCCATCTCAATTAAAGAGCACCTAGCAAGCTAGCTACAGAGCTGCCAAGGTTGGGGATAGCAGAGCCTCCAACCACAAGGATTTATCCGTATTTTTATGGATTTATACCTATAAATACGAACTACGGAAATTGATTCAATTTATACGGAAGTATAGCTAGCTAACAGAACAGCTTTGAAATAACATTGTCCAGAGGCTTAAAGAGTTGTCTAAACAGTTCATATTCCAACAGGTGATAAAAACAGTAAGTATATTTATTGTCAGTTAATTCATGATATTTGTCTACTGGTGCATTGTTATTAAAATTTATATAGCTATAGCTTGTTCCAGTGTCTCCTATCAAGCACTATGATAGCTAAGACTCTCAATTCTAGCTCACAGTCTAGTCTATTTTTTATCACAAGATACCTGCACACGTAGGTGTGTGTCTTATAACAATAATAATAATTAAGAATGATGCAGGTCATTAAACTAGCTAGCTCTACGGAATTTACTACAAAAATACGGAAAGTGAGCAATTTTTGTACTGAAGTTATTCACTTCAAGTTGGAGGCTCTGGGATAGGTTAGGTGTGAGATGTTCATAAGACTAACATAAATATGTACTACATAAGGCTAGTATAAACTGCACTAAAAGCGAGAGAGCCAGGTATGAGAATCACTCCCAATGAGTGAGACTTGGCAGGTCTGTAGCTAGCTGTCAGAGAAGCAAATGTCAAGTCTGGCAAGGAGGAATCACTTAATAACCACGGGAGTACAGAAGGGGCGTGGTTTCAACCATAAAATTAAAAGTTCGTGGGTAAAACATTCACGGTTTTATTCTAACCACAAAAACCATATTACCCCTCGAAAATTTCCCGTTATATGGTACTACACTGTCCTAACATACATACAGGACTATAATGTTACACAGTCTTTAACATTAATTAGGTGTTGGCATTAAGCTACATCAGTAACATTACCTGATGCATGGGGTGAGTATATCACATCCTTAACCAAGTGAATGACTGCTGATTCTAACACAGATTGCCATGTACTCAATAATAGATAAGAGAGTTTTACGCATTCAACCACTAGCTGGTGATCAGTACTTGATGTGTGAGCAAAAGAATTTGGCAATAAAGTCGAGAGGCAGAGTTTGGAAAACATGGATATTACTTCCATCGAAACATTTCCCACTGGAAGTGGTCCAAAACTGCAATACATAATACTGTAATGAATCTTCTACTAGGCTATAGTGACAAAGTACCTAAAGAACAACTTTCTTACCTGCATCCTAACTTTAAAAGGCCACAAACAGTATTCACTGGCAAACAAGACACCTGCAGAATAAAATTATACACACACACAAACATGAAATAAACAGAAACTTCTCACAGAATTTATCAAAATTTCACTATGGAGTTTTACATTATAGCTTGTTGTCTTTCGCTATAAAGGTGGTATTCTTTCCAACTGGCATGGACATGACAGAACCCTCTCTTAGCCTCATTGGAATCTTACAAACATACATTAAAAGAGGCTTTTACTTCTCATTATAGCTAAATAACTACCTGACAGACATGTGGCCAGCCTGACAAGTGGCCAGACTGACAAGTGGCCAGCCTGACATGTGGCCAACCTGACATGTGGCCAACCTGACATGTGGCCAACCTGACATGTGGCAAGCACTTCTAGGGTTAAAGTGAATCTATATTTAGATCTGACCCTAGAGTGAACAAATCTAGGTCAGAGTTGTTGCTATACCAGAAAATTTACAACAAAGAAAAATGACATTATTGGGCAGAAATGACAATTTATTGTGTAGCACCTAACCATTAGCTTAAGCATTGCTTTTTCCAAGCATTGAAGAACACATGAAGAGAATGAGCTTGCCAGAAGGAACTCACATACAGTCTGTAATAGAAACACAACAGATGGCTCATAGCTATAACCAATAATAACTATAAAATATAATTATGAATACTTTACTGTCATTAATGTGCATATCTTAATAGACAAAGAGGTACTGTATAGCACTTTAGTTTGAAGGAGCTCAACTTTCGCAAATAGGTCATCCTTTCACAAAACAACTTTCATGAGGTTAAGTGGAAAAGCCAGGTAAATGGAGAAGATTGGTTTCAAGAGCAAAAGTTTGGCAGATATTTTCCTAATTCGTAAAAAAAAACGAAATAGTCGAGCTCCTTCAAAATAAAGCGCTATACGGTATGCATATTCCTGAGTACACCATTGCATACATTCTGACTCTAATTATGGTGAAAAAAAAAGAAAAAAAAAGAAGAAAATCACAAAAATGTTATACCTTCTGTATTTCAATGTAGTCCCCAGAAGAAACATTCTTATTAGATCTCCCTGTGATTCTAATATAGGACCCGTTCACATCACTCTCTCTACACAATAACATCATTATCATCACTGCATTATTTTGTTCCAATAAGATTATCCTACTCACAATTCAACATAAGTAACGGTAGACCACTCATCACTAGTATAACCTAGAAAAATTAGGACATACTTAATAGTTATATAATAGCCGTCCTGTATCATCAATATAGCTGTCCTGTATCAATAACCACATCAAAATGATATTAACCGGAGAGAACCCTAATCATATCTATAGTGCAGATCAGAGCTTAGGAGGTCAAGATTTCTAGAGAACAAACTAGTTTTTTGTTTGTTTGCTTGGTTTTTTTTGTTTGTTTGTTTTTGTATTTGTTTTTGTTTATTTTTCTTAATGGTCAGTTAGCCATAGAGAGAATGACACTATCATCATTGCTACTTATAAGTGTACTTACATACATCTTACCTATCAAAATGGTCGCCATAAAGCTGAGATATTGGGGAGAAATTAATACACTCTCACGCATGAACCTTACAAAGATTACACATTTTAATAGTAAATGTTATTAATAACAATCTCCTTACTTGTGGTGCACAATTTGGATCAAATATTCCATAACTCGAAGATTAAACTGACCGGAGAGGACAGATTTACTGAGCAAGGTCAACTCAGCTTCATCCAAAGATGAAAGATGCCAAATTAACTCCATAGATCTTCTCTGTGTCTGCTCAGGAAGTTTAGATAAAACACTGACAGGAGCTAAGGAGAGAGTTAAAGAAAAGAAGCAATGACACCACACACAAAGCACATCTATTAACAAGAATGCTAAAACAAAGTTTGTTATTGGGGGGAGGGGAAGAGGGAGGAGTTTATACTTATGAGACTGACACTGTTTAAAATTAAAGCTCCATACAGTTAGGAAGAATAATAGCTTATAACAAGTTCCTTGATTCCTACTCCTTTTCTTGCTACAGAGCAAATAGAGAGGTTCAGCAGAAAGAATCCATAAGTTTGGTCACTTTTACAGACTATCTAACCAGACCTGCATGTGGTCACTTTTACTGTATGTTGTCACTTTACAGACATCATACCTAACATAGTGACTAGAGCATTTTGTTGGAATTAGCTCACCAGTGACATCTCCATCTTATAACTTAATTACTCTGGTTCCTGTTAAGTTTACTACTGTGGTCCTCTGTTAAATTTCTGGTCCCTTATTAAATTAGTATACTACTCCGGTCCCTTGTTAAATTAGTATACTATACTCCTGTCCCTTGTTAAATTAGTATACTATACTCCTGTCCCTTGTTAAATTAGTATACTATACTCCGGTCCCTTGTTAAATTAGTATTCTAGTCTGGTCCCTTATTAAACTAGTATACTGAGGCATCACAACTAATTGTACTGCAGAACACCTGATACGTATGTATTTTTATTGCAGGGTTATAGCATGTTTCATTTTGAACACTTCACCAGTGTGTGATTTGTATAGGGAGAAATGCACTTGCAAATGGTTGGGTTATTATTTTCAGTGAACTTTAAGTCTCCTTGTTACCATAACAATGAAAAACTATGCACCTCTACTGAATGATTATACTTACCATAGAGTGGCAGGAGTTTATCATGTAAAGAAGACACAATGGTTAGGTTTCCATTGAGAACAGCAATAACAATGGAATCGATTACAATAGAAGATGTTTCAGGATTTGAGTCACCCAATTCTGACATCAAATCCACTAAAGTGTTGCACCATGGAAACAGGAGTTCAGTCATTATTAGTGAACTAAATAGAGAGGTCAAAGTACACATGAATACCATCTATATTACCATACAGCTTCATTATAAATTACCATGTACATACATACACTGTACACCATACTCAAAAGTTATTAAATGCCCATGCTTATATTTCATAGGAAAGAAGTTGATGTTTAAATCAGCTTTCTGTAATTGTCGTTTATTGATGTGATAACCATTACCGATTATTCTGATATCACACTACACCCCTATCTAACTTTGCAATTATTCATGAATGGGCTAACATAAAACACTATCAATAATCCACAGATACATCATATGATAATGATATTTCTGGTACCTCATGAAATTTCTTGAAATTTTCATGTTCATGGATTTTCCTAGTCCTAAGGTAGCAAATAACACCCCCACCCCCATATCACACCACCCACCCCTTCTCCCCACTCCTACTCTTCCCCCAAATCCCCCCCCCCACACACACACCATAGCAAATACTACCCTATTTTCAATAACTATTCTCACCTACCTGCCCTCTTTTTCCTGATCAAGCTCATTTGTAAAAATTCTATTAAAACACTTTATAAGGAGTTGTTTGCTTCTAGACTGTGGATGGCAGGCTTCATAATACTCCCTCATGAATCCAAATACTCCCACCATTTTTTCATTGGGAACACAATTCCCACCAGAAAGCTCACAAACAACAGGAATTAAGTCAACAATAATCGAAGAACAGGTGAGAAATATTTGAGAAGAGGCAGTGATACATCGTATATCTTCAGAAGTCAGGCTATTGAGATAGTCTATGGCTGTCATTATAAACTTATCTTTCATATTACAGTCTTCCACGCATTTCAACTGCTGGAAAAGGAGAGAAAGCTGACAGAATGTGAAATTCATACTATATTGCAACTGTCTAAATTGCATTTTTACCGAGCCAGCAGCTACTACGAAGGGAAAGTGACACATCATGTGTGTTGTAACATCATTAGATATCTTTAATATCTCCTTACTCTTGTCTTCAATCTTCTGAACAACATTCATTGTTAATTTTAGCAACAGACAGATTACATTAAGTATTCTGTCCATGAGGGACAAAGACAGTAGAGTTGGAGTTTTACTTGATAATGTCTCCATTGGACTACATTCAACCCAGCTTTCTAAAAGAATAGAAATGAGGCTAATTGTAAGGTTCAGATACTTTTCTTCAACTAGGAAAGTTTCCTTCAATAAAGAAGTGCTAATGTGATGAATTTTATCATTAACAATGATTCCATGATTCTGGAGTATGGGAATATGAGGAATGGAATCCGTTAAGTCACATGTCGAAGACTCAGTACTATCTCCGGCATTCTCAATCAATACTTTCCCTTCTATGACATCCACTACTGATCTAACATTTCGGTCTTTACTTGAGGGTTCAGAGATCACGACTGACAGAATAATATCAAGAAGGTTTGAGATCATACTAAATATTTTCAGTCGAGAATCATTACCGACCAATTTTTGACTAGGATTAGTAATTAATGCAGAGCTGGAATACGCTGCCGACTCCATTATTCCAACTAAACTCTTACTTCTCTTCTTAGATTCTATATTGGTACGAGATGTAGCCACCTTGTTCCGAGACAACAAGCTGATCAGGACTGGAAGAATTTCCCAGACATACATGACTAGCAAATTTGGAAAAAACTGCAAATACAGCTCCAGAACTTTCAGTGAATCAAGTTGGATTCTGTCATTAATGTGTGTGAGTCCACAGTTCAAGTGAGCTACCAAAGTCTTGAAAAATGGTTGAATAGTTTCACTGGTCAGCAAATCCATCAAAACTTTAATTAGTATGTGCGAGCCCTGACGGACATGGGAAGAAGTGTCCACCATTGTGACAAAAACCTTTTCTACCAGTTTAGGAATATTCATTGGAAGAAGCTCAGGATTCATTTGAAAAACATCTCGGAAACCAATCAAAGCTCCATATCGAACCGATGCATTATGATGCCCAACTTGGGCAAATAGAACCTACAGAAAATAAGAATTAATCACACAACACATCAGAAAATACAGTAAATAGTAAATCTGGAAATATTCGAGTTGAAATATTTCGAATATTGTTTGATTTCGAAAACAGTACCATTTCTGAGATTAATTTAATTTTGGAACGATTTTGGCTTCCAAAAGTATTTCACTTTTGGATTTACAGTAATAGCCAGTGTCCAATTATGCAAATCACAGAGTAATGATTAGCATACATTTTAAGCTTTTATATAAAAATGTTTCATAGAGGATTTTTGCCTTGGTGAGGGTGAATCTATTGGTACATCAACGAATAGTGGAAATCTGAGGGGGTTGGGGATGTCATTCCCCCCCCCCCCCCCTCCCTCCCTCCCAGAAAAAGTGTAAGGATTTGGCCTCCCTAGCTAAGTTTGACAAATTTAATGCCCGTGCCAACATGCAGCTGCTCACTTTTTTGGGGTTTCCATACCCATACATTAACATCAACTCCCTGTACTGTCTTGGGTGGGTGGGAGGAATTCAAGTTCCCTATCCCATCTCTATATGAAACCCTGAAAAAATACATGACATGACCTCCAAGTTTCATTAAGAAATGATTTGTTTAAGTTTCATTAAGAAATGATTTGTTTGTACAAGTTCTTTTCCTTGCAATCATGCACAACATTATAGTGCGAGTTTTGTTGTTTTTTTGAAATGACAGTGGAACCTTTGAACAAAGGCCACACTCAGGGACGTCTTTTTGGCCTTTGTAGAGAAGTTGCCTTATCTACATCAATGGTATATTAAATGATCAGATAGATGATGATGACATGATGTCTGCATGGATGCATGCATGGTGAGCTATTGAAGAACTGAAGTATGAAGTACATAGTCATGTAAGGAGCGTTGACTCATAGAAGTAACTTTCAATGATGTAATTGCATCAACAGCAGCCCCAATGTATGCAATTGAAGTGAATATACATGCTTTTCAAGAAAGTTCTGAACATCCTCCAAAGCAGTAATGGCCTCCTTTTATGAAGTAATTTTGGGAATTGGAAGGGATTCATTTTTATCGTCATCCTCCGCTTCCTCATTCACTTCCTCTTGTATCTCATTACTCAGATCTGGTTGCCCCAACTGTGACATAAATATTTCATCCTATCTCTCATCCTCCATATCATTACATGTTGCCAGTACACTGTCACCATTTATGTATTCCTGTGCAGTACATCCCTCACTCTTAGGCATTAATTTTGAAATTAAGCTCTGAAGCTCCTCAATGTCCTCCTCAATGTCTGCGAATGGGTCATCATCAATATCACACGAAACAACTTCCATTCCCTATGTACAAACTTATACAGTGAAAATTGTCACATGTTTAGAAGTTTAGGTGTCCATTGTAAAGCATTTTTTATACACAGTTACGACATACATCTACAAGTTATGACATGACAGGACTTGCTCTCCTCAAAACCAGAGAAGCCACACTCTACCATCATAAGTTGGCTAAGATGCAAGTTGTCATTTGCAGCCTTACTTCTTCTATCATACATATCCGTGGGACAAGGTCCTCATACCACCGACCCCAGCATGAATCAGACATCATCCTCGCAACATCTGAGGGGGGCATCCCAAAAGATGACTAGACTTTAATTTTGTATTGCTTTGCTTAAACCTTTAACTTCATTTTTGTTCTTGTTGCCATAATATGTATTATTGTTAGTATTATTAATTTTAGTTTATTATGTAAAAAAAAAAAAAAAAAAAAAAAAAAAACATGACAAGGTAGTGTGACCACTTGTATTTTTGCGTGTATTTTATGAGTAATCACAGATTAGGTGGCTCTTATTCCCACAGTAATAAAGTATACACAGTATGTTCGGCAATAGGTTGAACTAGCTATATGTAGCAATAGTACCTTTAACTATATTCTTTCTGCAGCAAACTACATTTCATGCCTCAGTATTATCATGGACTAGTGGTTCAATCGCCAGCAAGTCGGTCACAGGCTATGCATTGGGCTTTATTACGCCTTTTGTCACTGTACATAGTGACAGCACCAGTCTCCACCTACTTTGGACAAGACCATTAAAGCTAGTGGATATCACCATTAAAGCTAGTGGATATCACCATTAAAGCTAGTGGATATCGCCATTAAAGCTAGTGGATATCGCCATTAAAGCTAGTGGATATCGCCATTAAAGCTAGTGGATATCACCATTAAAGCTAGTGGATATCACCATTAAAGCTAGTGGATATTGCCATAAAGCATGACACAGTCATCATTCAATTTGAAGTGGAGTCTGATCGAAATCGGGACGCCACAATCAGACAGTTAATATACGGATTGGTCGATCAGTTAATATTCCTGAAAAATAATTGTGAAATACAAAACTGCTCCTGAATGAAGTATACTTGCCTTTCTAAAACATTTGCAAATAGTTTCTGCCTTTACTGCCTTCCAACCTTGATCACTTCCAAACCTTTTCTTCAAGGGCAAATAATTCCTCTTCTTAGTAGACCTTTTTCTCTTAGTACCTCCAAATGAAGTGCACTGTTGTGGCCTAAATAAAGAGCAGCATCTTGGCCAGTCAAGCTGTATCAGATACTAAAATACAGGTTTTGGAGATACACCTATGAAGTATAAACTCCAACAATTGGCGAAGTGTTATTGGTAAAACCTGAATCGACAAATGCTAAAGATTCTAATGCTGTGGCAGTTATGAAGGAAGATCTGACTGTAGGGTATGTAACACGAAATCTTGGGCCCAGACTGTAAGAAGGGATGTCAATAAAGCCTTTGCAGAAGTCACTGGACCCAAAGTTAACAGGGGAGCAGGCTATGGGCTAGAAATACCATGCACTTACCATTTGTACGGCTCACCAGCGTATATCAAGAGAATGGAGGAACTGGTACTGTCACTCCTCGCTGCAGGACACCTCTGACAGTAACACTACCTCAAGTCTAGCTTCAATAAAATGTGGTTTTAAAGGGTGTGGCTTTGGCCGCTGCTAGGAGGCTAAATTTGTATGAAAGCAGCAATTGGGAGTGGAGTTCTTGGCCATTGGTCAGAGTAGAGAGTTGCCGCTTAGGGAGTTTTCAACAGTGGTAAGTATGGGGAAGATGCTCTGTTCCATTTGTGTTGGCATTGTGGAGAATTTGGCTGATTTTTAGAGTCCCGTTGTAGAGAGACTCTACTGTACCTTTCAAAGTTCATGAAGGCATTGAGTTGTAATAGTAGCAGTTTCTATCTACAGCCACTTTTTCGTCCAAATTTGTGGAGACAGAAGTCTTTAAAGTGGATCCCTCTTATGATAGGTGATGTGAACAATATACAAATATTTGGCCCAAAAGTGACAGGAAAGACATATGCCATCTTTGAGGCTGAAAGAGTTATTTGGGTGATGATACTCACTATATAGATCTAGCAGAATAGTGGATTGTGACAATAACTTAACTTATTGCCAGCTATTCACCAATGACATAAAGTGTGCATCAATTTAAAGATAAGAGTTATAGCAGCCTTCGGTTTTGGTACCAAGGTGACAGCTGGTGCCAAGGCTTTGGCCAAACGTTGTGGAGATAGCAGAGAGATACAGTTATATTGGAGGCCATTCACATATTATAATGAAGTTAAGTGCCTAGTTAGTAACTTAGGCTTCACTATATATAGCTTTAAAGACTAATTATGAACAGAAAGAGATTTCTGAGCCAAGATTAAAACAAACTGGTCTTCCTCAAGACAGATGCAAACCACAGATATTTTAAGGAACAGGATCTCGGTTACATGCTCTCAATACTGGATCAAGAGTACAGGAGCATGGCGAATGCTGGTGGCCATCAGGGTGGGCCTAGGTCTTTTTTCCATTTATGTTAAGAAATGATGTTAGTCTTAATGTTATTGTAACAGAAAAACTGATGATTATAAATAACATCGCTACACATGAAAGAAATAAGGGCATCATTACTTAAGACCAGATCACGTGATCTTGGGGGCACTCCATCTGTCATTGAAGATGCATTCTGTACCAATGCTAGAGGTACAGGAAACTGGAAACTAGCCCACCCCTACTATGGGTTCATGGCCATTCAATGCTTGGGGGGAGTGCCTTCAGCTTAGATGAGAGGTGACAACAACTTGAGACCATAACACAGTCGATGGTCTCATCAGATGTCAGGGTGTTGGGGAGAGAATCTGAATTAGCTGTTGTGAAGGAAGCAGAGAAAATAATACAGAAAAAACTCGTCACACAGCTAGCCAGAGACGAGAAGAGAAAGAGTCAGGTTTGGCGGCCAATACACTGTAAGCTGAACCACAAAATTGATAGTGATATTTTTTTACTTTATTGGTACTGGTCAGTAAGCACAACGTCATTGACAGCATATTATATGACTGCAGAGGACAACCAAGCAAAGTTTAAACTTCTTCAATGACTTACACAAGCAAGAAGAAAGGTAAAGAATGCTTGCAAGACTTAGTGAAGAAAATTCTACTACTGTGGTATCAAATTGGAACCACCTATAATAGACCACTGGACTGATTTCCTTTCAGGGAAAGTAAAAAAATACATTTATGCAACAACTGACTGTAGGCAGATCAACTAAGCATAAAGATGTTTACTTTTTGGATCTTCTGGTATTCTGCCCTGACCCCAGCAGCGGATCTTCTGGCATTCTGCCCTGACCCCAGCAGCATCTATATAGTCGATGAAAGTGACAGTGATTGCTCATAGTTTAACAATCCTTTTTCTGAAATCATCCGTTTTATTTGAGATTCTATACCACATTACAGACTATAGATGAGCATTATAAGAAGTTCGAAACAGTGCTGAGGACAAAAGACTTAGCTGTAGAAGGTAACCACAAAATCTAATTCAACACTAGGTGATTTTGGCACCTACTCTGTCTGACCAGTTGAACAAAGAACAAAATAGGAGGTGGAAGGGTGCAGGAAGGGTTAGAGCGCTCTAACCCCCTTTAATTTACTCATCTTTTCATTGAACTCTAAGTTGTAGAAATACAGTAGACCCTCGCATATCCGGCCTACCTTAGCTAGCTATATCTATTTTATACAATGAAAACTAGTATTGGGTTGATACAACAGGTTATGAATATCATTAACAGTTAACTACCTGTTGTGGGCACCCCCCCCACCTTCTGTTAATGCAAAGCTGCTAACACTGGTTTAAGGACTTAGCTAGAGATGTGCCCAGTTAAAGTACAGTCATTTTTTCCTTCCTATAATTTTTGTCACATGTATACATTATTGTTTCACATATACGGACTAGTGCTGGCCCCAAGGAGTCTGTATAAGTGAGGGTCCACTGTAGTGAGAATATCTTGTTAACAATTAACAGTGTAAAGTGCGGCTGCTGCTACAATCAAGTGGACCCCCACCATTATTATATTATTATGCACGTACTACCACAGCTACCGAGCTCGATGTTAGCATAGCAAAGCTCCTTAGACCTCCTAGCTATTTTCATTGGCTAAAAGATCACAGCAAGTCAGCATATTTGATGTTCTGCCAAAAAGAAAGAAAAGCAATGATTCTTCCATATAACTGCTACCTATGAGAAGCAGTGAAGACTTAAAGGGGTCACAAAAGGTAGAAAATGAAGACCAGGCAACCACTTTGACTCTGAAGGAGAAAGAAGGTGAGTCACTATGTTGTATAGCTATATCACAGCAAAGATAATAGAAACGGAGAAGAGATTGGAAACATGGTAGAATTTTTGGAGCCATGCATATCACGGTCATGTGACTCAGCATGGGGATGTCAACTGGACTTGCGAGAGATGCTTTGTGCTCTTTTCTCACAGACCTCATAGATTGAGTGAGAGAAGTAGAAAGGCCAAGGAAGGTGTTAGAGTATTCTTGGATAGGCTAATAGAAGATCATATTCTAAGAAAGTTTTGAAAATTTTGCTGCTTCATCAGCAATTAAACACTGGCCAGTTCTTGTGTGTCGCCTCTACCTAAACCAGTCAAGCTAAGTCGATATTAAGGGCAATCAGATCCAAGGATGTATGGAATAAGTTCTGTTGTGCAGTGAAGAAGGAGAGGTTTGATCTGTTGGTTGAACAAGTTAATCTAAAACTTTTTGAAGACATTCTGAAGACATATTGTAAAGTATCAACTGCCATAAATCCTTTATCTCCACCACAAGAGCTTTCAGCTGATTCGAAGATGAAAATATCCTCCGATAAGCAGTTGGATATGTTTCAATGTCATTACTAAAAAAACATGAAAAGGGCCTTTTGGAGAAGTCTGTAGAATTTGTGGAATAATGGTTGTAATATGATCAAAATAAATTACACTGTCTATGGAAGTCTTAACTGTTACATTGTGTTAGAACAACTTCTGAAAGTACACAAACCAGTAAAAAAAGTGACTCACAAGTCAGGAAGATCACACACAACAGGCACTAGAAATGCTGGAGCAGTCTAATAAAAGCACAGCAACAACTCTGCGTGTCAAAAGGTCACAATTAAGGTCCTATAAGTCCTGTATTAGGTTATTCTATTACAGCCCTTTCAGCTATTGATAGGATAACTACTTTTATGGGCATGAAAAGTATCCTTGGCTGATTGTGTGTACATCTCAATGCAAAGTTTTTGGCTTTTATTGTATTGAAGAAAAGATCATGTTGACCTTTAGCAAGAAAGGGGAAACATTTACTCTAAGTGGATTTGACAACTGGAAGAAAGTACCTGAAAGGTTTAACACCCATCAACACTGTAGTGCTCATCAAGAGGCATTCATGAAGTGGCAACTAGCTAGAAAGAGTGAGCAATCCATCAGTGCACAGTCTCTTTAAGCTATTTGAAGACCAGCTCTATTGAGGCAGCTATATGCTCTCAGATTTCTGTTATGTCAAGGAATTGCAATACGAGGGAAATACATATGAGGGCACATGGAGTCTCATGAGAATCTTTATCAATTGCTAAAAATATGGGCTTTTGATAATGAAATCTGGCTTGATGCTGGTAAGTACTTATTACATTCTAAGAACACATCAATATGATGGGGCTTAGTGTCCTCCGTTGATTTCTTGCAAGTACTAAGCAACAGTTAGTATGTGATCATTTCAGATAAAGTCACTGATATTGTGAACAGGCAGCAACCTATTAGGTGGGCTAATGATTATGAGGTATTTGATAATCCTGTTGGATCCATCAGAGACTTTAACCAAAGTAATTCTGGATATGCTCAAACATTGCAGCCTTCCTAGGGGTCAGACATATGATGGCACAGCAACATGCAGGGGAAAAAGAATGGAGTTGCCACAAGAATAAAGAAAGAAGTCCCTACTGCCATTTGTTTTACCCATTCCATTGATCTTTGTTTGCAAGATGCTGGAAGAAACCTTGTATTTCTTCGTAATGCTCTTAACATAGTGAGAAAGATTGCCAAGCTCCTCAAATTTACACCAAATTATTCTTTAAGAAATTAGCACAACCAGTAGTGGTATTACTCTGAAGCCTTTATGCCCTACCCAGTGGAATGCAAGGCATGGAGCCATTGAAGCAATGATTGTCATGGAAACAATGAAAGAAATCAATCATACTACTCTTGATGAGTATGGGTTTGGCATTTTGAACTCACTGGAAAAGTTTGACATGCTGTTTGGCCTCATACTTGTTTGAATCTCCGTTGAAGACTCGGCAGGTAAAAGATGCACCACTACAAGAAGCTTTGGCTGCTGTTAACTCATGGAAATCATTCTATAAATGGCAAAGAACTGATGAAGCTTTCACGATGAAGTGGTTAAATGTGGTGAAGATTTAAAAACTGATCCACCAAGTTTGTCTAGCCATAGAAGAGCTCCAGCACAACTAGAAGATAAAAGAAGTTCAGAGGACTATGTCCAATCAAATAGGCAAGTGGTTGGTCAACATTGTAAGAGCCACATATTATATGTTTACATTAGGAACTCAAAGCTTGTGAATTTGAGTGTGGTTTGAGTGTAAATTACAAGTAAAAACTACTGACCACAAGGTGATGACAGCTAATGTGGTCATCATTATGAAAATAAAGAAAGCTAGCGTAAACTCCCCTATTATCACCAGTCAAAGTACAGCCCCTATTATCGCCAATCTTGAATAATTCATCTGCAATTCATGCCACTTTTCTCTGAGCATGCTCAATAGAGAGACTGGATCACATGCTTCATTTTGAGCTACAACATAACTAGATTCCATCGAGAAGGTTGGTATTGTAGAGCCTTGTATCTGAAGGTACTGTCTTCTATCCAATCTGCGGTCTGGGCGATGACAACGCTTTTAAAAAAGGAGCTGCCAGTAAAGGTAGGGCCACTATTTAGCTGTATTGAAGCCACTGTTCTGCTGTTAAATAGCTGTACTATTGCTTAGCCATCAACAAACCTGCTAATTTATATTTCCTATGTCACAGAATGTCTGGAAAAGAGGTGCGTAGGCAGTGGGGAGATGACGATATGAAGTCAGCAATGAGTGCTGTGAGGAACAAGGAGATGACAATCTACAAAGCTGCAGCTCACTTTAAGGTCCCCAGAAAAACTCTAGATGACAGGATCAAGAGCAGGGTGAAACATGGAACAAACCCTGGGCCATCTACTGTTCTATCAGCATCTGAAGAAGCATCTCTTGTGTCATATCTGGTGTACATGGCAAATCGTGTCGTTCCATCGACAAGAACGATGGTAAAGGCATTTGCATGGGCAGTAGCTAAGCGGTCAGGGAAAAGTGACCGTTTCAGTGCTGAGTATGGACCTGGAGAACGTTGGTGGTTTAATTTTAAACGACGCCATCCTGAAGTAACTCTTTGGAGAACTGATATGTTAGAGCGTACACGTGCCGAAGGCCTGAATCCGGATGTTGTTACAGAGTATTTTGAGCACCTTGGCAAGACCTTAGATGATCATGGTTTAAAAAACAAATCACGACAGTTATATAATTGCGATGAGTCATTTGTACCTTTAGACTGTTCTTGTGAAAAAGCAGTGACCGTGAAGGGTGCTAAAAATATTTATTGTCAGACTCATGGGACAAAGGAACACATAACGTTGCTTTGTTGTGCATCAGCAGCAGGAATACCTCATCCGCCGATGATCATTTATGCTAAATCCTTTCCCGGTGGTCAGTATCGCTTTGATGGGCCTGATGACACATTATATGCTAAAAGTGAGTCTGGATGGATAGATTCAGAGTTGTTTATGGTTTGGGTAAAAAAATTTTTCTTGAAGTATGCAGTTCCTCAGCGCCCAGTTCTCCTCCTCATTGATGGACATAAATCACATATCAACATTGATGTGATTGATCTCTGTCGTAGTAATAATGTTATTCTTTATTGTTTACCATCACACACAACCCATGCATTGCAGCCGTTGGATGTGGCTGTCTTCAAGCCTCTCAAAGACTATTATAGCAAAGCTGTTCGAGCTCTTTCGTTTTCGAAGAAAAACTTTGTTGTGTCAAGGAGAGAATTCTCTAAAGTTATAAAGAGTCCACTAGATAGAACTTTTTCAATTCCCAACATTAAATCAGGGTTCGCCAAGTAATTTTCTCATTTAATCCAGATGCTGTACCAAAGCACAAGATGGGCCGGCCCATCTTCTCTGCATCATGGGTCTCTGTCCTCAACAGATTCCTCTTCAGAATCATCTATTTCATGTCCATCCTCAGTGCCCAATCTGTCGTCTCATTCTAGCTCATCTCCAGAGTCTTTCATTCCATCTCCAGCACCCTCACAGTGTCCAAGTCAACTGTCTCAGCAATCTCCAGATATTTCCAGCTCTTCATCTGATGTACTTCGACCTATAGTCAGTACTGTGCTAACAAGTACTTCACAAATCCTTGTGCTTTCCCCTTCAAACATTTCACCTCATCAAGTAACCCCACCCACATTTTCTTCACCTCCGAACCCACTGGTTATGGCAGGATTGGTACCAGAAGACTTGTCAGATATATTCCTCACTCCTCAAGAAGATGCTGCAGTTTTGAAGAGAAAAGAGAAACGCATCACTGGAGCAAGAAATTTGACATCTGATGAATACATGGAGATGCTTAAGGAGTGTGAGAGGAAGAAGAAAGAAGAAGAAGAATTGAAGAAACAGAAAAAGGAGGAAAGAGAAAAAAAGAAGACTGAAAGAGAAAAGAAGGAGGAAGTACAGAAGCGGAAAAGAGAAAAGGTGGGGAAAAAGAAAGGTAAATGCAAGAGTGTGAAGCGAGCACCTCTCCATCGTAGAATAAGATTAAGCAGTTTTGAAATTGAAAATTCTGATGTACCCTCCCCCCCCTCCACCCCCTCTGGCAAAGAAAAGATGTGAGGAACCTGACAGATGATGAATATGAGGAGTCTGATATAGACTGTGGAAAAAACCCAGGACCAAGCAATCCTTCAAGTCGTTCACAACGAAGCATATGGCTCCCAGCTCGTTTTCGAAATGACAGTGATGATGATGTTGAATCAATCTGCTCCATTTGTAACTGTACTGAACCTGTGGGTGTATCGAGTGGCACCATATTTTGTAATAAGTGTGGAGTGTGGGTACATAACTACTGTGCGTTTAAGAAGAATGCAGTTACCTGTCAGTTTATATGCAGGGACTGTTCAAAATGAGTTGTATTATTAAATAATAATAAATATCATAACACATACACTTGTTATTAATGTTTATCCTATTATTGTCAACTATAGTGATAATAGGTAACATATTCCTATTATCAACACTTTAGACTGCCTGTAGTTTAAGACTTCATAGCAAGAATTTGGAAAGGGTTGCCAATGAAACTTTAGCTGATGTAATAAGGAAGGATATTGTCTAAATTGCAGTGATGTAATCGTGTAGTAGAAACTCTTCTGCTGGCTGTGGGAGGCTGCATGGACAGAAATGCGGCGATAATAGGGAGGAAGCTGTGGTGGGCAATGGAGTAGTGAGAAAAATCAGTCAAAGAGGAGAGAGCAGGCCATGACACAAGTGGTGTTTTGAGTTTCCAAACACTCACTTGGATTTACTGTATTGAAGGAGGTAAAAGAAGAGTGGTGAAGTCCGTCTAAAACATGTCTTTAAGATTTCTGGAAGAAAGCATTTTAGTGACAAAGAGAATTGTTGGTATTGATTCTGTCAGATTAAACAATATAAAAGATCATGCATAGTGTGACCAATAATGTTTAAGAAAAGGAAGCAAGCAAGCCAAAGCCATAGGTACTTTCTAGTAGTCCTCTAGCTAAAGTTTTCAACACCATCAGGGAAGAAGAAAGGAAAAGCTTAGAGTGAAGTTTGACATAGTTTATTTCATGGCTAGAAAAGATGGCTTTCACCAAGCATCCCAAAAGATACACAATTCTTGCATATATGCATATATAAAGAATCCATAATATAACTTATGTGGTGGACCATATTTCTAAACTGACCAACCTTGATTCTAAAGTAGTTGGACATGTGTCCAACCACTTAAAAAATTATTTATAACTCTGGAAGTTAACCACACCAGTGTTCTCCGCCAGAAATTACTTTAGGCATCAGTATTTTCAGGCAGTTGACCTGCTACTGCAAGAATTAGAAGACAGGTTCGATCAAAGTTTACATCCAGTTTTGGCTTTGAAGTAGTTTCTGTTGAAAGCTGCTAATGGTCACTGCTTTGAAGAAGAATTAGAGACAGTGAGAGTATCTTGCTATAGTGAAGATTTTAATTTATTTAAGATACAAAGAGAGCATGTTATTATTAACCAAGGAACACCTAGTGTGAAGAATGTTACAAATATGTGATGCAATGAACTCTCTACCCGTCTTCAAGTCAATGCTCCAAGAAGTGCACAAGTTGTTCAGATCATATCCCCAGGGCCAATAAAAGGATAAAAGTCAGTCAATGGACAATTTTCTGTCAAAATATCTAAATTGTGCATTAGTTAGACATTTAGACTACCAAGACTGTAATGTACTCTGACAAGAAGACTACCATGATCATGATGAAGGTAAGTTTGTATCACTAGATCATAATAGATGCTTTAAATAGATGTTAGAAGTGTATTGAATGGATGTTAGATCACTGCCTTCAACCATACGGGTTTATCCATTTGTATGGATTTATCCGTTTTTTGTACGGAAATCACACTTAAAATATGGAGTACGGAAATAGACTTAATTTTATGGGAGCGCACGCTAGAGCTAGTGCACGGGGCTCTATTTAAAATACTGAAATCTTTATCAAAATACTGAAATGGCACAGCAGAAATACTGAAAAGGCTTTCAATGGGTTGGACTTGGATGCTCTGTTAAATCTCTATTTTATGGTCTGGTCAAAACCAGTCATTTCAGGTTTGAACCTTAATTAACGCTGAAGCCACAAACTTTTATGAATACTTCTTGTTTATACAAGGTTACAAGATGTGGTCTTCTGTATATTGCTCAACCTGAAATTCCATTAAACTGATCAGAACTGATGAGGTCTTCTGTTAGCTCTAGAAGTAGTTCCACAGAGCCATGGGAAGGTTTCCCACCAACTAAGAGAAGCGGACTTACAAGATAGAAAAGTGGATTCTAGAGAATGACAGAACTCTGAACACCACAACATGGCTTAGCTATGAAAAACCTGATCCGAGAGTTTGTTCCTTGTATGAAGTGTAGAGTATGCATCAAGTTTAAAGACAAGATTGTTATATACAGGAACTTTAGCCCAGCCTTTATACTTTAGCCCAGCCTTTATAGATGGCTCTTGAAACCTTCCTACTTACAACCTTTAAGGATCATGCTAGGTGTGATATGCAGAAGAGAGCCATGCTATTACTGAAAGAGGCTAATGGTAGGGATGTTACAGAGTATGCCCCCATAGCCAAAGCTTTGTGCACCATTAATGAAGATACCGAAAGGAGGATGAGTTAATTTCTGCAGATATAATACTTTCATATGAACGTACACATTAACCATTCAATATTAAAATATTTTTTTTTATTCTTATCTTGTTGCTGTATATAGGCCATAAAACAAATCTATTATCCTCTGTTCCTGGAGTCCTGTGCTAATTTAATATAGCAAATGGCTATCTTCTTATTGATGCTGTATTATAGTTGTGACTACATCTCAGTCTGTACATTCATTGACCAAAATGGATATTGAAAGGTGGTGGCATGTCCCCTGCTACATTTTAATAGTCTGAAATCATTTAAATATTCTTACTTTATGTGACCATAAGCTCTATACTATAGATATCTGGTACTCCAAATATCTGAAAAAAGAAAATTAATATTTTTTACTTCCAATATCAGCAATAGAGTGAACATGTGGAGTTTTGGCTATCATTGTGTTCAACTTTTCATTCTGAACAGGTTTATTGTAGCTAAATAACTAGGTCCAGTTGATTCACTTGGGCCATGGAAAATATGAAAAACTCAAGAACAACTTGTTTATTTAACTACAAACACTAGCTGACTTTTGATAAGAAAGCTGTTCTTTGCTATTAAACATGGCTTTACTCTGCACAAAGAATACATTCCATGATGCTGTGGCACTCAGACATGGCTTGCCACCCTCCAGCAATCCATTTGACATGAGCATTATAATAATATAGTATGTACATAGTTAAGTTTCAATATTCTACAGGTGTGATGTCATCAGTTGCCTCATAATTAGATAAAGTACCATGTATTATTTATACCACACACACCAGGCTGTGTACAGTTTATATTATCTGGTAGGAGTCTTTTATGTACCTGTAGGCTCTGTTTCCTGTGAGTGGTGGGTCCTTGAGATGAATCTTCTAACTGTGATGGTAATATAATTCTCTTACTCATGAAGCTAATTTCTGTTGCATTCTCTGCCAACTGCTTCACTTTTCCTACTTTCTTCTTCTTCGGCTTAAAATCTCGTGCAGAAGATTGCTTCAGCTTCTGCTTCTGTTTCAGTTTCTTCCCCATTCCTACTTCGACACGAGGTTCACCGCCCTCCCACCTTCCCCACCCCCCCTCACACGCTCTCTTCCCCCGCCTGTGGTCCCCAGCGGCACCGAGACCGAGACTACCCGCCATAATTTAATTTCATTGCGAGCATGCAGGTGGGGCACACAGCCGCTTACTAACTAAAATTTGTTACAGCTCTAAAATGGATTTCTTGTACAGTCTAGTGGCGGTAGTGTTACTGTGTGCTAGACTAGAAGCTATTTCCACACAAACTAACGTAGACACGGAAGAACCAACGATCATAAGATCTCCTGCCCTCGGTACAGATCGCGACGATGGCTTTGGCTGGACTGCCGTGTTACATCAGATGGAAGAAGTAATGAGTACAGACTCTCTGAGTGAAGCTCTTAGGAAAACCAGGTATATCTATGTTTACAACCAGTTAGATAAGCTGTGTATAAGTCGAGATGTGGGAGAATCTGGTGTTTATCTAAGACTGCTATAGCCACCTCCCAAGCACACACTTATCATGTACCACCACATTTAGCTGTGTTCATCTCCACTGCCACTCTCTGAAGAAGGTCCCTGCACTGTTACTGTACTTCTAGTGATAAAGAGGTTGTTATTCTTGATAACTAGCATTCTTAAACAAATTGAAGTGCTGTGATGAAAATAGGAAGGTATCCAAGTCCCTCATTTCAGGCTCCACTATATTTTGCCACCCACCTCTCTCCTTCCCACCCCTTTAAAGGCAATGTTGGTATGCACCATGTAAGTACTTTTAAGTAAATGAGGCATGTCTATGAAGTATAAAATGGCCTATTCAAAGTCACTAACCACATCTACAGGAATTCATGACAGCTTGTTCCATGCACTCTTATCTTTTATAATTTGCTCCTATAAGAGTAGTAAATGTTCTTGGTCATTTATATCTATCATTCAGCTACTAGGGCTAAAAGCTCTGTTCTTTACAGAGGAAGTTATCTTCCAAGTCAAAGTATTTCTTATACCTTATCATGAAACTGTCTGTTGGTGTGTTAATCAATCTGAGATGTGTTAGGGATATATAGTTCAGTGTGTTGATGATGAAAGCATATCTTGTACATTCTATTCTCAAGTATTTTACAGCAATAACTATACTGTGCCTAGCTATAGATGTGGTCAAGGAAATGGTATTATGGCCAAATAAGATCAACTCTACATAGAGACGAGCTCCAACTTATTTTTGTATAGGACATTCTTTTCTGTAAGCTATTGAAAACAAACCATTGAGAATTGTCTAGTCAATTGCCTAATTGTATTTTGATGTAAAGATGATTTTGAATAATTTTGGGACATTTCCTATACTCAGAAGCTACATGTATACTCTGGTAGCTAAGTACATAGCTACTTAGTAGCAGTATTCACTTCTAGTCTGTCTTTTAGTATACTTTACAGGAGGTAAGGCTACTCTTGCCCTGCTTTCCTTAGCAAAGGTTTCTAAGCTTACCTAATTTGTTGGCTCTATTTGGCTTTGGTGAAACCTGCCTATGAATGAGGTCATTTCTCAGGTCATTTCTTGGTGTGGCCAGCTGGCTGTGTTGAAGGAGAGTCTTGTGTATAGTTTTGGTCTGTCTACTGTGCTTTTGGTCAGTTGTGAGGAGACTGGTTAAACAGGTGGTGGTTCTGAGTAGCTTCATATACTATGTAAACTATAACATTACATTGCGTGGCATAAGCCACCTATACCATAGCAACCTGAAAAAAACACAGTGAAACAGTCTGTATAATCATGTTTAGTGAGGTCCCTGTGGCTGGCTTTTGACAACCTGAAATATACATCTCTTTAGTGAGGCTAAAATTAACATACTCAGTATATTCTGAAATCAAATCAAATTAAAAGTGTGTGAAACCACATGTATGTTGCTAAAGCTAGCAGGGTTTCTCTAAGGTGACATGACCCACAAGGTGACATACCCACTAAGGTGTCTTGACTCAGTCAATAAAGTCCACACACCATGCTAAAATTTGTAATCTTTGGATACTCCTGCTTCAAATAATTATGAAGTAGAGTGTGAGTGAACTCCACATTTAGAATTGGGAGTCAGTACAGAAAAATGACTCTGTGTACATGAGTTGTCTATCTATGATACCTGTGAAATGTAGGTGTTGAGTAGTTAAAGAATTGCCAACATGGATGACAGTGTGGCAGCAATATGAGCCTACTTTATTTGCATAACGTGTTGCTCTCTGGTACAACCCATGCTAGACTAATAGCCTATGAAATGTTGGATGTTAGGCGGGATAATCATGTAATGCTGTGACGGCTAGTAT
This sequence comes from Diacarnus erythraeanus, assembly GCA_964016965.1. Classification (NCBI taxonomy): domain Eukaryota; kingdom Metazoa; phylum Porifera; class Demospongiae; order Poecilosclerida; family Podospongiidae; genus Diacarnus; species Diacarnus erythraeanus. The sequence continues at coordinate 4,952,638 of OZ024672.1, forward strand.
AGCAGCTAATTATAGACTTGGATAAACCAAGTTTCTATATATAGTAACACAGTGGGGTAGCCTAGCTATCTGGGTGCCTTTTTGATTAGGTAATGCTATGATAGCTACACTCTATGACTAATTACATATCCAACTTCCTCTCTAGGGATGAACTAAGGTCTATTAACAGTGTGGTGACCAAAGGTCAGGGATTCATATAGTCTAACACTGCTAAACACTATTGTAACGATTGAGATAAGCCTGAGCTAGCCTGGCTCTAGGAATTGGTACAGAAAAGGTTATTATAATAATGTTTCTCCCATAATATTTCATGTTACTTGGCGTCTAAAGGTTGGCAGTTTACTGTTAGTATCTAATATTATTGGTGTCAAGTGAAGTGTTGAGACAGCTGACCAATGGGTGAAAGGATGGACTGGTCTCTGAAAAAGACTGGGAGAGAGAGAGTTGCTGGACTCCAGCAGATGACCAGCAGGCAGCAGGAGTTCCCTGCAGATGGTGAAGTGTATACTACATGCTTGGGGGTAGTTTCCTGGTCTCAACATTGCTCTAGGGTCTACGAGTGTGTATCTGATACAAAGACACAATATGTATCAGCCACTCATAACTGATGAATAACTCTCTGTAGCGTTTTCCCTGACCCTCAGCCTGTGCATAGGATAGCAATTCTGGAGATAAAAAAAAGTAGTTGATGCTACTGTAGGAGCATTGTAAGAGATGGTCTAGAAGATGGTCTAGCTCTGTTGTCTAGCACTGTAGGAGATGGTCTAGCTCTGTAAGAGATGGTAGGAGGTGGTTTGCACTGTAGGAGAGGGTCTAGCACTGTAGGAGCCGGTCTAGCACTGTAGGAGCCGGTCTAGCACTGTAGGAGCCGGTCTAGCACTGTAGGGGATGGTCTAGAACTGTAGGAGACGGTCTAGAACTGTAGGAGACAGTCTAGCACTGTAGGAGCCGGTCTAGAACTGTAGGAGACGGTCTAGCACTGTAGGAGCTGGTCTAGCACTGTAGGAGCCGGTCTAGCACTGTAGGAGCCGGTCTAGCACTGTAGGGGATGGTCTAGCACTCTAGGAGATGGTCTAGCTCTGTAAGAGATAGTAGGAGATGGTCTAGCACTGAAAGTAATGTTAATATCTGCTGTACTTGACATTGTATTAGACACACAGGTGCCCTTCTTATTAATAGACAATCTATCATTGATTCTAAGTCATTTAAAATTGTCTGATCTGCTTTATTGGACCTAATCTTCTGTTAAGCTGCCTCATGAATGATGCACTGCACATGGTAACTGGTAAGCTGACCTCCCAATTACCTGGCCTATTGGGAATAATGATAGTTCATACTATATTTGTCCAGTTTGGGGTCTATTATGGACACTGTAGTACTCATGATGACCATGTATAGGTAGTTACATGTCTGCATGCATGTATAAGGTTCTCTTCCTAGCAATGTTGTGGTAACACGAGATGGATTCACACTACACTACCTCCAGCTACACTACCCCCACAGACTAGTTCATGTCCTAAACTCAACAGGAAATTTTATCACATTGATAATATCTTAATTAGTATGTGTGTTGTATAGTAGTTTGAGGTTGTAGGGTTCATGGTTGAATAGTATGCTTGCTATTAAGTTACAAGAATAATATATTGTTTTGGAGGACTCTCCAACAAGGCATCTGCTACACAACTCTTAAAGTGTGATGGTTTGGAATGGCTGGTCTTGTCAGCTATAGATACAGATTATTACATTACACAGCATCATTACCTCTTCCTTGAATATTACATTTTCAATCACCACTGTGCTTTAGTGATCAAACAGTGTATAGTGTCTACATACAGTGAAATCAACTCCCTGAAATGAGGACACTGCTTTATGTAGTAAGACACCACTATTTCAACCCTTGAACTGAGGACACCACTGTGTATATAGTGGAACCCCCCCCCCCCCTGTAATGAGGACACCACAGTGTATATAGTGGAACCCCCCCCCCCCCCCCCCCCCTGTAATGAGGACACCACTGTGTATATAGTGGAACCACCCCCCCCCCCCCCCCCCCGTAATGAGGACACCACTGTGTATATAGTGGAACCCCCTAAGTCACTCAGTGACTTACTACTGCTTCAGTGGATGCCTCCAATGTGGAAGCCACTATGATGATCACTTCCTGGATGTGTTTACGTGGTTAGGCAACCTGTTGCGTCCAGGGAGAACATGTCTGTTGCCACGTAGAGTGTCTGGTATTTGATGTTTGTGGTGTGGTGTGTATGCCAAAACTTGCTTTGTCAATTTTGTCTATGAATATGTATCTTAATGAAGCTGTGTCAGATCTAGAGGGGAGTTCAGCATGAACTAACAAGTCACTTTGTCTTTTCTATTTACTATCTTTTAATGTGTGTGAGTATCCCAACCTCCATGCTGTATCCTGTGCCACATGTCACCTTAATGTGTGTGAGTATCCCAACCTCCATGCTGTATCCTGTGCCACATGTCACCTTAATGTGTGTGAGTATCCCAACCTCCATGCTGTATCCTGTGCCACATGTCACCTTAATGTGTGTGAGTATCCCAACCTCCATGCTGTATCCTGTGCCACATGTCACCTTAATGTGTGTGAGTATCCCAACCTCCATGCTGTATCCTGTGCCACATGTCACCTTAATGTGTGTGGATATCCCAACCTCCATGCTGTATCCTGTGCCACATGTCACCTTAATGTGTGTGGATATCCCAACCTCCATGCTGTATCCTGTGCCACATGTCACCTTAATGTGTGTGAATATCCCAACCTCCATGCTGTATCCTGTGCCACATGTCACCTTAAATGAATGTGTGTGGGTATCCCAACCTCCATGGCTGTATCCTGTGCCACATGTCACCTTAAATGAATGTGTGTGGGTATCCCAACCTCCATGGCTGTATCTTTATGCCATATGTCATCTTAACATGTCTGAGTATCCCAACCTCCATGACTGTATCTTTGTGCCACATGTCATCTTGATGCGTGTAGGTATCCCAACCTCCATGGCTATATCTTTGTGCCACATGTCACCAAATGTGTGTGAGTTTGGAGCCTACATTGTATATCTTAGTGCTAGTTTATCAATACCTAATGATTCCCGTGTTTATTATAACTGTGTTCCTTAGTGACTGTTATTACAAACATGGCTTTATATTATCATCCTAACTTGATAGGGTGCCACTTGTGTGTGTTGTTGTAATGACAGTTTCCTTGTTTGTAATGGCTTCAGATTATGAATGGATTATATGGTGAAGTGTAACATATGGCTATTATCATCTGAATAGGCCAGACATCTTGATATTGGACTGTTTATAGCTGATATTAAGGTAGTGTCTCTATTGTGGTAATCTGGTAGTCATCAGGTTGTTATTTACCAGCAGACACCTTGGGACAAGTGTCCCGATTAGAGGGATGGTTTATTTCAGGGGTTGAAGTTCTATTAATGTTGATACATAAGCTGTTATTTGGGATATAACCAAGTGTCCTTAATACAGAGGTGTCCTCATTTAAGAGGGGTTGGAATAGAGAGATTCCACTGTATAGCAAGAGGGTAGTTCAGAAACCATCCAGGGTGGGTGTGCAATATTTTCTGTTCTGACCTTGGAATGGTAGTAGTCTTTCATTTAAGATATGTTCTAACTATGGTATGTAACAACCAAAAATTATTAGAATCACCAGGTGTTTGGCTTGTATATACTGAGAGAAGACTAAGTCACTGTGTCCCCTTTTTGTCTCCTTTAACTAAGGTCTCCTCTGTTCCCACTAACTGAGATCCCCATTTTGTCCCCTCTTTGTCCACTCTTTGTTCCATCTGACTAGGCTCCCCTCTAACTGGGATCCCCTCTAACTGGGATCCCCTCTAACTAGTATTCCCTCTAACTAGGATCCCCTCTAACTGGGATCCCCTCTAACTAGTATTCCCTCTAACTAGGATTCCCTCTAACTAGTATCCCCTCTAACTGGGACCCCCTCTAACTAGTATCCCCTCTAACTGGGACCCCCTCTAACTAGTATTCCCTCTAACTAGGATCCCCTCTAACTAGGATTCCCTCTAACTAGTATTCAATCTAACTAGGATTCCATCTCCCCTCTAACTGGGATTCCCTTTAACTGGGGTCTCCTCTAACTAGGATCCCCTCTGACTGGGATTCCCTCTAACTCTATAACTAGGTTGCCTGATTGACATAAAAGTTCTCTTCATCAATATATATTCCTTTATGATTCTTGAGGATAGTCTTTGAAATTAGCAAGCTGTCCCATCTATATAATAATACACTTGTACGACGACGACACACGTACGTATTCATGAATAATTCATAAGCTAATGAATGCACGTACGTAGCACTGAGCATGCTCAGTGTGTTGCTAGGCTAAGTATAACAATAATAATAACAATAAAAATAATTATTGCTATTTACTCATGGCCAGTTTTATGTGGCACTCTCAAGAGCAAGATCGATGGCAGCAGTAAAGGTGAAGGTAGTTGATACCCACCAGCAAGGCAAGAGGGGTCCCAGTGGAAGAACAGTCACACCAAATGTTGTCTTTCGTGAAGTATTATACGTAGCTTACATTCTGAGAGATCTGTGATGCTGCACCAGTGGGTCAGCCTGTGATTGCTGCACTAGTGGGTCAGCCACTAATACTGAGTGTTGAGAGATAATATGTGATGCTGCATCGGTGGGTCAGCCACAAATACTGAGTGTTTTCCCACCATTGATACTCAGTATGCAAGATTACACTAAATGGTGAGAGCCCAATGAAGGAAAGTGGACATGTCCACTATTCCTGAGGGTTGGGCTACCATGCATTCCGGGGTCCACGTCCCATAGCCTGGGGTCAGAAAGTGCTCTGATGCTAACTGGGAATGCCATTTATTGGTCCTTTTGTACATCATGGAAATAATTAGTTACATTATACACCAAGTGCCACTGTGTGGTGGGTACTTCTTGCTAGAAAAAGAAGAAAGAAAGGAGAAAGAAAGGTTTAGGAGGAGGAGAGAACAAATGGGAGAAGAAGAGAAAGAGAAAGGTTGAGGAGGAGGAGATAACAAATGGGAGAGGAAGGGAAAAGGAGGAGGAGAGAACAAGTGGGAGAATAAGAGAGGGACAGGGAAAGAGAAAGGGTTGAGGAGGAGGAGATAACAAATGGAGAAAAGAAGAGGGAAGAGAAAGGGTGAGGAAAAGAGGGAGCAGCTACTACAAGTGGCAGAGTCTACCTGGGGCCTATGACAAGGGCTTCTCAATAATGCAAGGCATTGAGACCCCCCCTCCCCCCCCCCCCCCCCAGTGAACCCCTCAATTGCTGTCACAATGGGAAGGTCAGCCTGCCATCGACTTGGTGACTACCCTTCACCACTGAAGGACTATTTCACTGACAGCAATAGCTACTGCAGAGTCTAGCAACTTCCAGGACAACATCAGGCAATACAACAGTGCCCTCTCCTTTCCTCCATAATTAATTTGTTCTTTGGATTATTAGCTACACACCAATTGCCACTGTGTGGCGGGTACTCGCTAGTAGGTAAATATTACATGAGCTGTAGCAAACATTGTTCTCTCTGTATTCTTGCTACCTTGCGAGCCTTGTAACCTTCCATGTTTCTCTTGTCTTACTTGTAGACACAGTGTATAGTTGGCTCTGTTCTTGCTCAGGGATCTAGTGTTAGCCCTATAACCTTGGATTTATCCAGTACTGAAGTAGTTTACATTTCATATCTGCTCTAATGTGGGGTGAATAGAGGCACTGTGAATCCACTATTGGACATCCTGTGTTCTCTTGTGTTCTGTTGTGTGGTAAGGTCCATGGTTGGCTGATATAAACTTGCTTTTACAATCACTACATGCATTCTCTGACAGTTGCTAAGCAGCATAATACTTTGTGTGGGGTGGCCACAATAACAACCCACTGATAGCCCATCTTAAGATTAGGTAACCCTATTGCCATTAGGGGAATATGTTAAATATGTTATAGTATAGTCCATTATAGTTATCTGCATGTTGTAGCTATAACTTCCACTGCGCAACTGAGGTGTGTGTGTGTGTGTGTGTGTGTGTGTGTGTGTGTGTGTGTGTGTGTGTGTGTGTGTGTGTGTGTGTGTGTGTGTGTGTGTGTGTGTGGTGGGGGGGGGGGGGGTGAATAGGCATATATAGGTATGGAATAGGGTTGAATATTATTACATATAGGCATATATCTATATTAGAGGTGAGCTGTGTGGGTGGAATAGGAGGTGGGTAGGGGTGAATTATTACCTATACATAGGCATATATCTATATTGGAGATGGCTCATGCTGTGGTTATAGCTGCCATTAGACCATTGGTGAAAGGAAAAATAACTTTAGACATATCTATGATAATGATATAACAACCAAATGTAATGGGCGTGATAATAAATGTACGTATAACCATTATGTATGTGTAATGATAAAAATGTATGCAGGCTGTTACCTCTCACACAATACATAGATGATTTGATGCTTGTCCTGAGACAGGATATGTATTTATCACTGCACACTGTAATTTCATGGCTTTCTCGTGTGTGTCAGTTGTAGCATGGTACTTAAAGGATGAGCACATAAGATTACTAGTCATCACTGAAGGTCCTCTGAAGGTGCCTGTAACCATAGTGCTGATCTTCAACTCAGAGCAGCTACATTCTGCTGACCAAAGCCAGGCAAAAGTAAACAGGTCCTTCTCTTATCCTATCCATTTTTCAATAGCTTTGATGGTTAGTAAGTGGAGTGATAATTCTTGAAAACAGCTGATAATACTGAGAACAGTTTTGGCTTCATTTAGCCAAATGTCAGGTGATGTTAAATTACTCCAATGACAGGTAGTTGACTTAACTACACTGGGCATCATCTGGCCTATTACTAATGGATCTGATAACCTACTAATGGCTGTCTCATGTTATTGGATGGAGTAGTCCTATTAATTAAAAGCCATCTAAGGATTAGTATAATATAATTCAGTTATTTCTAAAACTCAAACCTCTCTACCACACAGAAGAGGAGAATGTCTAGATACCTCTCCTTCATGGCCTCTCAAAAACCACACCTATCTGTCCGGACGCAGCTTACACCATTTAGCCCTATGACTTGCAGTTCTCCTGATACTGGGTCTCTCCTCCTCTTCTTTAGTTCATAGCATTCCATCTTCTTCCTCAGCTCCCCAAACAGCACCTTCTTTGGCAGCATCTCATCCTCCATGCGTCCCAAATGACCCAGCCACTGCAGCCTCCTGTCCATGATGATGTCCGGGATGGACAAGTCCAAGTCAAACCTGTTCATTGTGGTCTTTGAAGTCAGCTTCTGCTCCCATTGCTGTCACCTAGTAACTAGTAACATCTCAGGTGGTTTCACACAGCAATTAAGAAAGATAGTCAGAAGGTGCCTCACACTCTCAGCCTTCAACGTCCATGTCTCTGCTCCATACATGGCAACACAGTTATTACTTTGTACACAGCTCTCTTGGTTGGTATTGAGAGAATAAGGGTTATTGACAACTCTTGGTAGTTGGTATTGAGAGAATAAGTGTTATTGATAACTCTTGGTGGTTGGTATTGAGAGAATAAGGGTTATTGATAACTCTTGGTTGGTATTGGAAGAATAAGAGTTATTGACAACTCTTGGTGGTTGTATTGAGAGAATAAGGGTTATTGACAACTCTTGGTTGGTATTGAGAGAATAAGGGTTATTGACAACTCTTGGTTGGTATTGAGAGATAAGGGTTATTGACAACTCTTGGTGGTAGGTATTGAGAGAATAAGGGTTATTGGTTGGTATTGAGAAAATAAAACTCTTGGTTGGTATTGAGATAATAAGGGTTATTGAAAACTTAGAGAATTCAGTTGTTGAAAATCAGGTCTCTCTAGCATTGGAATGCTCTAGAAACTCTGCACTTCACATTCTTTACTAACATCTCTATCCCTTTGTAATAATGTATACTACAGATAGATACATGTAATACCTTATCTTTTCTCCTCAGAATACTTGTCGGTGCCCCTAAAGGTACATATCCTGGAGGGTTAAACAGTCTGCCTGACCCTGGAAGTCCTCGTGTCGACAGGACTGGTCTTGTTTTCAGTTGTCCTATAGGACAAGGGAACTGTGTGGGAGTCAGAGGAGAGGAATCACTCTACCTCAGTAATGTGAATTTTACAGATTCCATTACAACGGTAGATGTAACCGGTCAATTGGATACATTCTATCAGCGAGAGATTTCTGAAGGACGATTGTTTGATCAATCTCGTAAGTTTACTGCTGGGTGGGACCACATGTAGAAAGTGTTTATAGGTAGATAGAAAAATAGTGGGGGAGGGAAGAACAGTGACAGGTAGGTGTGGGGGGGGGAGAACAGCCAACAACCGAGACAGGTAGGTGGGGGGAGAGAATAGCCACTCTCTACTTGATCTATAAAATTTATTTTACCATGCTCAGTTTATAAATATTGTTGCAAACACTGATATAACTCTACCAGCATGTACTGGGTTGGTAGGGAGTTATATTATAGGAGGGAAACTTCTTTTCTTCTTCTTTTCCCCTACCGCTGTTCATTCTCTCTTGAGGCCAAACAAGGGATGTCCACATTCTGCCATTTTTCCCTCCCTATTTTGCTTTTGGGCATTGCCAGTATCTAATTTTGCTCTAAGTATTGAATGATTATTGTACTGTAACATATTTGTTACTTTAATGTAGTCCTCTATAGGTAGGGGTTGGCGAATTATGCTCATTTTTTTGTTATTATGCTATGCTAGCAATGCTCATCATTTTAATAATAATGCTACTAAAAACCACATATTATTATGCTCATAGACAGGGTCCAAAGGTCATCTCAATCACAACCACATCTTGCACACATGACAGATCACAGTAGAGAGAGTATTTAGTGATCTCAAAAGTTCATTTAAAGAGTCCCAAAGCCAGTCACTGGAAGATTACATTGAATTGTCATTAATGTTACAGTACAATAGAAACTAATGTTTTTTTGTTGTTGTTTTTTGCCCAAAAAATACCTCATTATGCTCATAAATATAATTATGCTAGCATATGCTAGTATTTATGAAATCACCTATTATGCTCGAAATTATGCCGGCATAATTCGCCAACCCCTAGTCCTCTAGAGAGTTTGTATGCCTGCTTCCAAATGAATTCATGTGCTTCATGTAGTGATGTCAGCAGCAGATGTAAGGTGCTAAGTTTAGCAAACAGCAGGGGTTGCAGGGTGTGTGGTGTGTCTTTCTTCTAGTTCTGATCACATAGAGTAACACTGTGTTACCAGTCCTATCAGGTTTACATTATTATTGTGAATACCCCACCTGTGTAATAATATGATATTTATGTTCTATTTAGCCAACGCTAACGTGAGCGTATTTCGTGTCACTGATAGAGTTCTTTTTGAAAGGAAGTTTGAGCAGCTTATGGGTGCCACCATAGAAAGCAATGGAGATCATGTTATAGTAAGTTTTAAAGTGTACATTAAATTCTTGTGTAGAAGTGAGAGTTTTTCCTTGTTGGGACCGTAGACTAGGCCTCCTGTCTGCTCTGGGACCATAGACTAGGCCTCCTGTCTGCTCTGGGACCATAGACTAGGCCTCCTGTCTGCTCTGGGACCATAGACTAGGCCTCCTGTCTGCTCTGGGACTGTAGACTAGGCCTCTGGTGTTCTCAGGGAGTCGCAGCTGATTTAATGGGTCTGGTTATGTTCTAGTGTTAATTTTGTCCAGTGGTCGTAGGTTCCAGACACATTTTGACCCCCTGGATACCTTTTGTGAGTATATGCTCCTAGAATTTGTGCAAGGATCCCAGGTTTTAGTTTTCATGAGCATTTTGTGCTTTTTTAGGGGGGGAACTGTAATCATGCACTCTCATGTATCTATCAGTGTACCAAATGAGTATATGGGCTAGAAAACCTATGAGAATCGTAGTATAGAAAGTAAGTCATTTCAATAATATTTAAATTGAGTAAATTATGCATGTGTTCTCAGCTTCTCCAGGGGGGGCAATATAAACACTTGGAGGGAGGGCGAATGCTCTTCCCTGCCCCCTCCTGAAAGAAACCCTGTTTGGTACAGTGAATTAATGGTAATGCATTTTGCACTACCACCATCAAGAGAATTCCTAACCAAAAAACATGCACATCTCATCTGTCTCTACCTTAGGCATGTAGGTGCATGTATACTCACACATCTACATGTGTACTGTAACACCCATAGCACTTGTAAACTTACTGCCAGTCCTCAACAGAACAGGTGTGTCACTGACATGCCAGTTTTCAACAGAGCACTGGCCAGTCTGTATCTTCATAGAAAATGGAAGAGAAATGATTAGTCTATGGCTACCTCTATTATTAGTCCACTATTAACCTGTATAATAATATATTAATAGGCTTGTGCTTATCGATGGACAACTACAGCGCTGAATCCCCGGGATAGTCAGCCTAGAGGCATTTGTTATGTTGGTGAAAGAAACTTGACTGGATTCAGGACCATATTTCCATGCAGTGAGTTTATTTATCTACATACAGTGAAGTAATTACATGTATGTTGTTTGTTTGTTTGTTTGCTTTCTTTTTGTTATTGTTCTTTTTGTTATTGTTGTTGTTGTTGTTTACTTTTGTTATTGTACCTATAGTTTAGGTGTCCGTGCACATATGAGAACAGATTAAGTGCTATGATGTCTATGTCTAAGGCATAAAGTGTCCTCAGCAAATACAACCCTGTACAACCCAGTTGTTAAAAGGAATGGCTTTTGTCATTTTAATTAGCTAAGAAAAGCATAAGACCTAAGAAGTTAGCTACTTCTTGTCAGACTCTATGGTTATAAACCAATATTATATTGGTCAAATGGCCAGTTAGTAATGATGATGACCTTTATACAATCTGACTTATCACTCAAGCTATTCAATATAATACTCATCTCTATGGCTATTCAATATGCACTCATCTCTATGGCTATTTCTCATCTCTATGGCTATTTCTCATCTCTATGGCTATTTCTCATCTCTATGGCTATTTCTCATCTCTATGGCTATTTCTCATCTCTATGGCTATTCTCATCTCTATTGCTATTTCTCATCTCTATGGCTATTCTCATCTCTATGGCTATTTCTCATCTCTATGGCTATTTCTCATCTCTATGGCTATTTCTCATCTCTATGGCTATTTCTCATCTCTATGGCTATTTCTCATCTCTATGGCTATTTCTCATCTCTATGGCTATTTCTCATCTCTATGGCTATTTCTCATCTCTATGGCTATTCTCATCTCTATGGCTATTTCTCATCTCTATGGCTATTTCTCATCTCTATGGCTATTTCAATATGGCTATTTCTCATCTCTATGGCTATTTCTCATCTCTATGGCTATTTCAATATGGCTATTTCTCATCTCTATGGCTATTTCAATATGGCTATTACTCATCTCTGGCTATCACCTACTTAGCTAGCTATAGCACAAGTGGTATGTGTTCTGTGAAGAATGTCACTAATACATACATCTGTAGTACCCTTCTAGCTACATGAATGTCTTCAGTGACTTGCAAAGAAATTAGTTTTGTGTATTTATCTATGTTCAATGTGGGGGGGGGGGGGACTCTGTGTCTGTGTTCAATGTGTGGGGACTCTCTTGTGTCTGTGTGTTCAGTGTACTCTGTGTCTGTGTTTAATGTACCCTGTGTTTGTGTTCAATGTACTCTGTGTCTGTGTTCAATGTGTGGAGACTTTGTACCTGTGTTCAATGTGTGGCTGGGGACTCTGTAACCATTACAGAGAAGAAGATATTTACATTTTGATAATACATTTTATACAGTTGGTACTGGTACGTCTGAGAGTACAGAAGGTCCTGGATATTGCATTTCTGGATTCAGTGCTGCTTTAGTGGTAAACAAACAACTTAGCTAAATAAGACAGTAAGGGGGTGGGGGAGAACCCCAGGGTTTCATTTGGGGAGGGGGGGGGGCATTTTTCGATATTTAATAACACTAGTTAGATTTGATGATAGACAGAAAGTGCAAAGTACACAGCTAAGTTGAAAGTGTATAAGAAAGGGACCCAACAAAGATCCTTATCCATTTCATCTCAACTTTGAGTATTTTTCTGCTAGTAATGATCTTTTTACTGACACACATCTAGGCTTAAAATAGGGAAGACCCTTGAGGCTATGGGCGGAGCCTCCGACAGCCCCTGGGCCTCAAGAGAGGAAGGGACAATGTTGTTGGGTGTCCTGTACACATGCACAATGAAACAATGACAGTATAAGTGCAAACATTAAAACATTAGGATGTACTGTGTAGTTCTATATTTTGGAGAAGCTCAACTTTCACCAGTAGGTCATCCTGAATGAAGCTTTCCATGAAACAACTTTCACAAGGGCAGAGGCCAGGTAAATGTAGAAGAATATAGAAGATTAGTTTCAAGAGCAAAAGTTTGGCATCTTTCCTAGTTTGCGAAACACTTGAAAGTTGAGCTCCTCCAAAATAAATCTTTATACAGTTATTTGTTAGGTGTGCTGGCGTGTAATGAAGATTAAGTGTGTGTGTGTGTCTTAGGAGGTCCCCCTTAGCATGTCCTTTCAATGAGATGTAAGTAATATTCTATTAAAGTCCCTTAGATTCCAGAACCTTTCTCGGGTTAATGAATTAGTATTGACACAGTGTTGATATTGCAGACCTACCAAGTCTCACTCTTTGGGAGTGATTCTCACACCTGGCTCCCTTACTTTTAGTACACAATTTATACTAGCCTTATGTAGTACATATTTATGTTAGTCTTATGGACATCTCACTCCTAACCTTTTCCTAACTTTGGCAGCTCTGTTATTGTACATTACATTCGTAGGGTGACCGTGTTTTCGTTGGAGCTCCAGGATATGCTTTTACTCTTGGTTCGGTTTTTTCTCGTCGAGTAAGGGAGACTCTAACAACACCTTATCTTAGAATTCATCCTGGTGACTTTACTACTACTATTGCTTTTGGTGAGGGACTGGAATAGTGTTTATAGTGACTACTTAGAACCACATAGTGTAAGGGGTTAATTACATAGTGTAAGGTTAAATTATAAGATATGGGGTTAATTACATAGTATAAGATAGGGTTAAATTACATAAGGATAGTGTAAGAAAAGGCAGTAGTAAGTTGAAGTGGCCCCCAGGTAGTAGAATATATTACGGTTATGGGGGGGGAGGGGGTCTGTTTCCATTAGTCTGTCTGCTGTCTCTCTATTGTGTCTGTTTCCACCTGTCTGTATGTTTCTGTCTCTGTCTCTCTATTGTGTCTGTTTCCACTCCTGTCTATCTACCTCTGTCTGTCTGATGCATTGATTTGTTTTCCATTTGTAGGGTATCAAATTGTCAGTGGTTATGTGAGAAGTAATGACAGATCAATGGACCCACCAGGTCAGTTAGTATACAAGTTCACAGGTCAGTAGTATACAAGTCTAAAGGTTAGTAGTATACAAGTTCACAGCTCAGTAATTTAAAGTCCACAGATCAGTCCATAGCCCACAGTATATAAGCTGTAGCTGGATGCTATTAGTGGTCTAGACCAGTTAGTAACAATAAACCCCTCAGTCATGTCCCCTCAATACACCCCTCAGTCATGTCCCCCCTCAATACTCAATACACCCCCTCAGTCATGTCCCCCCTCAATACACCCCCTCAGTCATGTCTCCCCTCAATACACCCCCTCAGTCATGCATCAATATACCCTCAATATACCCCTCTGTCAAGGCCAAAATTACCATGACCCGAGCTAACTTTCACCCTTTCCATCCTGTATGAATTCCTGAAGTGCATAACTAATGAAGAAAGCATGTAGTTTTTGTCCATGCAGCGATCAAATTTAATAGCTTGCATGCATGTCTAGGATGTGAAAGCAGTAATGGAGTCTAAAGGTAGCAAATATCTGCAATGAATAATGAGATAAGCAGTGATTAGTTCCCTGTAGTATGCTGTGAGGTGACTATAAGCCTGTTTACACCAATTCCACAGATATTGTCATCAGTTCTCCACGTTTCAATAGTACGACATATCGAGGTGCTGTCTATCTAATAAGCTCATCTAGTACTGCTCCAACTGTCGATATCAGTAATATCATAGCAAATGGGGCTCAGGTAAAGTACATATAAATGTATGTGTGTGCTGAATTGCCTGAATATCAGATCTTCATTTACTAACAGTCAATATATTTTGTGTTTTAATGGTCATGTATGTAAAATATTGTATTTGCTCTAACATACAGGTAGCAGAATTCTTTGGCTATGCATTAGCCCTGTGTGATCTTACTGGGGATGGGTAAGTATAACTATGCATTAACCCTGTGTGATCTTACTGGGGATGGGTGTAAGTATAACTATGCATTATTAACCCTGTGTGATCTTACTGGGGATGGGTAAGTATAACTATGCATTAACCCTGTGTGATCTTACTTTGGATGGGTAAGTCTTTGGCTATGCATTAACCCTGTGTGATCTACTGGGGATGGGTTAAGTATGTATGTGCTGTGGGATCTTGTGGATGGGTAAGTACTTGCAGGATCTTTGTGTAGAGGGAATTAATGAATGATGGTCCTGTATAGAGCCCTGCATTAATGGAATATATCTGCTTATGCTTGAAGTACTGTTATGCTTCTTGTGGATTGCCCCCCTTCTCCCATAAAACTCTGTGTGAGGTGGATATAGGACACACTACTCCCTTAGAACACTGTGTGAGGTGGATATAGGACACACTACTCCCTTAGAACACTGTGTGAGGTGGATATAGAACACACTACTCCCTTAGAACACTGTGTGAGGTGTATATAGGGCACACTACTTTCTTAAAACACTGTGTGTGGTGGATATAGGGTGTTTTCCCAGGATTTTCCATCATTCTACTTGGCATTATAATCTCTATTTATATTTTCTCTTCTAGCTATGATGAGCTGGTGGTAGGAGCTCCCATGTATAGTACCTTTACTCCATCAAGTCTTGTGGAACGAGGTCAAGTCTTGTGGAACGAGGCAGAATATACATATACTTCAATAATGCAGTATGTAACAATACTCTCTTCTACCAGTTATAATTATGATTTCATTATTTCGAGGGGGGAGGGGAGGTCAGGATATTATACGGAGGTCAGAGGTCAGGGTATTATACGGAGGTCAGAGGTCAGGGTATTATACGGAGGTCAGGAACTGGGGGGGGGGGTGTAGGTATGGAGGTCAGGGTGTTGTAGGGAGTAATCCGCTCTACTATCTCTATGCTGTTTAGCAATAACACTAGAAACCTGTGTACATAACTTTGGCATGGAGGACGAATTTGAGGGTTTACTGGTAATTCACCTGCATGGTTACATTTCTTGCTTGTTGTTACAAAGTGTGCATTTTCATGAAGCTTGTTATTGGTAATTGTAACCACTGTGTCCTTGTGCAAGGGGATTTAAACTCACTCTTCCTACAACTTGTTTACATAAACAAGACATCTAATGGTTAATGTTTTAAATGCCAGACAATATTATGACTATATGTTCTTTTGATAGCTGGTTGGTTCTTTCTTCTGTCAAAGTAGACACACAGTTAGTCTGGACATTGCATACTAAATGAGTCAAGTTCTATTGTTGTAGAGAAGAGGGCACATGTGTTTTACATATTCACAAAAAATTATGCTACCATTGGACAGTGGTTAAAAATGTATTTTCTGTTAGTACAAGTTAAGAAACCTTTTCTACTGTGTGTAAGCATCTCTCTAGTTACAGTGTACTCACCAAGTCCTTGAATATGATTTCTTATTGAATCAATAATTGTAGAAATAAGGATTTCATGTGGTTAGGGAAACCTCATTTATCAGAATACCTAGCTTCTCTCATTTATCAGCACACCTCTAAGTGATTCTTCTCATTATTAGGACACCTCTAGCTTCTCTCATTTATCAGGACACCTCTAAGAGATTCTTTCCACCTCTAGGAGAGGTTTCTCATTAGGATACCTCTAGGAAAGAGTTTCTCTCATTTATCAGGACACCTCTAAGAGATTCTTCCACCTCTAGAAGAGGTTTCTCATGAGTTTCTCTCATTTATCAGGACACCTCTAAAAGGTTTCTCTCATTGTTAGGACACCTCTCAAGTGTGAGGTATCTGGGATTGCAGTCTCTGGAATAATACCTCAATGTCTGGTTTCCAATTATTACACATCATTTGAATTTTAACCCTTTTATTTACATGTTAACCCTTTTCCTTTTATGTATTATGGTACCATCTATTTTGCTTGCATACATGCAGGGAACTTTAGATTCTAATAATCCAGTTATCATTGAAGGAGCTGAAGCAAACATTAGGTTTGGTTCTGCTTTACTGAATGCTGGAGATCTTGACGCTGATGGACATGAAGGTAAGTATATAGGTTGATTTCTTGTGTGCTAACCCCATCAGTGAGTAAAACTGGACATGATTACATTTATGGGATTCACAATAACTATGCTGTATAACAATGTTAACGTTAGCATTAAATTATCTAGTTCATACTTAACACTCTTAACATAAATTTAACAATGTTAAGCATTAAGCTATCTACCTACTGCTGTACCCACAGTGGTATAACAGTGATTTTAAAGCAGAGAGTTTTTGCCATGCCGTAGGAGGGGATAGGAGGGGTGGGGAATATGAGGGATGGGAGGGGTGGTGGGAGGGGATAGGAGAGGGGTTGGTATGGGTGGAAGGAGGTGGGAGGGGATAGGAGGGGTGGAAAGAGGTGGTAGGGATGGAAGGAGGAGGTGTACTTATTAAGAATGGATATTTGTGCTATGATACCCAGTGATTAATTATCATGGGGGAGTTGATTGGCTAGACCAACCCCTATTAACCACCATAGCCTAATAGTTAGTCCTAAAGGTTAGAGCATCACTGACTGGTGACCACAGCTGTAATTGGTTCTACTGCATTTGTGAAGCCATCAAGAACTATTTCTTCCTTGTCTTATTTTTGCTGCTGGTTCTGTATTTCTACTTATAAACAAATTAGTCATAAAATAAACAAGGCTATTTTAGTTGCCATAGAAACTCTAGATTGAGCATGCACGATGTCTCTTGACCTTTGAAGTGATGGCTTTGACCATACACACTTAATACAAATTTCAATGGATTGAGTTTGGTCAAATGGATTGAGTTTGGTCACATAACTGGTTAATAGCCATATTTTTTTTTTTTTTTTTTTTTTTTTTTTTTTCAATAAGTAAGCTTGAGTTTGCTTTACTTACCAATCATATTTTAAGGCAATGGTTGAATGGTCATAGATTTCACGTCCTGGCCTAGTTCCTCCTCTTCAGAACCACCCCCCCCCATAACTCCCTGTGTTGTTAATAAGGAAAAGTTGTCAATTGTTATGCTAGCAAAGATAGAGCAGTTCCTTCCTTAATTATGATAGTCATATTTCATTTGGTAAAGGGTAGTCACATTCACCCACAGACTATTCAACATTTTTCTCTTCATGTAATTAGAGCACAAATTTTAAAAAAATGTACATGTGGTTTTAGCTAAATGTATCCTTGTTAATGAAAAGATAGCTCCAACATGTATTAGCATGTCAAAGATAGATACTAATAAAAATTGATTTCTGAGTGATAGGATTAAGAAATTGTGGAAAATTTTCATGGGTTGGGGTTATCCATTAATATTGATTTCACTCTGCTGAACCAACTAGCTAAAATTACCCAGCCAGTTAGTTATACAGTGGAACCTCTCTAACTTGAACTATCCAGTAACTCGAACACCTGCCAAAACCACACCCATCACACTGTAATGTTGATTTCATTCTACTGCAGCCCTTATAAGAAGCATTAACTTGAAACAAAAGACAATTTCAGACTTTTTTAGTGCAGAAGATACCAATTAAATAGTTTATATACAAAATAAGTTAAATAGTGTGTATAGAATGTGCACATCAAGCTAATTTACATCATGTATTCTATAACTCCAACATTTCACTAACTCAAACACCCTCTGGTCCCAAAGTGTTCGAATTGAGAGGTTCCACTGTACATTATTTAGGAATGTGGTAAAGGATCATCATGTGTGCAATTATTTGACACTGCAAATAATTATTTGCAGCACTTTCACCTGCAAAATAGAATATTGTGTTTCTGACTAAATGACTAAAAGCTTCAAGTTAATTTCATGATTTTCTTTAAGAGGATGTAATGTGTATCTGTAGTACATCTACAGGTCCATGGAAGGAAAAACATTAACACTACATTACACTATACTACATTATACTACATTATACTGTGTTATACACTACATTAATTAGACTATTAAACACTACAGCAACATTACACTACATTACATTATACTGTGTTATACACAACATTACACTACATTACATTAGACACTACATTACATCAACATTACTGTACACTATATTTTCACTACATTAGACTATTATGTGCTACATTACACTACATTAGAGTTAGACTATGTTACACTACACTACCTCAACATTACACTACATTACACTACACTACCTCAACATTACACTACATTACATTACACTACACTACCTCAACATTACACTACACTACACTACCTCAACATTACACTACATTACATTACACTACACTACCTCAACATTACACTACATTACCTCAACATTACACTACATTACACTACACTACCTCAACATTACACTACATTACACTACACTACCTCAACATTACACTACATTACACTACACTACCTCAACATTACACTACATTATATTGCATTAAATACAGTGCCGGCCAAAAGTTTGGAAACACCAAAATGAAAGTTAAATTATTAACTTATATTAGCCAGATATACTAGTATTATGAATAAATAAAGCATTACAGGTTAAATCAGTAGCTATAGTATTACAAAGTAGTGATAAATATTAATAATCACCTTTAGCTGTTATTACTGCAGTTACATGGTATGGCATGCTCACTATCAATTTCTGTACATCAATTGCACCTTTTCCACTCTTCCATTATTCTATCCTCTAGTTCTTTTAGGTTTCGTGGTTTGTAATCTTCTATCCTAGTATTTAATATGTTCCAGACATGTTCAATAGGGTTGAGGTCAGGGCTCTGAGGTGGCCACACCTCCATTCTTTTGATATTTTTTGATGCCATCCATTGAGATACTGCATGTGCCCCATGGCACGGAGCATTGTCACCCATGAAGATGTATTCTGGTCCCATTGATCTCATGTATGGAAGTAGTGAGTTTGACAATAACTCAATGTAATCCTTCCCATTCATTCTACCTTCCACCTTTACGATTGGTCCCACCCCATCGCAAGAAATACCCCCCCCCGCACCATTACATTACCGCCACCAAATTTTACAGTCTGGTGAATGCATTCTGGTAGCAATTCTTCTCCAACTCTCCTCCTTGCATAGACCTTTCCATCTGACCCAAACAGATTGTATTTGGATTCATCTGACCAAATAACTTTGTTCCACTTATTTAATGTCCAGTCTTTCCTTTCTTTTGCCCAGTTTAGCCGAGCAGTTTTGTGCCGATCAGTAAGCAATGGCTTCTTTCTGGCTACTCTACCATACGACCCAGCATTATCTAGCCTTCTTCTAATTGTTCTTGAGCTGCAGTCTATACCACTGGTGTCCTGCCACTCCCTTTTTAATTGTGTACTTGTCAATCTCCTATTGTGAAGAGATGTTCGAACTAAAGCTCGATCTTGTCTTTGGCTTGAAATTTTGGGTCGCCCAGACCTCCTCCTATCATCTACACTGCCAGTTTCTCTGAGCCTTGAAAGAGTTTTAGATACACAACTCCTACTTGTCTTTATTCTAGAAGCAATTTGAATAACCTTAGCACTACTATTTTAATTCTATCGTCATGACTCAACCGTCTTCTAGCAGCCATTATAGCAAATCAATACAAATATAACATGTTTCTAGCATGAAAAATTACAAAACAATAACAACTGCACATCTATAGGTCAGTTCTAGGCCTATCAATTGCACATGGTTAAAATTTGCCTAGCAACAAGCACCTCAATGGTGATTTCCCTAGCAATGGGTGTATAGAGAAGCTATAATTGTATGTCAAGTGTTTAGTAAACCTAATATTCATGCCTCAACATGCTCAAAAAGAACCTAAATTGGGGTATGATGTATGAAAAAGGGTAATTCTAAAGCTTTGGTTCTAATTTTTAAGCATAGAGTGGTGTTTCCAAACTTTTGGAAACACCACTCTATATATATATATGTGGTAGGATCTTCCCCCCCAGCATTGTGTGAAGTTTCATGCTTTGAAAACACTTCCTTCACACCTAGCAGCGTAGCCTTAGAAAACTCGAGACTCAACTTAATATCTAGCGTTACATGTAAACGCCCTTTCTCAATTACTGTATTCTTCCTAATTAACAATGAGAAAATTAATTAATATTTGGAAATGGCTTATTTGTAGAAAGTGCAGATTTATTATTGGTCCAGTTTGGCTCCATAATAGATCGGCTCTTTGTAATTGGAATGTATAAGGACTTGCTTTGTTTTCTCACTTTGCAGGCTCTCCCCCCCCCCCCCCAGCTCAAAAATAAAAAACGTTATAGATTGCTAGCTGTGTAAATTTTCTGGCCACCATGTAGTCCTTCCAATAATTTTCTAAGTTTATTAATGTGTTCTTCTTCCCTACAAATTTGTAGAGGCAAGGAACCTCCAAACCCCCTTGTACTAAAGATGACTGCCTCCTGCTGCCTATGATCTCACATGTAATTTCGCCATCATTCTGTAGAAAGTACCAGCATAGCCTTGATAGTTCCCTTGGCACATGGCCAACTGTTAGCTCAGGATTGAGACTTGCTGGATCATTTTTGATCACTCTCACTGCAAATTCGTCTTCAGCATTCCCCAAGTCCTGCCTACTTTGGAGATACTCGTGGAGAATTGGTGTCCATACGTCCTTATAGACATGGTGACCACGCACTGAACTCTCTAGACTGTGCTCAAAGGCAGCCATAGCAAAACATTATAGCACAAAATAGTGCACACCTTGGTCATGTGATCATGATAATAATAGTTATAGAACAATAGAAGTAATACAGGCTAAACTTGTCCATCAGAACTAACTAGCTTCTGAATCAGAACTACTAGCAAATGGATCATCTTCAACATTCTCTTCATCCTCTTCTGCATCAGACGAATTACTAGAATCTGTACAGTTTGCAAATGGGTCTTCCTCAACGGAACTTGAATGTGGTTCAATATATCCCATGTGTGTACTTCCAAACACATTATCAATATCCTGTATTTCTTTATACGTGGAATCATCCCTTATCAGGTTTTCTTCACTGCTGCCCATTGTATTTGCAATGCCAGCAACTAAAAATGACTTTTATGCTAGAATCCTTGCTCTCAATAATCTCCTGTGCTCTTAAAATCCAGTTAATCAAGGATTCCTTTGGTGGAGGCTGAACTTTAGACACACCTTTGTCACTCTCTTCAATCATGTACTGATACCATGACTGCCGTATATAAGTTTTAAATGGTTTGTTTATGCTGATGTCCAACGGCTGCAGAATAGAAGTACACCCTCCTGGTATAACTAGTAACTTTGTGCCACACTCATCAAAGGCAGCTTTTTACCCTCTCAGTCAAATGACCAGTGAAAGTATCAAGACATAATAGAGCTGGCTTCCCTTGTATATATGGCAACCAAACCTTATTAATCCATTCCAGCATCCTCTCTTCATCCATCCATACCTTTTTCTGTGTAGTACAGACAACACCTGGTGGAATCTTCACCTTTTTCAAAGGTCTCATAGTTTTCCCTTTGAATACAATAAAAGGTGGTAATAGCTTACCAGCTGCAGTACAGCATAGGGTTGCTGTAATACGGTTCTTTTCAGAACTTGTTGTACGTACATGAATAGTTTTCTTCCCTCTTCGATCAATAACTTTATTGGGAACTAAATCCAGATACACAGGTGTTTCGTCCATGTTACATATGTATTCAAATGGATAATCACTATTTTCTCAAATTTTTTTGACTTCACGAAATTTCTTGATCTTTTCTTCTAAATCCTTGGGCAAATTTTGACTAATATGGGTACAGACCCTCAACACAAGATCATTTCGTCTCATAAATTTACGTACCCACCCATCTGATGCTTTGAAGTTGGGATTACTCTCCTTAATTAAACTTAATGCTTTCAAACGAATTGCTTGGGTAGAAACAGCAACAAAGTCTTGTTCACGTTTCTCTAAGATCCATGACAGCAGTTTTTCTTCAAGCTCTTGTGCATACGTAATTTTTCGGCCTTGACCCTTCTTGTTTGCACGTTTCCTGGGATTCTTTATTGCAGTAACTTGGTCCTTCATCCACCTTTGTACATTGCTATGATGAATGCCATAATGTTTAGCAGCTTTTCGTATGCCATGGTGTCTTGCATAATAAGCAACTTTGCTTTTCTGCCCACGAGTATACATTATATGGATACACTTACACTTATTAGTTGAGGAACTCTCACTTGAAGATTCTTGATCCTCAGATTCTGTGGAAGAATAATCCACCAACTTCAACTGTTTGGTCTGCTGTGGTTCTGGTTTACGTTTTGGTGGACGACCCACTGGGTGCTTTCTTTTGCCAATTTGAAGAACTATCGGTTGGCTAAAACTTGAGAGCTTGAAGCAGGAGGAGGCTGATCTCGACAGAAGTAGTACTTCAAAGACAGCATTATGCACGTGCACGTTCTAATTATCAACGCGCCAGAAATAAATATTTAAATTTTGTAATTGGAGCATCTTTAGAACAAAAAAATAATTGAAGTGAAACTTTGTCGCTTCATCAAGAGTGTCGTGTTAATTAGGGTAAGGTGAATTATGGCTTCCAGGCTTTGAAGTTCTATATCTAGAGAACGGTAGTGCCTAGAGCTACTATTCAACTTGCACCCTGCAGGAAGTTACCGTACATTAACCTAAAACTAAAAAATAAATTTTGATATCCTGCCGAAGTGGGCTGTTTTCCCAGATCCTGTCACATATTATATGTATTGTATATATAACATTACTTTATTACAATATAGATTTGGTAGTTGGAGCTCCTTATAAACGAAGTGTAAATGCATCATTAAGTAACACTGGCTCAATATATGTATACTACGGGAGAGACACTCCGGAAGAGTTCAAGAACCAGATACCACAAGAGGTGAGTGAGGAATTAAAGTATAGACAGAAATAAAGATATAAATGTCATGTTGGTAACTTTTTAAGACTCCTGGATCATTGGTGGTGGCCTATTTATGAGGATTTCCCTGATGATAGACATGTATGACCAACTGCTCATTGTTACTAGTGGGCATAAAATTTAATAATTCTTGATTTAATCACCTCTATATCTATGCTAGTTGTGTATTGTATGAATTTATCTAACAGGCTCCTTCCCTCGGAAGCTGGGGGGGGGGGGGGGGGGGGACCTGAAAATGAGATTAGGGAGCCAGGGAGTGAGACTAGGAAACCTGGGAATGAGACTAGGAAACCTGCAGATGAGACTGGGGAGTCTGGTAATGAGACTGAAGGTCCTAGGATAGATAATTAGCTATTATATTGTCTCATATCCCAATTGTCTTTCTGTATGATGCATGCCCTCACATTAGTTCTCTGTATATAATATGTCTTGTATAATACTTCTATTGTTTAAATGACCTATTTTAGATTCATGCCGATAACATCGTTGATTCAGCACGAGACGTGACCATTTTGAGAACCTTCGGATTCTCCCTTTCTGGGAATATTGATGTTGACAATAACAAACATAATGGTTGGTAATAGTTATTTTAGCTTTCCAGTGTGCAATGATTAGATGAAGTTTAAAGTAATGCATTCCTGACATCCAAAATGAGTTTACTACATGACTATCACTGTCTTATCTCCTGTAGATTTTGCTGTGGGTGGATATGTGGATCAAACTGTTGTTGTATTAAGGTATGTGGTATGTACATGTGTGTGTGTGTGTGTGTGTGTATGTGTATGCATGTATGTGAATGATAGCTAGTTATGTGCCTAATAAGCGGTATGGATTTGCTGTAGTAGATTCATGAGTCATGACCCAGTAATGTAGTTGTGGTACGTATTTTAGTGTGATTTTGGGGCCCACGCTATCAGTTGAAAAGTCCTGGCCTGAGACTGCAGGAGTTTAACTCATTGTGTCTGATTTGTGACTTTAACTGCAGCAATCTCATTGTTTTTATTTGTTTATTTGTTGTTGTTTTTGGCAGAACTCTTCCATTTGTGAATATAACAGTCAATATTAATCCAGTGTCACCTGTTAACTTGGAGACTATGCCTAGGTTAGTCCAAAGTATACAGTAAACATACTGTACAAGGTCTTAGAGATAGGATATAATTTCATTTGTTGTCCAGAAATCTTTTATGTAAGATTTTTATTTAAAGGATTTTGTTATCAATAGGAATTGATAATATTCTTGCATCCATTTCAGCATTGTCTTAACTAGCTCTATAAGAATTCATGGCAGGAGCAAACTTAACAGCTATGCAATATGAATGACTAAATTTGTCATAGATATTTAACTTCTTTCTATAAATCTTTATTATACAGTATTATCATGTGTAATTATATGTATTTTAGTTTCACTATTACAGTCGAAGCATCTTATGAAACTGCAGCAACCATTCGTGACTTAAGTAAGTATACCTCCTTAATGTATTCACGTACCGTATAGCACTTTATTTTTGAGGAGTTCAACTTTCCCGTTTTTCACGAATTAGGAAAGATCTGCCAAATTTTTGCTCTTGAAAGTAATCTTCGATTTTCTTCTCCAGGCCTCTGGCCTCATGAATATTGTTTCGTGAAAAGCTTCAGGATGACCTATTGGAAAAAGTAGAGCTCCTCCAAAATAAAGTGCTATACGGTAGTGTATAGTTAATCAGTTCTGCCGACTTATGGATGTAGGATAAGTCACTCTTCGTGAAGCCAGGATATTGTTGTAGTGAATAGAGTGATCACCTTTAGGTTACAAAGTGACTTTTATGATCACAGTTTTTCCTTGTACAGATGTTAGATTCACTTTAACAGAAATGGGCGAGAGAGACCCAAGATTGGTTACATCTGCAGATAACACTGTGGGCGAGGGAATGCTTAATTTTACTGGAGATACAGCAACAACTTCAGTTGAAGTTTTTACTATAGTAAGTTAACTTTCATACATTATGTCTGACAAAAATCCATGTATTCTCCAGAGGTAGTTATTGTTTTTGTTTGTTTGTTGTTTTGTTTTTGTTTTTGCTTTTTTTTAATATAAGGACTTAATCATAACTATTTATATTAACTCTCTTAACTTGTGTGTATAATATCTTCCCCATTTGGGTGTGGTTCATTAAAAATAGTCATGGGGTCAAAGGGTTAATTGTCCACTGCTTACAGTCTTGATTAACATTGATGTGGCTCCATAGTTCTACTTACCTACTGAAACTTGTTAGTTCACTGCTCATTTGCTATAAGATGTTATACTTATTGTCAGAAGAAGCTCACACACTAGTGATTCCTCTCATTTCAATATTATTAGTTTGTCTATTCCTACATTTAAAAAAAAAATTAATTTTTTTTCCATACTATGTGGCTATACTTGATCTCATCACAGGGTACATGTAGATAAGTGTGCTATCACACTATATGATATTTCAATATTTACATCAAAGAGTGCAGATGGATTTGTTATAAATTATATATAACTTAGTCATATTTTGACATATTGTAACTTGATTATACTGCATTATACTACATGCTGCAATGGTATAAATGATAATATCTTTTACCACAGATGTACTGGTATGTTTTACTGCATTCATGTTTCCCAAATGCATCAACAAACATTGAACTTTGAACTTTAAGGGAGTACTGCTGAGCACAGTGATTACACTGTTATAGCAGATAATGATGCACTAGCTATTATGTTGGGAATAGTAGTATTTTGATGGGTATCTGCTGTTAGCATTTATCTCTTTATTCTATTAGAGTGACATAATTTCGTTGGAGCCATACCAGTTCCAACTGGATCTAGTGGACATCAATAGGAATTTTCCTCCAGTTGCGAATAATTTTGTATCTAACCTGTCCAGTTTTCCTCGTTTAAGATTACAAGGGGATCCCACTTTAAGTGTAAGTATTCCTTCACCCCTCCTCTATAATATGGATTTGTTTAAGATTACAAGGAGATCCTACCTTAAGTTATAAGTATTCCTTCATCCACTTTATTTAATATGGGATCTTTTCTACAGCCTAGACTGTTGATGAAAGGCTAATGTTTCTATTGTGGTCGGGTTCTATCAAATAATCCACCTCACACGTTTATGATTTTGAATGTCAGAACCTGAGACCAGTCAGCCAGCATGTTCAGTTATCTATTATACATACATGGCTAGGCTTATAACGAAACCTAGTGTTAGTCATTTACCATAATCCAAGAAAGTAAAATTATTTTCAAAAGCCAGATCATTCCAAAATAGATTCTTTAAGGAAATAGTACTGATTCCAAAATTAAATTTTATCGAACATTAAAATAATATAAAATTTCCGGAATTATGGTTATTTTGAAATGTTGGGTGTGTGTTTGACAATAATGGCGGTATTCATGTTTAGGTTAATATATCAAACCCATGTGGTAATGATGGATGTTTAAGTGATATCGACCTGAGCCCTGTCGTCCCAGAAGGCAAAGAGTGAGTTGACATACACTATTACCTGTGTGCATAGCTATAATATATTAATTTTACTGTCACTTTGTTCTCACCATGTTCCTCAATGGCTGAAAGTTATTGTAGGTAGTGGTGACCTCATGTAATAAAGTACTTGAATTATAGGTGATGTACTGAATTAGAGGTCATATAAGGCCAGTGTTAATGACATTCCTGTTTCTGGTCAACCACCCCACATTGGAAATTGACACCACTCAAAAGTTATCATTATTCTCATTATTGTATTTGAGTACAAATTGACCTTTTTGACTCTACAAGTGGCTGCATGCAGTTGCAAATTAGTGCTGATAGTTTTGTGTTAGCTGCGTTTTATCTGCTAGCTGCTACTTCAGAACCTAGATAGTTTTCTAGATCAAGATGACTTTGCTAAACTAAACTACACAGAATATTCCAGTTCATCAAAGAAAATGGTACTACTATGGCAGAGTATCCGTTCATCAGAATAATGACATAATGAATAATAATCACCACCCGCCCACTAGGTTGTGAAGGGAAATCCTTACCAGAAACCAGAATGTCATTAACACTGGCCTAATAGTCAAATACTTGATTAGCGGTCATATGAAATAGAACTTAGGTTGGTCATAGTAGAACTTAGGTTGGGCATAATAGAACATCCTCCTGAGAATCACAACACAGCATAATAGAACAAACTTTTGAGCAGAATCCTCCATGGCCTTGTACATTATTACTGTACAGTTTATTATGTGGTACGGTAGGCAGGAATATTCTTCCTTTAACAAGAGATTCCTTGACCACTAATGATGGTTCATTAGGTTGTATGTGCATCTGGATGTTAGATATTACATCACATGAGGCAAAGAATTAGAATTAGTTTTTAGTGATCCTTTGGCTGGTTTGTACTGTGGTATTGATGGGAGCCGATGATGTCATGATTCTGTAGTTTCAGCATACTTAGGAGCACTTTGTTTCATTCATTTTGCATAAACATATGGAAATTTTGTTTGTCTTACATAATCATATCACATTTTATAATAATAATAATATATTATATATAATTATGTATTCCATCTCACCTAACTATAGATTGGTAGCTGGTAGAGATAGTAGAGTTTCCTTTAATCTGACCTACCAGAACAATGGAGAGGAAGAGGCCCGTGGTCTGATGCTGTTATTTACTGGCCTACTTTCTCAATACTTCACTTCGATTACACTTTCTCCCATTGTAAGGACATTGTTTATTAATCCCCCCTTCCACCATTGTAAGGACAATGTTTATTAAGCCACTCTTCCCCCCATTATAAGGACAATGTTTATTAAGCCCCTCTTCCCCCCATTATAAGGACAATGTTTATTAAGCCCCTCTTCCCCCATTGTAAGGTCAATGTTTATTAAGCCCCCTTCTCCCAATATGGGGACATTTCAATATGTTTAAGTTTCCACCATGTTTTAAATTGTTAAAGAACCTATGAATTTTTCTCCTTAACGTGTTTCTTTCTTTTTTATGATATTTGTAAGTTAATGGCTAACCTCTGTATGAGAAAGAAACTGCTTTATTGCTATGTTTCTAATATAATATCCTTTAATACTCTATGCTCCTAATTATTGTTGCTATTTAAAATAAGTACTCATTTTAACCAATTTTAGTGTTTTTCAACAAATAGTCTACCAGCTAATATTTTTAAATTTTTTTAATATTATAATAGTCTTTCTACGAGAGTGGTTTTCTTCGGTTCAAATCACCAAAATTAACAAGAATAGTACCTGAGAATAACAGTAATAATGATGAGATTGAAGTAGTTTTTAGCTCTACTTACATGTGTACTCTCTATCAATGTATGGTTGTTCCAAGTATTGTCTTCAATAGGTCATGGGCAATATTGCATCTGATACATTTGACTGTAACTTCGAAAAAAGTACTAACAATGCTTCCTGTGCTCTTCAGCGAAGAGTTCGAGTTAATGAGGTATGTAGAAAATAAGGAAGTAAGGAGGGAGAAGGGTAAGAAGACTTGGGAAGAAAAGAGGGGGTAATAGGTAGGAGGAGGGGGGGAGGAAGAGTGATGATAGGGGAGGGTGGAGGCATAGTTGCCAACCGTCCCAGATTTACAAGCTCTGTCCCGGATAAAAGGCCTCCTGTCCCGAAATATAAGCACTGCAATGATTGTTGTGTTGACATTAAACTTACCAGCTAACTCCTGCAGAAGTGCAAAATAGCCACCTGATCTGCACTGGGAGGTAGCTGAACTATGCTAACTCGTAGTCGTAATAAACACTAAACATTGAAGTGCAAAGGTCAAGTGTAAGATGTGTGGCTTCTAAAATGGGTGTGGTCAGAGGGTGGGGCTTCTTGTCCTGGATTTTGATGTGGAAAAGTTGGCAACTATGTGGAGGGGAGGGAGAGAGGGGAGGAGGTAGTAGGAGAGAGGGGAGCAATCTGTATACCACACACTAATAGTGGACTATCTTGAAAGGAATCATGAGGTTGACAGACTGTTATTTTTTGTTGCAGACATTAATGGCTTCACTGGTTCTTGTTGTGGATCCAAATTCATTTGTTGGAAATGAATCCAACTTTACAGTTGGCTTAGAAGTAATTGTGGATACATCCAATCGTAATAGAGACGTTAATGAGGCCAATAACCAGCAAACTATTGTTTTTTCTTTAGACTCACAAGCAAACATTGGTGTGACAATGTAAGTTCTTAAACTGTTAGTTTCTAAGAGGAACATATCTACACACCTAATTTCCACTGTCCATTATATTCATTGCTAAAAGGCTAATGCCTTTATAAACTAAAAATAGAGCATGTCTAACTAAACTGTGGATTTGACATGTGGAATTAAGTGCAGTATAACCAACTACATTAACAGGTGTGATAAGGTGGTCACACATCATAAAGTAAATTCGAGTTCTGTTATTTAGCACTGACGGATATTTCTTACTGGTGAATATTTCTGGCTTTACGTTATTACAGCCAAAATATAAGCACGAAATCCATCATCCTTCTATACAGTATAACAGTATTCATTGTTAGTGTACCTATTGTCATAATGTCACTATTATGCAGGTCATATGGTCGACGAACCTACAATTATGTGGCTATGGTAAGTGCTTAATTTGTCCTGCCTGATATACAGACTACTATGTGTGATTCTGCACAATAATATTTGTATTTACTTGCATGATCTGACCAAATTGATCCATAGTTTGGTGTATGCATAGACTATGACTAAATCTTGCTAACTGACCACTGCATCATGACATGTAAAGGAAGCGATTTATAATCTACTGTAATTCAGGAAAATTTAAAAATTATTAGAAAACCAGATCCCAATTACCGCCTTTAATCAGTTTCAAATTTCTGGAATTATGCTAAAAATTATTAGTTATGCCAGTTTCTGTATGGGAGAGCCTTGGTCTAAGAAGGACTTGGCAACTTCTTTTTAAAGTTATGATACATTGATACACATCAATAGAGACTTCATTATTGTGTGTCCAGGTGTGTATCACAGCATAGCTAGTGCAACACTGATAGAGCTATGTCTTCAGGTATCCAGTTAAAAAAAAATAAATTGCACCTTCATTTTGTTATAGCTTTGTGTAGCATGCATTTGCATTATGTGTAAATCTCGTTCTGTATAATATGGACAAGCAATTACTATTATTTTTCACCATTAGGCCCCAATGGGGACTGTAACATCTATTAGTGACTTGGGAGAACTTGTTGTTCTTACTGTTCGAGTGACAAATGATGGACCATCTACTATTCAGAATGCCAGAGTAGACATTTACATTCCTACTCAATCTCGTGACATCACAGGCAACAACTTCTTTCTCTATCCCAGTACTGTTTCTGTAAGTACAGTTAAAAAGACATGATTATCACAAAAGCTGTTCCTTAATAATATGAATTGTTTTGTTATTATTTTATAACATTCTAATAATAGGTTAGAAATGGGACATTTTTCCTAAAATACGTAGCGTGTTTTTATGTGGCATTATGGACTTTTTGTTGGGGAAATTAAAATGTGTGTGTGTCTCGCTCATACCACCACAGAGAGCTGATTAACACTCACTTTTTAACTACCTAATTTTCATTATTCATTTTCTCATTTCCCTGATCTTGGGGTCTTGGGGTATAAGATAAGATATTCGGGGAGGGGGGGGATATACATACTGAGCTATGATCAAAGGCAGTTTGAACAATATTTTTGCTATCTTGGGAAATTTTAGACTCGTGGGGATTGACTAGACCATTAGAAAGCTCTTTGAAAGAGCTACATTTTGATACTTCGAACTATGGAAGTTAGACCTCCGTAAAGGTTGAGGAACCAATGTTTTCACATTGTTATATCAGTATGGACTTACCTATAACTTATTAAATAGCTAACTTGCTTCAACTGCTATGGTATTTTAATACTGACATACTTGATTCAGCTCATGAATCTCCTTTGGTCAGGGCCCAGAATTGTGATATTTTGACATTATAATTAAAGTTAATTCTCTGTTGATTACTAGGTGGCTATATAGCATGCAAATACTGTTGCTTGCTTGGCATCATCTCAATATACACACATTCATTGGGTCAAGATACTTGGCTTCACCTACTATATGCACACTCATTTCATGAGGTCTAGCTATACTACTATACTTGAGTACTTAAACATTATATTTACTCCTCATGTAGAATCCAGATAATGTGGTCTGCTCCATAACCGGCTTTGACCCTCAGAACCTGATTCAAGACAATGTAAGTTAATTTTTGTAAATATCAGCAAGAATTAGTTCTCATGCTTCTATAATGTAAATGGTTCTAATTATGCGAAAATGTTCAACATATCAGGTAAAATTTTGAAATTTGGTTCATGATGTCACCTTTGGTAAGTTGAAAAAGGTGTTATAATGTGGCAGTCAGGCATCTGACATTACATGTGCAATTATGACACACCCACATATTAAAATGGCAGCACAAAAGTCAAAATAGCTGTGATCTAATTTCATGGTGTATGGAGGTATACTATATAAGTGTATCTGTGGCAAAAATAATGCATCTGCAGATCCGTGGAAGGAGAAACATTAATATGTACATTAATACTAGTATTAATTCCTTTTATTTTCAAATTTTAGTCTGTTGGAAGTAGCATTAAATGTTTAATTTTTTGGTAGTATATTTCTTAGGAAGGGACCACTATAACCAACTAATATTGTTGTGGTGGTAACTTGTACATACTCCCATGCAGATGCAAGGAGGACGAAGAAAGCGTTATGTTGCTATGAACATTAAAACTAGCCGTGCCAGGAGAAGTGCTCGTTTGGCTTCAATGCGAAGTCGAAGGCAAGATTCATCTGCTCCAGATGTTACATTAGTAAGT
This sequence comes from Diacarnus erythraeanus, assembly GCA_964016965.1. Taxonomy (NCBI): domain Eukaryota; kingdom Metazoa; phylum Porifera; class Demospongiae; order Poecilosclerida; family Podospongiidae; genus Diacarnus; species Diacarnus erythraeanus. The sequence goes on from OZ024672.1 coordinate 4,984,704, forward strand.
GCAATAATAATATCTAGCTTCTAATCACTTTCCTTACAGAGTCTTTCTTGTAAGAAGTGGCAAATGTTCTAATTGTCCTACTTCCCTTCCTCAAATTGAAAGGACCAGTATCTAATTATCAGCTAGACTATATTGAATAGTGATAAATTGGTATAACTATCAGTATTACTTTAGACCTATCTATACAAAAAAGTAGATCAATGCAGCAAGATTAATGTCACCACATGTACATCGGAGGGGGGGTAGGGAGTGACCACATCTTCTTTTAACTTGTGTCAAATGATTCTCTACTTTATATAGCAAAACCTTTTGTATTTTCCCCACAGAACTGCGATACTAGTTCTTGTTTGAATTTTTCTTGTGACATCCGAAGTTTGCCAGTAGGTGATGTTCAAATCCTTGTTGACTCTAACATTGATGAAAGGTTCTTTGCTGCTAGTGTAAGTTTTTCTGTGTGTGGAAGATTCTTTACTGGAGTAACTGTTGCTTTCCAGACACTCTTGTATTCTCTTATTAATTTTACCTGATCCTTGCTCCAAAATGATGAGCAAAGGTTCATGGTCATTGTTGTTGTCTCATTGTTAGTGTGATAAGATGTTGATATGTATGTTCAATGTAGGCTAATTCTCGGAAATTTTCGTTCACTGCTTCTTCTTCAGTTTCTATACTTGATGATTTCCAAAGAATGGATGACAACATTAATGATAACACTGCTACTGTAAGTTAATTAACAGCCCTTGCTTTAAAATAAGAGGTATGCTATGCAAGTTTGGCTAAAGCTGGTGACCAATCCCACTATTCATCTCAGCTTGTTTTCAGTTTCCTGTTTGCTGGTCCATGGTAGTTACATTTGTCATTGCTCTTCTTTCGAACACCATAGTAGCCCTCATTGGCATGTAGATTTGCTTACTGACAAGATGTTCATCAACATTACACAGTACCTGTGTATGCCTTCACTTCTGAGTGTTATAATAAGCCAGTGAAATTATTTCTGTAGGCTACTGTTCTCCTGGTACCTCTTGAGGTTACTACAACACAAGAAGATGAGAACATTCTCCATCTAGTCCTATGGCCTGCCATTGGAGGTCTAATAATTTTGGTGGTGGCAGTTGTGATACTCTACTGTGTGAGTTATAAAGAGATATATTATGTATACAGAGCCTTTGAATAAGACTAACTATATGGACTGGTTTATTAATGTAAAAAACCTGGGTACTGGGACTCTATCACTGTTTTTTTCAGCTCCCTATCTGTATTATAATTATTTCTGGAGTAGATAGATGGTGAGTTGGTTTACTTGGTAATGTAATATTGAGACACATGTCCATCAATACATCAATAAAGATGACTTAGTTAATTGAGTGTAGTTTACTTATGGACTTTTGCCAGTACTATATATACTACTGTTTACTGATCAAGGGTGTGTTAGTTATACTAACTTATTAGACAGATGAGCCAAGATCTCCCAGTTAACTATCATAAGGCACTTTGATCAAAATACTGAGCATGCCCAGAAGACATAAAAATGGATGTTATAATTACATAGCTAACTGCAATTTAGTTCAAAGTTCAACACGTTATTCAATAGGTTGGGTTCTTCCGACGTAAGAAGAAGCCTGGTGATGAAGAAATAGAAGGTGATTTTACTGCACCACCACAAGAACCTACAACTAAAACAGCTGAAATTACACAAATGTAGAAACTTAGCTATCAGTCTGTAATTATGATAAATAAAGTTAATGCATTTCATCATTGTTTGCTATTAATACATAGTTTTATATTATTATTATTATTATGACTATACTGTTTATTTTAATGTCATTGTAGCTATAATGATATCTTTGTTGTTTGATCATGACTAAAGAGCATTTCTTTCTATAATGAATCAATACAGTGGAACCTCCATTAACGGACACTCCTAATAGCGGACAGCCTCCATATAGCGGACATCACCTAATGCACCAATTGATATGCCCCATAGAGCTAATACATTACCTGATCCCGAATAGCGGACAACCTCCGAATTCTGAATTACGGACATCCTCTGGTGATGAAAATACAAAAATGAATTCTACTCTATTATTATTAACGGACAAGTGGGTGTGGGCGGGGCAATTAGCTAGCTATAGTAATCCATTTGCATGCAGAGTGTCTGCTATTTGCTGAACTCGATCAGTGTAAGGCCTAGGTCCATACAGCCTGTAGGTAGATGGAATCTCTAGGCCATATCCAGCTCCTCGATTGACTTTGCTGCCAGTTACTTCTACAAATCCTTTATTGCAGTTGAAACTGGAAGATCACAGAGGCAATGTTGTAGGGAACATGTCCAACAATTATGTCTTCCTTCATAACAGCAACAGCAGAGCTTTCTTTCTCATTACTTGGCTCCCTCTTGAGAAGTAGTGTTTCCCCTACTACTGGAGTCCAGGTGTCCAGGTAAGCATGGTAGCCTCTGATGTAAAAATCAAACTGTGCCATTCCAAGGGTGCTGTTTGCTGGCTCAAAGCACAGAACCACTAAATTTTGTACTTAACAACGTTAATAAACCTTACCTTAAGGTAGGAGGAAAAAAGGGAATAATTTTGGTTGGTCCTTATGCTTTACCCTACCTTGATTTTACCAAATTATTCCTTTTCTCACCAGCTTTTATTATTATATATAATATACATGTATATTGTATAATAATGTATAATTATATATATATATATAATTATATTTATTTATTTTTTTTTTATTTATTTATTTATTTTTTTCACAAAAACAAGATACAGTTTACTCCAGACACTCCAAATTTAGTAATTAGAGTAACCACAAAGGTGTAGATTGAAGTGTTAAAAAGCTATAGCCGCAAAAGAAGAGGACATCTTAAAGCTGAAACTTCAGAAAGTGCAAAGCTTTGAAGCCCCTTTTTTGCTAGTGTTATGATGTAGTCAATTACAGCACATGGCAGGAAGTTTGGAACTCTAGCATTTTAGCGGAATTGTCCCACCCACTCCCAGTAATAATAGCTACATGCTAAGAACCTAATAATATCACAGAGTACTAGTAATACTGTAGTATGTACATTATAACTGATATTTATCCTTGTGAGTTATTCATATTATATTTATAACAGGAAGTGTATACTGTATCCTGTAGGCTTAATTATAAAGAGGCATCTTTCTAATGTGTGCATAAACTAGCTGTTTTGAGAAAATTACTACACAGGAGGATAGTTAAAAACTACTGAACCTACAACTGGCAAAATAGGACATTAGGTATGTCTCTTGTGGCAGGCAGAGTTAATTCAAACTTTCTTATAGTAATTTTTGCATCCTATAAAGGTCAATGAAATTAAAAGGTTGAAAATTACCAGCTACAAACCTGTAGTTCACCATGTCTTAGCTTAAGGTATTATCATCTGTTTTGTTATAGCTGTTAGTCTTGAGAGTCTATAATATCTCTTATGTATTGTAACAGAAAATGTTTGGACAGCACCTGATTCTTTTGCATGCTCTTCTTCTAACCACTTGTGGAGAAGTCACCAACTTGTCTCTGACTACCATCTCTCAAGGTTTCTCCATGAATACCAGACAGGAGGTAAATTTGAGGTCACACTACTGCAATGTATCATTGATGTGTTCAGAAAGGGACATCTGTCCACCAGGTCTATTCTGCAAGGAAGGAGCATGTCAGTGTGCTGACCTTTATCCTCACAACATCATTAGCTGTAACGGTAGTGCATCATCTCTCTTGGACTGTCACTGTGCCACATGGGACAGAGACAGAAATGTAACATTAACTGGAGCTTGTATCTATAATTGTTTTGAAGTGTATATTCCACTCCCACAAGAGATAGACAAACTAAATGATAAAATGTGTCAGTCATGGAACAGGACAGGAACACTATGTGGGAGGTGTCTTCCTGACCACTATCCCTTGGCATACTCCTTTAACTTGACTTGCATCCTTTGCCCACATGTTGGCTGGAACTGGTTTAGGTACATGATGGCAGCCTATCTTCCACTCACACTCTTCTATGTGATGATTTTCTTCTTCAAGATCAATGTGACTAGTAGTTATCTTTTGGTCATTGTTGTGTACTGCCAGTCACTCTCAATACCTGCCTTTTCACGTTTAATTTCAAGTGAAATTGTTTATACCAATTTATCTTTCATTACTGCTGGTAAGATATTCTTATCACTGTATGGAATATGGAACTTGGACTTTTTCAGACCTTTCTATTCTGATATCTGTCTTGGAATAGGTCCACTACCTACCTTAGCCTTAGACTATGCCATCGCGGTGTACCCTCTCCTCCTCATGGTAATCACATACCTACTGATTGTCCTGTATGATAGGAACTACAGAGTCATCACTATGATGTGGAAGCCATTTAGATCCCTGTTTTCTTACTACAGGAGAAACTGGAATATCAGGACATCTGTGATCGATGCTTATGCTGCATTCTTTCTTCTCTCAAATGTAAAGTTTTTTAGTGTGTCCTTTGACTTGCTTGTCCCTACGTGGGTTTATGAGCTACACAAAAACCACTACAACTATTCCTTAGGTCTGTTCTATGCAGCAGATATAGAGTACTTTGGCAGTGAGCACCTTCCTTATGGCATCCTGGCCATCATTATGTGTTTATTCTTTGTCATCCTACCAGTCACTACTCTAACCCTCTACCCATTTGCATTCTTTCAAAGATTCCTGAATCTATTTCCCGTTCGCTTGCTCATTTTTATACACACTTTCATGGATGCATTCCAAGGCTGCTATAAAGATGGAACAGAACCAGGCACTCGTGATTGTCGATGGTTTTCTTCAGTGTATTTTTTCTGTCGTTTTCTGTTCTTTACACTATATGCATTAATGCCTAATACTGTGTTCTTTGTTACGGGATCCATCATAGCATTTAATCTTTCTCTCCTGATAATGGTAGTTCAGCCATTCAAGTCCTCTGTAGCTCACTACAACTTACTCAATGCTGTGTTTACACAGCTCTTTGCTCTTTTTCTAATGGCAAATTTGGGAATAACTGTATCTTATGTGTATATGAAGCAGCTTAATTTTTTCTTCTATGTGTTAAGCTTCATAATATATTCTGCTGAATTTTGTTATGGCGTTTTTCGTGTATCTTTCTGGATCTTCAAAAAGAAGAAATTTTATTGTGGGATATTCATTCACAGAATGAGGCATCAGAGAAATGGATATGAAGATTTGTCAGAATCAAGTGAGGAGAGGATTGCAAATCCTGGGGCTTATCCAAGAGAGAACCTTGCTAATTTTAGCTCACCTAAAAAATAGTCATAATAATATATATTATAGTGATAGACCACTTGCATGTATATACATGCATGTATATACATGTATGTATTTCTTTTAAAGCTTGATCTGTATAGATAAGTTTTGTTGTAGGTATAGCAGCCAGTTAAATTAACAATAATATTACACATTTACTTTCATATTTCTGTGTATCCAAGTGTCCATCTAAAGGAATTTCTTGTGTCTGGTAAACTACCATCACTACAATAATATCTCTATTATTAATGTGTTAATAGCTCAATGGTGCATGGTAGACATGTATTCAAAAAGAGGAAGAAGCCACTTGGCTAATGAACCGAACACACAACAATGGTGGAGATGGAACAGTAAGCACTGAGATAGAGGGCTGTAGTGTATGAACAAACTTAATCAGTGCATACTTGCTGTAAGGGTTCCATCAAATTAACTAGCATAGTTTTCATCTTCAAGCACCTGTGAACACACACACTATCATTCTCAACTTCAGGTATGAATGCAATTTGGTAGCAGTGTTGGGGGTGGTGGCAACAGAGTAGGGTCACAGCAATTCAATATTTGCAAAATTGAAGTGGCATATACTATTAGAGGGGAAACATTTTCAGAAATGATAAGGTCACACTTACTAAAGTACATCAAGGACAATAATGCAGGGTTGTGTTACACTATTACAACTAGTCCATTATTAACTATAATTCTCATTATAAGAGGTTATCATCATCCAAGCATCCATTTTCAGTATACAGTAACATATCTGTACAAAAAAAAGTCACTAATAATAATTATAAGATGGCACTGGTGACTACTGCGCATGTGCAAACCTTTAACCTTATGTTCTGCACTCAGTGCACTGACTCAAGTAACATTTTTTCCTAAGAAGTCTAAAGTCAAATAAAGTTATTATTTTTGTCTCAAGTACGCTGGAAATTTCATGGAGGATGAAGGAAATCAATGGTACATCATTATAATTAATTTTGATGACATCGTACTAAGTTCATTTACACACTCAGAGTAGATTTGGGAATGAGCATTATTAATATCAGGGCTCAAGTGAATGGATCTTAGAGGAAGGAGATACAGCTGAAACAGCACCACAAAAAATTATAGTGGCTTAGCTAAAAGTAGCTATCGACTCAAGATAAACTACAAGAGTTTAAGGTAGCTACTTCTTCTAAACTAATTGTCTTTAAAAAATTTGTGTTAGCTGGAAATAGATTAATGATTGGTGATACAAAGGTCAAGTTATTAATTATCAGCAGGTGGACCGCAACAGAGATCTTTATAGAAATCATAATATGGGAGGCAGCTATATAGCTATCATTTTATGTGTGTATAACTGGCAGGAAGCATGGGGTCAATCCCCATGGCTAAACTGATCAATAGTCCAATATAATTATTCCTTTATCAAGATTACACTAATGTGTGTCTGTGTGTGTGTGTTTGTGTGACAGGGTGGCAGAACTGATCAGGCAGACCCGGCAGTTGCCTGACCAACTACTTTGCTTCTGCTTGCTCATCGATTCATGTAAGAGGTTAGTGATCATAGACTTGGCGTAGTTGTCACTTTGTGAATGTGTGTTGGGGGGAAGGGGTGTGGTTACCTGACTAAAATGCTTCTTCACCCTGGATTATATAATATATTGAGTCTTTATCCACCTCCAACCCTAGGATGAGCTCTCACACTCAAAAATATCTTCCTATACCTAAATAATAACTAACAGAATCTTTAAGTCAATATAATCTTAAGAGGTCCCCACATTCTTGAGAAAATAAAGACACAATATTTACTATAATACCATAGAGTATACACACTCTGAGTTATGATTGTCTTGGCCATTTTAGACTTCACTATTCATTGTAATGTGTACAGATGATGATAAGGCTCTCGTAATGATAATTATAGCTGACTAGTTGTAATAGTGGTAACATGACCCTCCTCTCTCTCTAGTACATATCCTGTGGATCAGGAGATGGACAGTTAATGAACTTCTAGTGTGTATGACCTTATTTATCTATCATTTCTGAAAGTGTTTTTCCTCTATATAGGGTCCTGGAAGTCTGGTTACCTGGACATCCATTATTACTCTGACAGAGGGTGTACATAACATAGGGTACAATACTACAATGTATGTGTACATGCCACTTCAATTTCGATACAAAAAAGTGCTAGGCACATTGTTCTTCCAGAGTGATCAAAGAAGCTAGAAGCAGCCACTTCGTATCTAGGCAGTGGCGTAGCTACATAGGGGCATTTAGGGCACATGCCCTACCAAACTCTCTTAGTGCCCTACCACTATCTGCCATAATTTTAGCTGAATCTGGTAAAAAGATTGATAGTCCTTAGTGAGCAGTTTAGTCTATAGGTCAGTCCCCTACTGGTGCCCTACCACATGTTTAATCCTGGCTACGCCACTGTATCTAGGTGTTATGGCTACACAAGTTTAATATCACAAACTTTATAGAAGAACCTACTCAGTTACTTTCTATTGGCTCTTAATGTAGAATTAACTGACTTTTGACCACAGACTTGATTATAAGCATAGCTAACCTGAATTTAGTGATGGGACTCAAATTTGGTTGTCAGCTTAAATAGTCTGTGGAGGAGACTACACCTTGAATATTGTTACATAACTCAACAAATTATGGATGTAAATTCTTTACATTACATCATTGCTATTACATCTGTAATATACCTGTAATATTCAATAGTATATAATAAGATTACTGACCATAATATACAATAAGAATACTGTAAAAAAAATTACACATAAAAGCACCCATAATCATAGTAGTATCATATTACTGGAACTCACATATTGCATATATTATTTATATTACATTACATTAGTATTATATTACACATAGGGGTATCGAGTAAGGGGTTATTTTCTTATGTGAAAATTAGGCCCAGTCTATGAATGTCCTTTTCATATATAATCAGTTATTTTTTTTTGTTTTCACAAGGACATATAAGTTCTCATTATCTAATCAATACAATGGCTGGTATGTTTCCTTGTTCATTGTATTAAAGCAAGATTAATGATTTACAAAAAGTCAGAAGTGAGAACAGTTTTAAGTCTCTATTTTGGTCATCATGAATAATAATACTGTAGCCACTAATAACAGCAGCGAAGGTTATGATGATGTGATTCTGATAACCAATTCAGAAGTGTATGAAATGAAGGAGAGTCCATGCTATGAAACTATAAAATATGCTCCCAGGAATAGAGAAATACCTTCAACAACTGACAGCAAGAAGAATTTAGTATGCACATTGATTACCATTATGATTATAATAGCATTCATCTCAACATGTGCCTGCCTTGCGTTTGCATTGATTGAGATTTTCCGATTGAGATCTGAAATGGTTAATATCCAACAGCAATTATCATCTACATATTCTTCAGTTGATGAGGTAAGAAATCTAAACTTTATGCATCAAATAATATTTATTTCTTTATTTACAGCTAAGTCAAGAAAGTGACCAGCTTAAGCATAAAATTGAGAGCAACACCAAACTACTGAATTCTTCAATCAACATGTTTCATCACAAGTTGAGGAAAGAAATAGAGAGTGAAAGCCAGCAACTGAATTCCTCAATCAACATGTTTCATCACCTGTTGAGTAAAGAAATAGAGAGTGAAAGCCAGCAACTGAATTCTTCAATCAACATGTTTCATCACCAGTTGAGTCAAGAGATAGAGAGTGAAAGCCAGCAACTGAATTCCTCAATCAACATGTTTCATCACCAGTTGCATCAAGAGATAGAGAACGAAAGCCAGCAACTGAATTCCTCAATCAACATGTTTCATCACCAGTTGAGTCAAGAGATAGAGAATGAAATCAAGCAACTGAATTCCTCAATAAATTCATGGTTAAATGAAAAATGCCCAGCACTAGAAAATTATACCGAGCATCTGACTACCTCTTTGGAGAACATAGGCCAGTACCAGAATTACCCTGCAGACTCCTGTGCTGCTATTCTTCTGTGTAACCCTTTCTCCCCCTCAGGCAACTATTGGGTCACATCCTCCAATGGTTCTGCTGTCTCTGTGTATTGTGACATGACTAGGTCGTGTGGTAACATCACTGGAGGGTGGATGAGAGTGCTTGAACTGGACATGACAAACAGCAGTACCCAATGTCCTAGTGGTCTCAGGCAGCACACTGATTCCAATATACGTATATGTACAATAAACTCTACTTCTGAAGGATGCTCGTCAGTTACACTCTTCACAAGTACAATACAATTTTCAAGAGTGTGTGGGATAATCAAAGCTTACCAGTTTGGTCCTACAGATGCATTTGGAAATAATCTTGATGATATTGAGAGTTACTACGTGGATGGTGTTAGTCTCACTCATGGAGAGAGACCAAGACAACATATCTGGACATTTGCTGCAGCCCGAGATGAAACTGAATTTAGTCCACAAGCAAAATGTCCCTGTACTAACATATACACAACAAACTTTGCCACATCTCCTCCAGCATTTGTGGGGAATGATTACTTCTGTGATACAGGAAGTAGTGACTCTAATACTAACAATATTATCTACAGTGATGACCCTCTGTGGGATGGAGCTGGTTGTGGTCCACTCAACACATGCTGCTCCTTCAACAATCCTCCATGGTTCTACAAGCAGCTATCACAGGCCACCACTGATGACATTGAGATGAGAATATGTAGAAGTGATCCCACCGGTAATGAGGATATCGGCATTGAAATGATCGATATTTATATCCAATAAACCTGCACTGTGTATTTAGTGGCTTTCCTTGTGTTATCAGTATATGAGTAGGTCTAACAAGTCATCACATATTTTTTGTAGGAATAACTACAAAGGGAAAATTTCCTGTTTTTTTGTTTGTTGTTGCTTTGTCTTTTGTTAATGGCTGTCACCTGATTAATGTGTTCTAATGATTCAGAGCTACCTAATAAAGTAGCCATAAAGATACTTTAGTTATGTGCTTCAAACACTTAAAACGTTAATTAACCTGATGACAGTAAGAGAAGATCAAGTCACCCTTACTAGAGAACAACAAAGTGGAGATGCCTATGTACTTTTACAGCTTACCCCTTCATTTTTCTGCCCTTCTTTTGGTAACATGATATGCAACAGTTAAATTCTATATCCAGTTTTTCTTTATCAATGCCCCATTTGCATGTAACTATCAGTCCAAAGTATTTTGAGAGCTTTATGATGTACTATCTTACCTTCTATTGCTAGTGCTGCATAAAATTTATAAGAAACCATCACCCAAATAGTCCCACAGAAAAAATTAATGTAAGGTTCAAACTATTAGCTATGCTCTTACCTGTCCCTTATTAAATAAAGTCTGTTGGAATTCACCTGATAATACATCATATCTTATATACTACCATAGTATAATAAGAATACTATAAGGAAATCTACACATAGAAGCACCTACAAAAATATGTCAATGCACAGAGAATTGGAATAATAACTAGACATTAATTTTACTTCCAGTAACATGATCTCTGGTATGCTAATTTGATTAATGACTTGTGATAAACTCTGTGGGCAGATGAATGCTTATAATAACAAGAGTTCGGAACACATGAACCCTAGAGGTAGTGACCATAAACCACAAGCAATGAGCCAATGATAGTTACTGATAGGCCTGTCTAATTATTATGCTGGCATATTTTTGAGAATAATAGGTATGAACTAGCATTTGAGAATAATGCTAGCATTTTAGGTGGAATTTGTCAGTATTTTGGGAAATTTTCTGATTAAACTGAAACAATGACTCAGTCAAAAGTTAGTATTATGCCTTTTGCAAGTAAAATTGAAGGACTTTGTATTTTCTCTTTTCTTGATTCTGATTATTGAGTTAAAAATTGAACTTCCAAGCAATTAGCAACAGCCAAGGACATTTCACCTCAAATGGACAAGTTAGAATGGTAGGAGAAACATATGAGCATGATCTCCCTCACTGGTCCCAGGCATGCAAGAATGTTTTGCTTGTTCAGCTATCTCCTGTATTTTTCAATAAGTATTGTCACTGTTTTACTAACAGACAAATATGTGGTCATTGGAGGACCACATTGAAACTTTAGTCATGTTGCAATACAATAATACAATTCTAATTAGCTAGCTTGTAAAATATGTCATGTGTTTGAAAAGAATAATAGGTGATCTGGTAAGAATTATAGCCAGCTTCATAAGTTATAGGAACTTGCCAGAGAATTATAGAATAGCATTTTAGGCAAAAAATCTGGCATAATTTAGACAGGCCAAGTTACTGAACGTGTCCAAAGCACCAGTAGCTATGACAGAATTATTTATGGATCAAAATGAATCATGACTGAAGCATCAGCTGATCTGACCGTAATTTAATAATAATGGTGAATGGGCGCAGTCCTCGCTGTACGAAAGACCACCTGATTTAAAGCGTAAGTACTGTTCAGATTTTTCTTTCCTCGACATAATTTCCGACAATCGACCCGATCACTTTACCCCTTGCTGCGCATGCGCGCACTGGGTAATAATTACTAATTATTTGAATGCTTGCTAGCTATGTAGCTAGCAATCATTCAAAAAGAAGAGTTCTCCTAAAAATTTGAGTCACATTCACTCAATAAGATGAGTAGGTAACAAAAAAAGATTAGACTACACTTTCTATAATATTGTGTAGTTGTATTAGTGGTAACACGACCATCCCCCTCTCTTTATATATCCTATTGATCAGGGGATGGACTTCTGGTATTTATCTATCATTTCTGAAAGTGCTTTTACTCTAATGTGTGTACATGCCACTTTCACTGATATTATAAAGTGCTAGGCACATTGTTCTTCTCTGTTATCAGAGTGGTCAAAGAAGCTAAAGGTGGTCATGAAGTCTTCAGCTATATCACACTAAGTTATATATGTCTCTAGGGGTTATGGCTACACAAGGTTATTTACCTACTCAGTTACTTTCTATATATTGGCTCTTAATGTAGACTTTTGACCATAGATTACATAGCTAACCTGAGCTAATAATTGTAGACTCCTCTCTTTTGAATCTTAGTGAGTGCCGCTCAAATTTGGTGTCGGTTTAAATAGTCTGTGGAGAATACTACTCCTTGAATATTGTTACAGAACTCAGTATAATTATAGTAGTATATATCCTATTACTGGAACCAACATATTTTATACATTAGTTAGTATTATATTACAAATAAGGGTATCGAGTAAGAGGTTATTTTGTGGAAATTAGGCACAGTCTGTGAATGTCCTTTTCATATATAATCAGTTGTTTTTTTTTGTTTCCACAAGCACATGACTTAAGTTCTTATTATCTATAATCAATACAATAGCTGGTGTTGTTCATTATATTAAAGCAAGATTACTGATTTACAAACAGTCAGAAGTGAGAACTGATAGAACAGTTTTAAGTCTCTATTTTGGTCATCATGAATAATAATACTGTAGCCACTAATAACAGCAGCGAAGGTCATTATGATGATATAATTCTGATAACCAATTCAGAAGTGTATGAAATGAAGGAGAGTCCATGCTATGAAACTATTAAATGTGCTCCCAGGAATACAGAAAGACCTTCAACAACTGACAGCAAGAAGAGTTTAGTATGTACATTGGTTACTATTATGATTATAATAGCATTCATCTCAACATGTGCCTGCCTTGTGTTTGCATTGATTGAGATTTTCCGATTGAGATCTGAAATGGTTAATATCCAACAGCTATTATCATCTACATATTCTTCAGTTGATGAGGTAAGAAATCTAAACTTTATGCATCAAATAATATTTATTTCTTTATTTACAGCTAAGTCAAGAAAGTGACCAGCTTAAGCATAAAATTGAGAGCAACACTAAACTACTGAATACTTCAATCAACATGTTTCATCACCAGTTGAGTCAAGAGATAGAGAACGAAAGCCAGCAACTGAATTCCTCAATCAACATGTTTCATCACCAGTTGAGTCAAGAGATAGAGAACGAAAGCCAGCAACTGAATTCCTCGATCAACATGTTTCATCACCAGTTGAGTCAAGAGATAGAGAATGAAATCAAGCAACTGAATTCCTCGATAAATTCACGATTAAATGAAAAATGCCCAGCACTAGAAAATTATACTGAGCATCTGACTACCACTTTGGAGAACATAGGCCAATACCAGAGTTACCCTGCAGACTCCTGTGCTGCTATTCTCCTATGTAACCCTTTCTCCCCCTCAGGCAACTATTGGGTCACCTCCTCCAATGGTTCTGCTGTCTCTGTGTATTGTGACATGACTAGGTCGTGTGGTAACATCACTGGAGGGTGGATGAGAGTGCTTGAACTGGACATGACAAACAGCAGTACCCAATGTCCCTGTGGTCTCAGGCAGCACACTGATTCCAATATACGTATATGTACAATAAACTCTACTTCTGAAGGATGCTCGTCAGTTACACTCTTCACAAGTACAATACAATTTTCAAGAGTGTGTGGGATAATCATAGCTTACCAGTTTGGTTCTACAGATGCATTTGGAAATAATCCTGATGATATTGAGAGTTACTATGTGGATGGTGTTAGTCTCACTCATGGAGAAAGACCAAGACAACATATCTGGACATTTGCTGCAGCCCGAGATGAAACTGAATTTAGTCCACAAGCAAAATGTCCCTGTACTAACATACACACAACAAACTTTGCCACATCTCCTCCGGCATTTGTGGGGAATGATTACTTCTGCGATACAGGAAGTAGTGACTCTAATACTAACAATATTATCTACAGTGATGACCCTCTGTGGGATGGAGCTGGTTGTGGTCCACTCAACACATGCTGCTCCTTCAACGATCCTCCATGGTTCTACAAGCAGCTATCACAGGCCACCACTGATGACATTGAGATGAGAATATGTAGAAGTGATCCCACCGGTAATGAGGATATCGGCATTGAAATGATCGATATTTATATCCAATAAACCTGCACTGTGTATTTAGTGGTTTTCCTTGTGCTATCATTAGTTTGTATGTATGAGTAAGTCTAAGAAGACATCTTCTTGTTTTTTTTGTTTATTGTTATTATTGTTGTTACTTTGTCTTTTGTTGTTTAAATAATGGTTGTCACCTGATTAATGTGTTCTAACAATTCAGAGCTACCTAATAAAGTAGCCTTAAAGTAATGTGCTTCAAACATTTAGAACATAAATTAACCTGATAGAGAAGATCAAGACACCCTTACTAGAGAACAACAATGTGGAGATGTCTATGTACTTTTACAGCTTCAGATACTTCAGCAATGATACCCCCCTTCATTTTCCTGCCCTTCTTTCCGTAACATGATATGCAACAGTTAAATTCTACATCCAGTTTTTCTTTGTCAATGCCCCATGCATGTAACCATATATCAGTCCGAAGTATTTTGAGAGCTGTAGGAGGTACTATATTATATAATCTTACCTTCTATTGCTAGTGCTGCATAAAATTTATGATGAAGAAACCATCACCCAAATAGTCCCACAGAAAAAATTAATGAATATACTACATATTTAAGGTTCAACCTATTAGCTATGCCTTTGCCTGCCCCTTTCTCACCATCTAATTAAAGTCTGTTGGAATTCACCTGATACCTATATACCTAGATGAGTGGGTATTATATTAGACAGTGATGGACAAGAAGTATGTGTAGCTTACAAGATAAAGTGCTAGTTAAAGATAGGACTAGACAGAAGTAAGAAGTCATCACAGCTCATAACAATCATTACTAAACCCTCCATAGGGATGTTCCTGGAGCCATTAGCTACTACAAATCAACAAAAATGGGTGCTTCTATGTGTAACTTCCTTACATTACATCATTACTGTTACATTTGTAATATTATATACCAATAAGATTACTGTAATGTAGCTACAATAAGAATACTGTAAGGAAATTTACACATAGAAGCACCTATAAAAATATGTCAATACACAAAAAAGTGGAATAGTAACTAGACATTTACTTCCAGTAACATGATATCTGGTATGCTAATTTGATTAATGACTTGTGGTGAACTCTGTGGGCAGATGAATGCTTATAATAGATCTGGTTCAAGTATAATTATTTGAGTGCTAGCTAGCTATGTAGTTAGCAATCATTCAAGGAGAAGAGTTCTCTTAAATTAACACAAATTTGAGTCACATTCACTCAAAAAGATAAGTAAGTAGCTAGCTATCAAAGATTATACTATATATGCCCTTTCTTCCTGTAAGATTACATCTATATGACAGTCAATGTACAATAGTCACTAGCCCTAATGCATAGACTACTGGAGCTACTCAGACTATTGTACAATGATGTAATCTGGATTCTGTTACATGGAGAACCAGCTCTACATACAAGTAGGGATCAAAGGTCAGGCAATTAAATGTATACTAATCCAGTAGGTTAATTAAAATCTTACATAGTTCATTCATAAACTTGTGTGGGTCATTAATCCAGAGAAATCCTGTGTGTCTATGTTATTATTATTAGAAAAAACATAAGCTGCTGCTTGTAAAAGAAAGAGATGAGTTTTTTTTTTTTTTTTTTTTTTTGCATGTGTACACAACAAAAAAGAATTCTATTGCTATGTGGTGCCAAAGAGGAGAGAAAGGTTCTGGTCATTGTTCTCATATCTCTGATATTTCATGAACTATTGGGAGCTGCTATAGCTATGTATATAAATTGGAGTTGGTATGTGTAATAGGAAACAATACATATTATTATAACTATTATGTTGTAATAAGCAAAGTTATCTAAAGAATAACATTATAATACGTAGTATAACATTATGTAAAATAAATGGTATGATATACTTATATAAACACAGGAGATACTATAATAATATTATGTTAAGGAATATTAACTCATGACACTTAATGCCTGCACAGTGCTGACATACTTTAGTTAATTACTTCTAAGCATGTGTTTGATGATACTAATTCCTACAAATAAGTCTTTGAGAGTATTTAGCGGTTTCAAATTACATATTATAGCAAACGATATTAAATTATTAATTGCCTATAATTTTATCTATAATAGGACAAGTATACTCAGGCATTGGAGTGAAACAAAGGGAAAAGGCATTATTTTCCTGTCCCTAGTGAGAAGCTATGGAATTTATGAGTTAATTTTAATAATCACACTGGAGCCTGCATGTCTATACAAACTCAGGACTTAATTACATTGTATACATTACCCTAGACATCAGGACAGACCACACAAAATCGGTACTGTCCAGGATGCTTGGCAAGTCCAGTGGGAGAGTATTGTGTTACGTATGTGGCCATCCCTGCATAGACAGTGCTACAAACTCAAAATTATGCATGTGCTCATCATTATAATATACAGCTAATACAATAACCTCATATCTTTTTCAGTCAAGACTAGATATCTTGAACTGATTATTTTCTTAATAAAAAATTACTAGATAGCTAGCTATAGCTATACAGATAAATACCACAAATAGTGTGATGAAGAAATCAAATGCAGGCATGTAAAATTCAATGCTGGATGATATGTAGCTAGTCTACCTATTTTTAATCCCATCAGTGATCATGATCTGATGCATTTTTATTCAGGCATCACAGCTATGAAGATTTAGTAGAGAGTTCATTATCTCATAGAAAGTGTTCAACAATTATTAAGTATAGAAGCTCTACAAAGAAAAGTTTTTGTTGTGCTTATCTTCTGAATGCATACATACAACACTGAGTTATAAAACAGAAGTGATAGCCTTAGAAGGGGGTTAATAGCTGTTATATCTGCACAAAAATAAGTCATTAGTCTACAGTTTGCATTGGTGACTATACTGTGCATGTGCAATACTTGACTTTTGACCTTATGTTCTGCAATATCTTTCCAAGAATGTGTGCAACATCTATCCTGTTACTTTTTCCCCCCAAAGAAATCTAAAGTCAACCAAAAGTTATTATTTGTGGTATTCTTGTTTCAAGTACACTGGAAATTCCACGGAGGATGAAGGAAATCAATAATACATCATTATCATTAAGATGACAATCAACACACTCTATAATAATATAGTAGATTTGGGAATGAGTATATGGCTCAAGTGAATGCATCTTAAAGGAAGGAGATACAACTGAAACAGTATCACAAGTGGCTTAGCTAAAAGTAGCTATTGATAAATAAATTACAAGAGACTTCTTCTCTTTAAAAATTTGTTAGCTGGAAATAGATTAATGATCTGTGAAATATTCCTCAAAAGAAACATGGTGTCTAGTACAAAGGTCAAGTTATTATCAGCAGGTGGACTAATAAATGGATTTTCTTGCAACTATAGAAAACATATATGAGAGGCAGCTAGCTATATAGCTGTCATTTTATGTGTATATATATAGCCGGCATATGAAGCATAGGGTCATGGAATCAATTCCCATGGCTAAACTGGTCAATAGTCCAAACTGAGTAGGTTCTTCTATAAAGTTTGTGATGTTAAACTTGTGTAGCCATCACCCCTAGAGACATAACTTAGTGTGAAGTAGCTGAAGACTAGCTTCTTTGATCACTCTGATAGCAGAGAAGAACAATGTGCCTAGTATTGATTTATTATGAAATTAAAGTGGCATGTGGCATGTAGCTAATTATTAGAGGAAAAACATTTTCAGAAATGATAGATGGATAAGATAGATGGATAAGATAGATGGATAATGTCACACTTACTAGAAGTCATCTCCTGATCAACAGGATATGTAGAGAGAGGGGAAGATCGTATTACACTATCATAACTATATATAGTCCATTATTAGCTATAATCATTACAAGAGGCTTATTGTCATCCATTCTAGACTGTACACACTACAATGAATAGTGAAGTCTAAAATGACCAAAACAATCATAACTAAGAGTGTGTATACTCTATAGCTAATATTAAATTTTAGTACTACATTGACTATGGTAAAAATCGTGTCTTTATTTTCTCAAGTATATGGGGACCACTTAAGCTAAAGATTAAAGATTCTGCAGTTAGATAGGTGTAGGAAGATATTTTTGAGTGTGAGAGCACATCCTAGGGTTGGAGGCAGGTATAAAGACTCAATATAGGGTGGAGAAGCATTTTTAGTAAGGCAACCACCCCTTTCCCACTACACACATTCATGTTGTTTTTAAAAGTGCCAACTATGCCGGTCTATGATCACTATTTCTTACATGAATTGATGTGTAAGCAGAAGCAAAGTCGCTTAGAATTATTGTTAAGGCAATGGCCCAATCAGTTCAGCCACCCTGTCACACACACACACATGCACACACACATTAGTGCATGGTTCTTTATAGTGATAATGATATTCTTTCTATTGGCTCTTAATGTAGAATCAACTGACTTTTGACCACAGACTTGATTATAAGCATAGCTAACCTGAACTAATGAATCTTAGTGAGTGGGACTCAAATATGGTGTCAGGAAGAACCTTGAATATTGTTACAGACTCAATAAAATATATAGTAGTATCATATTACTGGATCCCACATATTACATATTATAATTAGTATATTATACATAGGGGGGAGGTATCGAGCAAAGGGGGCTATTTTCTTATGTGAAAAATAGGCACAGTCTGTGAATGTCCTTTTCATAGATAATCAGTTGTTTCCACAAGTACATGCCATAGCTTCTCATTATCTAACCAATACAATGGCTGGTATGTTTCCTTGTTCATTATATTAAAGCAAGATTACTGACTTTACAAACACTCAGAAGTGAGCACTAATAGAACAGTTTCAAGTCTCTATTTTGACAGTTTGAGTTCATCATGAATAATAATACTGTAGCCACTAATAACAGCAGCGAAGGTTATGATGATGTGATTCTGATAACCAATCCAGAAGTGTTTGAAATGAAGGAAAGTCCATGCTATGAAACTATAAAATATGCTCCCAGGAATATAGAAAGACCTTCAACAACAACTGACAGCTAGAAGAGTTTAGTATGCACATTGATTACCATTATGATTATAATAGCATTCATCTCAACATGTGCCTGCCTTGTGTTTGCATTGATTGAGATTTTCCGATTGAGATCTGAAATGGTTAATATCCAACAGCTATTATCATCTACATATTCTTCAGTTGATGAGGTAAGAAAATCTAAACTTTATGCATCAAATTTATTTCTTTATTTACAGCTAATTCAAGAAAGTGACCAGCTTAAACATAAAATTGAGAGCAACACTAAACTACTGAATTCTTCAATCAACGTGTTTCATCACCAGTTAAGTAAAGAAAGCCAGCAACTGAATTCCTCAATAAACATGTTTCATCATCAAGAGATAGAGAACGAAATCAAGCAACTAAATTCCTCAATAAATTCACAATTAAATGAAAAATGCCCAGCACTAGAAAATTATACCGAGCATCTGACTACTGCTTAGGCCAGTACCAGAGTTACCCTGCATACTCCTGTGCTGCTATTCTCCTATGTAACCCTTTCTCCCCCTCAGGCAACTATTGGGTCACCTCCTCCAATGCTTCTACTGTCCCTGTGTATTGTGACATGACTAGGTCATGTGGTAACATCACTGGGGGGTGGATGAAAATGCTTGAACTGGACATGACAAACAGCAGTACCCAATGTCCCAGTGGTCTCAGGCAGCAAACTGATTCCAATATACGTATATGTACAATAAACTCTACTTCTGAAGGATGCTCCTCAGTTACACTCTTTACAAGCACAATACAATTTTCAAGAGTGTGTGGGATAATCAAAGCTTACCAGTTTGGTCCTACTGATGCATTTGGAAGTAATCCTGACAATATTGAGAGTTACTACGTGGATGGTGTTAGTCTCACTCATGGAAAAGGACCAAGACAACATATCTGGACATTTGCTGCAGCCCGAGATGTATCTGAATTTAGTCCACAAGCAAAATGTCCCTGTACTAACATACACAAAAAAAACAGTGCCACACCTCCTCCAGCATTTGTGGGGAATGATTACTTCTGTGATACAGGAAGTAGTGACTCTAATACTAACAATATAATCTACAGTGATGACCCTCTGTGGGATGGAGCTGGTTGTGGTCCTCTCAACACATGCTGCTCCTTCAACAATCCTCCATGGTTCTACAAGCAGCTATCACAGGCCACAACTGATGACATTGAGATGAGAATATGTAGAAGTGATCCCACCGGTAATGAGGATATCGGCATTGAAATGATCGATATTTATATCCAATAAACCTGCACTGTGTATTTAGTGGCTTTCCTTGTGCTATCAGTAACTTGTATGTATCTAACAAGTAATCATCACATATTGTTTTGTAGGAATAACTACAAAGGGAAAATTTCCTGTTTTTTTGTTCGTTATTGTTGTTGTTGCCTTGTCTTTTGTGGTTTAAATAATGGCTGTCCCCTGATTAATGTGCTCTAACAATTCAGAGCTACCTAATAAAGTAGCCTTAAAGTAATATTATACTTTAGTTATGTGCTTCAAACTCTTAGAACATTAACCTGATGACAGTAAGAGAAGATCAAGACATTCTTACTAGAGAACAGCAAAGTGGAGATGTCTATGTACTTTTACAGCTTCAGATATTTCAGCAGTGACACCCCCTGCCCTTCTTTCGGTAACATGATATGCAACAGTTAAACTCTACATCCAGCTTTTCTTTGTCAATGCTGCATGAAAGTTTATGATGATGAAACCATCACCCAATAGTCCCACAGAAAAAATTAATTAATAACTATAAGGTTCAACCATTAGCTATGCCCTTGCCTGTCCCTTTTCTTACCATCTAATTAAAGTCTGTTGGAATTCACCTGATGGCTACCTAGATGAGCTAGCCCTAGTGCACTCAGACTACTGGAGATACTCAGACTATTGTACAATGATGTAATCTGGATTCTGTTACATGGAGAAACAGCTCTACATACAAGTAGGGATCAAAGGTCAGCCAATTGAATACATTAATAATACTTATCCAGTAGATTAATTACATAGTTCATTCATAAGCCATTAATCCAGAGAAATCCTGTGTCTATGTTATTATCATAAGAAAAAGTTGCAGCTTGTAAGATGAGTTTTTTGTATGTAAAAATTACTATGTGGTGCCAAAGAGGGCAAAATGGTTTTGGTCATATCTCTGATATTATTAGGCACTGCTAGGACTATGTATATAAATTGGAGTTAGTTTGTGTAATAGGAAACAATATAATATGTTGTAATGAGCAAATGTACAGTATAAAATAGATAGTATGATATACTTATATAAACAGGAGATACTATAATAATATTATGTTAAGGAATATTAAAGTCATGACTCATGACACTTAATGCCTGCACAGTGCTGACATACTTTAGTTAATTACTTCTAAGCATGTGTTTGATGATACTAAAGTCTTTGAGTAATACTAAGAGTATTTAGCAGTTCCAATTACATATTATAGCAAATGATTGCCTATAATTTTATCTATAATAGTACAAGTACTCAGGCATTGAAAGGGAAAAGGCATAATTTTCCTGTCCCTAGTGAGAAACTATGGAATTTACGAGTTAATTTTAATAATCAAACTGGAGCCTGCATGTCTATACAAAATTCAGGACTTAATTACATTGTATACATTACCCTAGACACCAGGACAGACCACACAAAATCGGTACTGCGTCCAGGATGATTGCAGCTGTGCTATGGGTCTGGTCTGGTCATCCCTGCATAGACAGTGCTACAAACTCAAGTGCTCATCATTAATGCAATAGCCAGCATAATTTCATTATGTTTCAGTCAAGATTAAATATCCTGAACTGATCATTTTAAATTGATATACTAAATTGCTAGCTATTTCAAATAAATACCACAAATAATCAATTGCAGGCATGTAAAATTCAATGCTGGATGCTAGTAGACCTATTTTTAATCCCATCAGTGATATGATGCATTTTCCTGACTTTAGTATTCAGGCAGTTATGAAGATTTAGTAGAGAGTTCATTACCTCATAGAAAGTGTTCAAATCATAGAGTATATATAAGCTCTGCAATGTAGACACAATAGCTAAATTTTTGTTGTGCATATCTAACTGGAAATGGCAGTTCTAAATGCATACAACACTGAGTTATAAAGTGGAAGTAATTGCCTTAAGTGTTAGAACTTATAAGTAAAAAGAAGGTTTGCAAGCCTCCAACCCTCACAGTGATCCCTAGGTCTGCCCCAGTCTT
Source organism: Diacarnus erythraeanus (assembly GCA_964016965.1). Taxonomy (NCBI): domain Eukaryota; kingdom Metazoa; phylum Porifera; class Demospongiae; order Poecilosclerida; family Podospongiidae; genus Diacarnus; species Diacarnus erythraeanus. The sequence continues at coordinate 5,007,140 of OZ024672.1, forward strand.
TCTGTTTAAAGCTGGTGGTAAATTACTGGCAAGGGCTAAGGGGGGAAACTTTTGGTCCGATACATTCCCCCACCCCACCCCACCCCAACCTGAATATTAATAGCAGTGGCTACTCTACCTCTGTTAAATAATGGCTAACCAGTAAACTGGTGTTACAGGATATGACCTCCCACAGAATGAGAGTTTTCCCCCTCCTGGGAGTTGGGGGGAGGGGGAATAAAGATTTCCACCAAAATACCCTGAACTCTGTGATGTGAATTCAAATGTTAATCTCATTTTTAAGCGGTAGCTATACCAGTAGTCTAAACCAAAAGGATACAGTTTGATACATTGTTCTCTAATAATAAGATCGTCGTTTTAGCTTTTTTTTTTTTTTTTCCATCTACCTCGCTTTTTGCATAGTGACAATCCGCGCTAGCGATCTAGAGAAAAATCTCGGGACCGAGACTATACCGTACCCGGGACTACCGTACCCCGAGACTATAGACAACCCGAGACTACGGAAGTACAGTAAGACCGCCAGCTATGGAGGGGGTGGGAGGAAATCTAGCTAAGTAGGAAATTCGAAACAGTGTGTGGGTATGAAGCGAGGGGCAGGGTTCGGAGGGACGGGCCTTGTAACTTTCGTGGATTTTTGCTCTACTTTTTGGTAGTTAAGCTAATTATCTTTCAGTATAGCTAATCCCTGAGGAAGTGGGCAGAAAGTCAAGCCACTGCTTCCACTCTCAACACAATTTGCTGACTGAACCGCTTACTGTTTGTGTTTACCTGTGATATTCTACTATTAGTAAGGATTGAAAATATGTACTAGCTAAGATGATTGCTTACAACTAGTTCATTGGCCTATGGCATAAAAATTAATGCACTTTTCATGAATAGTTAACAAGGCAACTCTATAACTTTAAACCTTGCCTTCCTCTCCTGGAAGGGTGGGGGGGAGAGTTAGAGTGGACTTGATGTGGGGTCTTTGGGGAAAATTCTTGCCTGTGCTGGGGGATCAGATTCTCTATCAGTTTTGATGTGTCTAATTACATGGGATAAGTGAACTGAGGCCTATAAATTAGCCACTGTGTACTTTCATAATTATGTTATAGCTAGTGCCTCTTGTAGTGACATACAGTGGTACCTTTTTACTTATGGCTGGCTATACTTGTGGAGGATTGGTGTAAGTATTATTTAGATCTCTCACCTCACAACAGTCTCTATAAGCTTTCTTGAACTCACTCTATAAGCTTTCTTTAACTCACTCTATGTGTAACTACACATGCTTCTTACAACATCATAGCATAATCATTTTGTTTGGTGAGAGACACTGTCCAACCTTAATGAGTCAACTAAAATGTAACCACTCTTACAACATTATAGTCACATCTCTAAAGTGTATCAGAGAGTACTATGCAGAGATGGTAAGGAGTTTCCCATAGCAGTAATATGAAAGAAGTCATATTTGACACTTAAATTTTCAGATTATAGCTTTGATGTATACTCCATCACTAGCTAGGATCTATACAAAATATATTCTCTTTCCTTCATAAGACAAGCTCAAAAATGGATCTTTTCTTTAAAGAATTGGCCACTACTTTACCAAATCCAACTACCTATGAAAAAAATTAGCCAACTTAACTCATGACCATTTTAGAAACATTTTTGTTAAAACAATGAGTAACATTATAGCTTGGTATGGTAATTACTATGTGTGTGGTTAGATACAGATATAGGATTAAGTGTTTCAGCTATGGATACACAGCTACTATGTAGAGTACTCTCAATACATGTAATTGTTATTTTCTATGCACGTATAATAGAGTCAAAAGCATCCATTTCACAATTTATTATAACCAATATTAGGCTCCAGTTACATTATTTTCACTGTTGTAAGAACAAAATATTCATCAAATCTATTTTATATTCTTTGCCAGAATCCTCATAGCTGTAATGGAAATATGTTCAGGACATCCTTTCTCACTTCATTTCCTTAGCTGGTCTATAACACATGAAATGATAGGCCATTCATGAAGCTAATAAATGTTCTTATGTGCAGGTAATGGCTCGTAAATTTTATTCCTCTTACTCTCATGCTATGCTCATGGGCCGATACCTGCATAAAAAGACTCACTGGGAGATGAGACGTTCCCTTACTACCAGCCTGGAGTTAGAGGAGGACACATCCATTCCCCTTACTGGGGTGGCCTTTTTTGGTATGGTGGTCATTCTCTGTGCCATCCACTCCTTCTGGAAGAGAAAGAAACCCTCCCTCTGCCACAGAGTAAAGTTTTATAATCCAAAATCTACTCGAAAGAACACTGATATAAAATCTTTTGTGGTAAATCGTTCAACTCACAGTGTGTTAAAAACTATCAGTGATGGTTTTAGCTGGATTCAAGACTCTATTTTTTCTGCATCTAGTTATAATGGATATGGAGGAAAGTTATCTCAGTTTCTACTGGTATTATCAGGTGACGTGGAATTAAATCCTGGACCATTGAATAGGGATGAGGATATTGGTACGTAGTGTCCCACAAACCCTTTGTAAGATCTTATATAACAGACCCAGCTACCAATCTTTCTTTTTCTCCTTTCAAATCTAGAGGAACTGACACTTTCATGTATAATAGTGTTTTTCAGGTTAAGTGATTAGTTCCTGATAGAGAAGTATAGCCATATAATTGTGGCATAGGGGGAGGGATTATATTTATTGTCCCCTAGTGTGGAATATTTGCTGAGTAATTTATTGATATAATATTTTATAGGTGCTGATGTGGACACTACTCCCTTAGGTATGTTGATGGAATATAATTACAGTATCTATATAATAATATGCTTGACCGAGGATGCATGAAGCACATACAAATTCATGAATAATTCATAAACTAATGAATGCACTTTTTTACACCTAACTGTATGAGACGATTCTGGTATGTTTTGTGTTTCACACTCCAGGTAACTTGACAGGTGGATACCTAATTAGTTCTTAAGGTTTTTGTGAAAGGTGAATTTTAATTCAACTCAGCTCTTCAAGGAGTGTGTATAAATGCTCCAGAATTAATTGAGAAGCTCACATTCATCTTGGGGGGAGTGAGCTAATGAGCAAATACCTATACAGGGGCAGTGAACCTTCTGGAACTATGTTTCGTGTAACTAAGCGTGGGCGGAGGAAGATGATTTTGAGTATGGGGGCAGGTCAACTAGATCTATGTCATACTCTCTGATAATCTTACTCCTACCATTCATGTTTCAAAGATGACATAAAAATAGTTGTCTATGAGAGTTTCATGATATAAAGGTGTCTGGGAGTTTATTTTTAATTTGTGTATATAATAACATGATATTGTTTTCAGAGTCGGTTGAGGCTTTTTAGTTTTGGGGGGGGCTAAGGGTGAGGTCGTAGGGATTGTCCAAATATGCTACCATAATTTTGAAAATAATTTCAGGAGGAAGTAGGTGGAGATACCATATACACAAGCTTCCATTCTGGTCTAAATCTATTCTATTGATACAACCTTCTGCAGCTGCATTCACTCCTTGCTAACTCATTTAAAGCAAGGGGGTAGGAAGATGATTTGAGGTAGGGGTGCTGTATAATTCACAGTTGCGGGAGGGGGGGTGGGAGGGGGGGTGGGAGGGGGGGTTGGGGGGGGAATGATATAAATTATCATCAAAAGCCAACAAACAACAAAAAATCCCTCTAATATTATTATGAAAACTTTCCAACTTTCCCAAAGTAATTAACTCTTATCAGATCAGTGGAAACAAACATGTTGTTCCAACATGTTAAACAGCTTGAAGCAATGGGTATGTTGTACACAAGTCAACCGGAACAGACTTAAATAAAGGGGTACTGTCAAAAAAAAAAATAATAATGTATGCCATTGGCACAGCCACAAAAAAAAACTAGGGGTGCTGTAGCATCCTTTGAACCCCCTTTCCTACCCCCCTGTAAAGAACATGTTTTTTCATGTCACAGCAGGTCAACTAGATCTGTGGTCAAAAGTGTCACACCCTCTGATAATCACACTCCTACCATCATGTTTCAATGATGACATAAAAATAGAAAATTTGGTCTATGAGAGTTTGATGGTATAAAGGAGTCTGGGAGTTTATTTTTTAATTTGTGTATGTAGCTAATAACATGCATGATATTGTTTTGGACATAGATAGGAATGTTTCAACTTGTCATAAAACTGAAAACAGGTGTTCACGGGTGGCAGTGGTGGTCAAAATAGAGCAGCACTAGATAATTTAGTCGAGCTTGAATGACACTAGATAATTTAGTCAAGCTTGAATGATTATGAGATAACAAGAATGTACAGCTTCATGTAACAATTGAGTTTTCTATATTGAAATTCAATTGTTACAATATAACTCTAATGTTCACATGATAATTTATAGCATATGATAAGAGATAAGACCAGTAAAATAGAATAATAGTCAAAATTTTAAGAATAATAGGTGGACACTGTGAGAGTAATAGGCAAATTTTGTTGGCATAGGAGAATAGAATAATAGGCCAAAAAAATTTAGCATAATTGGGCACTGAGGTCAAGGTGTACTAAGTGGCTGCAAAGTGTATAAGCAGTAAGCTAACAACATCAAGCTCAGATAGTACAAAGTCAATGCAGGAACTACAAATTGTGGTGTTACATCGATAATTGTTTTTACACAGCCTTGCACATTCTGACAAGTTGTGAACATTCTGACAAGTTGTGTATACTCTGACAAGTTTACCATTATAGGTAAATATTTTGGGGGGGCTCTAGCCCCTCTAGCCCCCACCCTCAGCCGACACTGGTTTTGGACATAGTTGAACAGGGATATGTTTCAACTTGTCATAAAACTGAAAACAGGTGTTCACTGGTGGCAGTGGTGATCAAAATAGAGTGTAGCACTAATTTGGTGTTTCAAGCTTGAATAATTATCAGATAAGAATGTACAGCTGGCTTGTTAATTAATTACAAGAGTGGACCAGGTCTTACTGCCTATTGTGGACACTGCCCCCATAGCTGCCAGAGAATGGGGGCAGGTGCCTTCACTGTCCCCATGATTCCGCTGCCTATGCTAAGCTGGTAAACTGCATTCCTGAAGCTTAGACCGAGACTTTTTTGGACTGAATGATCCTTCAGTTGTCTACTGTGCTTTGCAACAGAGAAATAGAAGAGCTTCTCTCTCTGAGGAACAGAAGTAGACAGAGAGAGAAAGGGAAGGAGGAGAGTAGAGATGTCTGCTGCAAAGGAGAGAGAGAAGGGACAGGGAAAGAAAAAGTGTTAGGAGGAGAAGAGGGAGCAGCTACTACAAGTGGCAGATTCTACCTTGGGCCTATGACAAGGATTTCTCAATAATGCAAGGCATTGAGATCCCCCAATGAACCTCTCAATTGCTGTCACAATGGGAAGGTCAGCCTGCCATCAACATGGTGACTACCCTTCACCACTGAAGGACCTTTTCACTGGCAGCAATACTGCAGAGTCTAGCAACCTCCAGGACAACATCAGGCCATACAACAGTACCTTTTACTTTGCTCCATTTAAATTGGTTTGTTCTTTGGGATTATTAGCTACATTATACACCAAGTGCCACTGTGTGGCAGGTACTCGCTAGTTATATAATAATAGCCTTTAGCTGTTTGCTTATGTGTGAATCAATCATTAGTTTGTTCTTACCAATCTTTACTTACTTATGCAAGCATGTGGAACCTCAAACCATCTTTATTTAGAAATCTCCAGTCAGAATGTGTATGAATGAAATGTGCATTACTAGTAGAAAATTATCCATGGACCTTTGGCCAACTAATACAGAGCCTCCAAGTAGCAATCTGACAAATGCATATCATAAATTTAGCATATAATCTTAATGGTCATGGATGATAACTACCTGATTCAATTCTATAGTGAAAATTAGCTAGCTACAGAGCTAGTATTTTGATACTGCATGTTTCTTTCATGTGTGCACTTCTTTGCTGCAGTCAGTAAAGATTCTTCAAATTTATGACATTCACAACAAGTCCATGTTTTATTGAAGTGGCAACCAATAAGTGATGATAGAGTTGTAGTAGACATTGATCCTTAGGTGCTGATGTGGACACTTCTTCTTTAGGTATGTTGAATATAATTACAGTATTATAATAACTTTTAAGAGCTGTTATGGTTAATGAATCAATCATTAATTTTTCTTGTCAACCTTTACCTACTTGTGCAAGCATGTGGAACCTCAAAGCATCAACAAAATCTGATTCCAATAAGGATGTGCATGAAATGCAATGTGTATTACTAGTAGAAAATGATCCATGGACCTTTGGCCACCTAATAAGAATAAGACAGCTAAAATTATGTGCCAAGTGCAAAATAGAATCTGCTTGTCTAGAGTTCTTTGTTCTTGATCTACTGCAGCTGCACCACTCCACTTATCTTGCTAGGAATCCTTTTCACTTCAAACTGTCTAGCATATTCAGGACACATAATTCCAGGTGCTTCTTGGTTTGTAGTGTTGGGTGATATAAAACAACTACTGGCCTTAATAATATTATGTATTAAGTTATATTGATTTGTTGGTCATCGTTGAAAATACATAAAACACTACATTGTCTAGTTGCTATAAGCTTGTAAAAGTGAGTGGTAGACCATGAAAATCCTCGTTTGTGTAGCACTCTCACTAGTAGGGTTCTAAATAAAGGGTGATTGCAAAGGAGAAGCTTCTCTCCAAGAGTCCTTCAGGTTCTCCCATAATTTTATAGTCCCATTTGTACTTGTAAGATCAAAAGAGAAGTGCTTATAGTATATACATGTATGTTTTGATCATACAAATTAGTTATCATTGTACATAGAGCTAGCCTCATACTATTATAGCTAAAATTTGCAGTCAGCCTTATACTATTTATAACTGTCTGTTCAAAATAGACTTCTTATTTTGTCCAGTTTAAAGTTCTTGGGCATAATTATTTCATCTCAGATTATATCTGTGATGTGGAGGGAGGAGCGCAGAGACCAGATCACTGGGGTTTAAATTACACTTGAATTCCATCTAAGACACTCTCAGAATTCAAAGAAAACATGCTGGGGAATCATGCCTCTAGACACTCTTAGATGGCGACCTTCAGATGCTGTGTGTTCACAAGTCACACACATCTAATCCTGGAGCATAATTCTTCTAAGGAAAAATAGATGGAACCATGTCAATAATAATTGAACTATATTATACCACTGCTAGTATAAATAGCTAATTTAGCTAAATCATTATTTCTTATTCCTGATAGTCATTATTAATTTCACTCCAGATATAGATGATCTTGCAGATGTGCTAACTGAACTAGAACCTGTAGAATCACGTTTCTATGAGATAGGCATTATGCTACATTTGAGACCTGATGTTTTAGAAGGGATTCGTGATCTGAACCCAGTGTCTTCCTCAAGGGGAATGAGCAAAATGATCACTGAGTGGCTGAAAAGGAATTACAACACCAAGAGATTTGGTGATCCCACGTGGAAATCTCTCGTCATTGCTGTAGCTAAGAGGTGTGGAGGAGCCAATGAAGCATGTGCAAGAGACATAGCTAATAATCACAGAGTATCAGGTTAGTTTATTCATAGTGTTGGGTGGTTGGTGGCTATAATATTATCGCCATATTATGTATGGATGAGGTCATAAACTAGAGAGGCAAAGACACTCCGAACTAAGTATAAGTGGACAGTTAAGATTAATATCTTGTAATGACTAAATAATTATGATTATGAATAATTCAACCATTCCTTCTTGTTGAGTAGGAAGAGGAGTAAATGAAATTCTAGTAATGAATTATGTACTCCAAACACTTCCCTCTCCTTACATATTATGAGCATTGAGGCACAATAAGGAGCATCATGGCACCTAAAGATGTCTGAACAGGATTATGTAAAGAGAGGATATTTGTATGTTTAATTTTACTATATATTCAATGTTTATACTTCTCGTCACACTCAACAGTGAAGGAAGGTAGTATTGTACAAGTACAAATACTATCACTCAATCATTACCAGATGTAAGTAACTCTTGACTGTCATTATCCATCTATACTTTTTGCATTGTGACTTCACCCCTACATTCCCTTCATTTCCAAGAATCTTCTTCTTCTAACTTGGTTCCATTCAACAAGTCCATAATCAAACTCATTGTGATATTGTAATGAATAATTTTATGCTAGAGTTAATAGTATAGATACAGTAGATATGTTTACTGTTCTAGTTAAGAAACTGTGGTACTGTGGTACTCCAGTTCAGAAACATTGTCAGATTTGGGTAGATCAACATCCACATTAGATTAGTTACAATAATCTGTACCTTTTCACATAAGCTACTACCACCTCTGCCTCAGGATCATGCTTGAATCAGTGCACCAGCTCCTAGCAACTCCAAAAATCTCATTATCTGGACCAGTTCTCTTCATTTCCAACTATAGTCTATAGATAGCTATCTAGTAAGTAAAAAAAAAAAAAAAACTTTTGTATTTAAGATGTTTCTATGCTGGGAGTTCAAGCAATAGTTATTCTCTTGTGTTCTAACAACAAAAGGAACTGACAAATGACTGTTACAATTCACTCAATGACTGTTGGTGATAGGAAAAAGATTAAAACTGACAAGAAACCAACTTGGACACTGATGAGCGAGTATCCAGATCACAAAGGGGGATTCAACTTGACCCCTGGCTATAGGCCTGTATTTTTAATAGAGTGTATCGTCTTTTGCCTGATGTTGTTCCTTCATTACATCAGCAGCCTATTTCTCTCGCAATACTTTAATATAGGGAGAGAGAACTCATTCAGTAAGTATAACATCAAGAATCCTATCCTCAATTCAAGAAATGAATCACTAACTAGAGTAAACTTATAGACCAGTTAGCTAATTTATATTACTCAATATGTATAAATCTAAGTGGTTACTGACCTATAAGTGTAACATCATATAGCACTCTACAGATGACACAACATTCTCTGTTTTGTGTAGTGATTCTCTTTACTTAATACATGCACTTTTAGTGAATATCTCCTCAGAGGTAGTTTTCTTCATAACAATATTATATATACCTGTGTTTATTAAGGATTAGGATGTTGATTAAGATTGTGTGGATTAGGGTGTGGATTAGAATGTAGATTAAGATATATGTACATTCTTTATATTATTAATAATGCCAATGAAATGATTAATTATAGTCTAGATCTTATTATAGCAACACGCCACTACATAACATGTACAATTATAGTCTGACATCAGACATTTTTGACCCATTCATGCTTCTGAAATCACTTTACTACTTATGTGTAATTTTATGGTACCCTAATTTTCTTAGGCTCCAGGCCTAGGCTTGTGGTGTATATTATGTAATAAATCAGTATTCTCTCCATGCACATCTGTTATGTTGCCCCTTTTCGCTCTTAGTTCATAGTTCTCAAGTCAAGACATCTGCTGCAGAAGTGAGACCTAAAGATAATGCAAATTGTAAGGTTTACCCACCTGTAAATTTATGTATGCTGTTTTATTGAAATGATACTGCTGATAAAATTTTCTAATAATATATCGACTTTCACTCAACACTCTCCCTTCCATCTAATATATAGCTGCACCTATACAAGGCCCATCTATCAATCTGTCTGTCTGTCTGTCTGTCTGTCTGTCTGTCTGTCTGTCTGTCTGTCTGTCTGTATGTATGTATGTATGTATGTACTGTATGTATGTATGTATATACACACCATGCTCATCTCTATCAAAGCACATATCTATCAAGGCCTCTCCTATAGCAAGAGTCATTTCATTTATATTATTTATTCCAAGGTCCATATGTACCATGGCCAAGAACCCGATTAAAATCCAGATTGCATTTTTGTTTATAATTCACTAAGTTATTATTATTATTATTATTATTATTATTATTATTATTATTATTATTATTATTATTATTATTATTATTATTATTATTCCAATGTAGCTGATGCTATCTCAGTCAATTCAACTGTTAAAGAGCAAAGGTTTCCATACCTAAAAACAGAGAATTTGACTGAAGAACGAAGAGAAGAATTGATAGCCGAATTAACAGTAGAGAGTGAAGATATGCGATCAAAATTTGCAACTCTTGTTGGTCTAATGAATAAATCACTGCAAAATAATAAAGTTTCTGTTAGCGAGTTGACAGTAACATTTAAAAATATAGACTTGGATGAACTGGTCGAGATATTAGAAGACGAGACTGACATGAATAAGGCCATATTAAAAGCGAGTGATTTTTGGTCCTTCTTTGACTATGAAATAGTGAAAAGCATTATTAGTACTCATTGCAGAGGTGATGCTGATTTACAGCAAGAAGTGAAATCATATGAATCAGATTTCATGATTTACTGCGAGAGAAGACTTTGTGAGGTCCCTATGGACATTCTAAAAGCTGATGTACCTTCAAAAACATCTAATTTACATGTTAAAATTGATGAAAACTTCAAAATAAAATTGTGTAAAATGAAAAGAATTGAGAATAGGTTATCTCATTTGCTAGACAAGCGTTTATATCTCCTGAAAGTTGAAGATGGCTGCATAGAACTTGTTTTTAACTATCTTGGTAGAATAAAGTTGTCATTACCATTAAATAGCCAGCAAGAAGAGGAATTATCAGAAATGGGAGTATTGAGACTGTACGATGATAATTACGAATATTACCGTGCGCCAACACAAGTACGATCACCATCTCCATCATCAAAACAATCACAACTACCTTCAGCAAACCAGTTGTCATCGAATACATTAACTACGAGAGGTTCTGATGTTCCTCCATCAGGTATTGATCAACATAATTCAAGTGATAATAATTATTACTATAATATTGTAGAAATATCAAGACTTTCACTACCATTGAAGATTGGAAGTTACTCTGTCAAAGCTGTATCTACAGTGAGTGACAGCTACAAAGGTTAGTCATTATATTGAAAAGTCTTCTACTTTTGAAATTAATTTAATAATGAGACATCATGTCCACTTATGGTGAATTCTAGCTGTCTGAGTTAGAAAAGTTGATTAAACACATTGATATGTGAGTAGCATTCCTTTTAATTATAAACAAGTCAGAGCTTTGTGTAACGTACTTACCAGGCAAACTATCCTTTAACATGTAGTCCTCTGTTCTAATCTCTGTTATACTGCATAGAGGGTTAGCCCTAAAAAATGATCAGGATTGCTTTATGTATGTGACTATTGTGGATGACAGCACCAGTAAAGCTAATGAAAGATCACACACAACAGCAGAGATTGTATTCTCTCCTTACTAATAGCTACTATGTCCATAGTAGCTCCAGTTTTCAGCGTCTAACAGCTAGCTAGTTAACAGTCACTGTTCAATAGTCATGGTCAAAATCATAGATGATATGGAGCATTCTCATTAGAAATAATGGAGGACTCAATGGTAGGATAATAGTTGCCTGCAATGAAGACAAAAAGCTAAAATCATTTAGCTATAGTTAATATAATTAATTTCAAGTATTCTTGTGTGTTTCCCTATTACTCCACTATTGAAGAATTGTGCAGGTTAGTTCTCACTAGAACATGAATGTGTGTTTAGTTGTTATCAATGACATGTTTCGATCTTTCTCTTATTTCTAAGGAATAACGACTCATTTCCATGTTAATAATAATGATTATTCTACAGGTTCAGATTCTGGTTATAGAAGTGGTCCTTACTCCACAACACATACTGATAGTGAGATGGCGTCTGATCCTGGTGGAAGAAGATCACACTTTATTGCTAAAACCACGGAATTAGAGTACACCAAGGTACAGTGTAAATTAGGCATAATAATAATTCACTTCACTCTACAACATAACTAAATGTAGTATATTCCTTCTTCATAATATTTCTATGACACTAGAAAAAATTGCTTCTTTAGAGCTGACCTATTGTTTGAAGTATCTGTTTATCACCAGCTGCTAGAAACCTTGTGGCTAATAATTTCATTCTGAATCTTAATATGTGTAATTACTCACATTACACCACTAATTAGAATTTTGGAAGCTAAGAAGGGCACATTTTTCTCATTTAAGCGGTGACTTACAGAGCATATGAAAGACCCTTAGAGCCAACATAACTTGTGGAGGCCTTTCGAAGACTTCTTGAGCACATGTATAAGCCTTGTAGAGACTATTGCAGAACTTTTGTGAATCCTTTTAGAGCCAATAGATTTCTATTCTATGAGTTTGGCAAGTCGTTTCATACACAATAGTAGAAAAATAATCCCTTTTTGACTTCAACAGAGGATAGCTACTAAACCACTTGCTACAGACTCAGTCAACTGAGTACAATAACTGGTATTGTTATGCTGAGTATAGGATGTAACCAAAGACATATCAAGTCACTAAAAGGTGGTAAGAAGACATTCAATTCTACATAGAATAATAACTTGTATAATTATTACAGTAATCTTCTCTTCCACAAAAAAGTAGTCTATGGCTATTTAGATTAACTGCTGCATGTCCTCTTCCAGTTTCTCTGATTGATATGCTCTGGATATGACAAGTCTACTGGTTACACTAGTCAGCTAGAATATTAAACACTTATTGCACCCTCTACCTTTGTAGTAGATGGTGCAATAAGTGTTTTATATGTAATAGCAGCATATAGTGTCATTAATATCATTGCCAACAATTGTTCGAATGCGCTAGAGTATGAGTGTAATATTGCAGTGAAATACAAGAAACTATTCTAACTAAAACAACATTAGAGTGGATGCCCAGTTACATTAGACTACACTGTCACAAGCAAAGTTCAGGACTAACTTATGCAGGCACACTTCATTCATTATGCACAACTTTAGTTGACACGGGAAAATTTCACTATGAATGCTCTGTTAGTGAGCTTATGCAGGACACCAACCAAATTATATTGTATCAAACTTCACTAAATACACTCACTTCACCACTCTATACTTCAAATTAAATCACTAATCCTAGTAGTAGATTTAGGAGAGCACTCCAGGTAAAGGAAGAACTGTGTTCCCAGCACATGCTAAAAGTCGCAAGCAAAATGTCGCTAGGATTTATAGAAAGGCTTTTGAGAGAGATACTCACTGGGCACGTACACAGTCTCGGCTGGCACATGCGGGGCAGCTGCGAAACAATGGCGTCTTCTTGCAAAGGCCGAAGAAAGGACCAGCCAGGAAGCCTGCTTTTTTAAGAAGCAGCTACATTTCCGAAACATGGAGGATGCACTAAATGCAACATACGTAGTGTACAGTGTGGTATATAAATTATTGATATAATAATATGTTGCATTATGTTAGCGTTATGGCCATGAATGAAAGAAGTTTATTATTATTAAACTTTATTATGAAGAATCAGATGAAATCCGGTTTTTGACAGTTGTAGTTTTCTGCCGTCATTGACAAGTTTTGCTGCTGAAAGTTGAAGCAGGTACTTGTCTTGTCCTGGTGCTTGTTGGGGAGTGTTCTTGGTACCAGGCAATAAGCGCAATTTGTAGAAAAAAGGAGGTAAGTTTTGTATTATTTCAATTATCGATCCATGTCATCCCTACATAGGTAGCACTCCCTGATAACAATAGTTGAAGCAAAAGATCAAGATAAGTTTCCTCTCTGTGTATCTAGCATCACTGACTGTTAGAGCCTTGACCGTGATCGAGACAGCCAAGCCTAACTCAGTCTGGGCCGAACAAACGATAATGATAGTAATAACAAGATTATTATAATGTTCTGAATCACCAAGTGTGTGTATACTAAACAGATTGTAATAATAATTATTATTATACTAGGTGGGTGTGGTTAAGTTAACTAGTGTTGAGTTTCCGGTTGGGCTGGCCCAACACTGACAACAGATCATGTCCTGTTTTTGCACAGAGGCTAAGAACCCTAACTTAATGGCAAACTTTTGGTGAATGTCTTCATATTCATTGAGTGATGGTGATAATACACAGATCTACTCCATTTAGTGAGTGATCATTAAAGAACAGCATCACTTCAGCTATCATTGAGCTAGACTTGGAAAGAGGATAATAGAAACAGAGAAAGATAGATAAGTAAATAGACACTGGTCCATACCCAGGGGGGTGCAGAGGGTTTCAACTGCAACCCCCTTTCAAATAATGATATTTATAATAATAATGCAGAGTTATTTTTTATGGTCACATATCAGCTAACACACTGACTATTTTTACACTACTTAAGCTTTCTACAGCAGAGGGGTAGGAGCAAGTTGAAAAGTGGGGGGGCAAGTTGCTGACCATGCCCACTTTTTAAAAACTACACCCCTTTTGATTATGGGGCCGGGTTCAAGGGGCATGCTCCCCCAGAAACCTTGAAAAAGAAGTTGCCCTAACCCTATCCCACAAAACATAACTAAAGCCATAAGTATGTCTACTTTTTTGATGTACAAAACACAAAAACAATGCATTAAAAATTACCAAATTGCTTTCTCCTCTCATCATTTACTGACAAAAATTGAAGAACAATCCCTTTCAGACTGAGTTCATCTACAATATCTTTATGTACATGTACAAGTAGACTATGTTTAGTCTCTTCTCAGTCATAGTTGATCGTTGATCTTAAATACACAAGCAGTTGCTTTAAAACTGAAAATGTTCTTTCAGAGGTAGCAGATGTTATCGGAACAACAAGGTACAGTCGTAATAATTTGTGGATCTCAGAAAAAATCACTTTCTAGGATGAGCTATTATTCATAGCATCACTTATAGTCCGTATTGATGTAACTTTGGGAACAAACCCTCGCTTGGCCACATCAACCAACAGTGGAAGCTGCTTCTCTAGACTAGGAAGATTTAGATCTGAAGCAAAACAGCCATTTCGAATACTGTCAAGCACATTTTCATAGTTTTCACCATTAGCAGCTTTCAGCAAAAGTGATTCTAGACCTAACAATTCTGGAAGAAACTCACTTTGGATCCTCAGCTGTAGCAAATAACAGAAAGCCAAGCCTAAGCCCAAATAGTGTTGAGAATTTCTCCAATGCAGCTACAATCCCGCCAGCTTTTAGTCCGTATTCATCACGAGTGGTTGCATTTACTTCACTCATAGTTTCCATTAGAATAGAGTAGTCCTTCAGTACAGCATAAATAGCAGATGTTCTAGCAGTCCTGCACAGGCTTTTGACTGTCACTACTGAATCTGAGTCAGCTTCAGCCAATTTTTGACTAAATAGATGAGACCTTTTTAGTGAGTACTTGATCAGTTTTCCAATCTCACGCAGATAGACATTTAATAAAAGAGATGTGAAAAAATGGGGGGGCTGAGCCCCCTCACTTTCAAAAGTGGGGGAGCAAACGCCCCCCCTGCCCCCCCTTCTCCTACCCCTAAGTACAGTCTACATATTTTTATGGCATATACTTCTACTGCTACTCTTTTGTTATTTACCTGTGGCAGTCATATGCCCAGGTAATTGTCACGAAGTGTGAGAAAGGGCTTTAGGCTTGCTGCTAGGCTTTGTATAGGGAGCCAGTTACTATGCACACTAGAGGCGTGCTTACATGACGCGCCAGTAAGAGCCTTCCATAGCTAATTCCTTAAACTCCTGGCAGCAAGACAACATTGGTCCGGATGGCCACACCTTCAGCAAGCTTATCACCAACTACTTTACAGTGGAAGACAGTTCATTTCTTGAGAGGAAGTCATTAAGATGAGACTTCCTTCAGCTTATAATTAATTTAATTTACCAAGGACAACGAAGGCTGGTGGGCACATTCTCTCAGGGACTCTACAGGTAAAGTGCATGTGCATACAACAACAACAAACAACAGGACATAATGAATTTAGATGAAATCTCTGATGAAGATGCTAGTGATGACATTCCATCTTTCTTCACCAGCTTAGAAAATCTCTAACCTTAGCCACACTCACAACAGCCTATAACTACTGAAGCAACTCTTAGGAAGAACTCGCAAAGTTCTTGCAGAGTGCAAGATAAACAATGGCAGCTTTTTTCCTTTTCCCCAAAGAACACTATGAGTGTGTTAGAGACCACTGTACTTAGGGATGAGCTGGATTTTGTTGTCCTGGGAACTAATCTACATTGTGAAGACTGGGAAAGAAATCAAACAAAACACCAGATCATATCTAGGCAACACAACAGGTTGTTATTTCATTACCTCAAGTTCAAGATATGCTGGTCAACTTTACATGACATTAATAATTGAATATAAAAAAATAAAACCTAGTAAAGTACCATGCCAGTATAACAAAACTAGCTATTATGATTTTAGTGGATATTCCTTTCACAAATGTACGGTGGCCCTGAAGGTCATGCCTTGCTGCAGTGGCACCCCTCCAGTACGGTGGCCCTGAAGGTCACTAGCTGCGTCAATTTCAATAACAATAATAATAATAATAATAATAATAATATGGCCCTGAAGGTCACTAGCTGCGTCAATTTCAATAACAATAATAATAATAATAATAATAATAATAATAATAATAATAATAATAATAATAATAATAATTGAAACAAAAGCATGCATAAGTAACAAGCACCAAGGAACAAAAAACAAAAGCAACCAGAAAACAAAACAAACCCACAGTAGTTCTTAAAAAAAAAAAAAAAATACAGGACAATGTCTATGAAAGTAAAACCTAAAGTGACCTTCAGGGCCACCGTACAAATGTGATCGGTAACTGGCCTCCACCAACAATCCAGATAACCAAGTATCCTCCTATGTGACTGACCTCAGGGACCTTCAGCGGTTTGTGTTTAGCTTACTCTAACATCCTTAAAAACTTTTTAATAGCCTGAGGTGACTATAATAAGATCAAGACAAATTTCAACTATCATTGGAAAGCCTTATGAAATAGGTTATCTTCTGATCCACTGAAATTGCTTGCAATTGTAAAGAGACAAAGTTCAAGATATTTCGTGAATAATGATTTGTGGGTCTTCACACACATGCATCCCAACCACTCTCAACTCTGAGCCTTGCTAAGTGGTGCTGGTTTGTTATACAAATATACAAATAAGAGTTTATAGCTGTACTACTCAACCATCTTTCTCTGCATAGCTGATCTTAAGCTACAACATGCAGAGAATCAGCATCTCTCCCAAACTAAGCAGAATCTACTCTTGCTATCTTGTCAAATCCATACCCTACCCTTAAGATCTTCTTGCCTCTACCAGTAAGAAACTCTACAACTTCTATTAGAAGAACTAATCATCTATCTAAAAGCCAAACACTACATGAATTCTCTCACTTTCATTAACCAAGTTTTCTTTCCACCCGTTTTTTAAGTGTCATTTTTTTACCACCCCATAAACATTTTTTTAGTTTAAAAATAATTTAGTGACAAAGTAGAAGGCGAGAATTTACCTGCACACCACCAACATTTCTTGAATCTTCTACTCATGGTTATGAATAAAGGTTGGTTAAATGTTTTGGGACTGTGTAAATGGAGCATCTTAGCAACCCCTTTATTGCTAATCCCTTTATTGCTCAAGCTATAGTGATAAAGTGGTGTGTGTATTTTCAAAACACAATGCAAGTATTGACTTCAAATTTGGAAGAGAGCAACTTCAATAAATTCTACACAATAAAAATATTTTTTTTGTTTTTGTTATGACAAGTTTTTCCAGGTATGGTCATATAATATTATAAAAAAGAACAGTGGAAGAGAATCTAGTCATTCCTACAAAGAGTGCTACTGCATATAATCAAATTAGTAACATGATAGTACTAAATACGTTGCAGCTATGTATGTATTAATGATACCTCTCATGCAGCAATTCCCTGTAGATACTTTATCATGACTGTAATGACCTTTACAAATGTTATGTAGTGAATACTATTTAATTACAATAGAATCTGAATGAGGAATTCTTACAAATGGTTGATAAGGCAATCCAGTTACCTACTACGAGTGTAATGCACGTGAAGGCTATTGAAGGAAACTTGAAAAGTATTATAGAAATGATTGAGAATAAGACAACTAGCTATAATCCAATGGACAAAGATGAAGAAGGTAACACAGCTCTACACTGTGCAGCTGGATGTGGCCATTTACATATAGTCAAATACTTTGTCGAAGAACTAGGATTCAACTGTACAATACCAAGTCGTGATGGCATAACACCACTTCACTATGCAGCTTATCAAGGTCATCAACACATTGTACAATATCTATTAGAGGACCAACAAGTAGAAGCACTATGTCATGATAAATCAAATCGTACTCCACTACATTATGCCTGTTTGGAAGGTCACATTGGAGTAGTCCAACAACTAGCAGATAATATCGAACAATACTTGAGTGAGAATGAAGAATGTAACTCTTCTTGTCATGATAAAGAAAACTGTACTCCACTACATTTATCAACAGCCAGAGGACATTTTTCTGTCATACAGTATCTTGTTCAAGACAAAAAATGCGATCCAATGTGCAAAGAGAGTAATGGTAGCACTCCCCTCCATATTGCTTCATTTTTTGGATACCTTAAAATAGCTAAGTTTTATACCATTGTCCACCACTGTGATCCACTAGTGAAGGATACTTACAATGACACACCACTTCACCTTGCAGCAGAGAGTGGTAAACTAAATGTAGTGAAGTTCTTTATAGAGGATCTAAATTGTGAAGCAGATATTAGGGGTCAGTTTGGAAGGATTCCTCTTCATCATGCCAGTTTTAATGGACATATTGATGTTGTACAATACCTTGTGGATAGACATCACTGTGATCCACTTTATCAAGATGAAAAACAGTTTACTTCATTGCATTTAGCCTCTCAAAATGGTCATTTAGATGTAGTGAAGTACTTCACCATTGTCCACCACTGTAATCCACTAGTAAAGAATACTAACAACGACACACCTCTTCACCTTGCAGCATTGAAAGGTAAACTAGATGTGGTGAAGTTCATTGTAGAGGATCTAAACTGTGAAGCAAATATTAGGGATCAGTTTGGAAGGATTCCTCTTCATGATGCCAGTGAGAATGGACATCTTAATGTTGTGCAATACCTTGTGGATAGACATCACTGTGATCCACTTTATCAAGATGAAAAACAGTTTACTTCATTGCATTTAGCCTCTGGTAATGGTCATTTAGAAGTAGTGAAGTACTTCACCATTGTCCACCACTGTAATCCACTAGTAAAGAATACTAACAACGACACACCTCTTCAACTTGCAGCAATGGAAGGTAAACTAGATGTGGTTAAGTTCTTTATAGAGGATCTAAATTGTGAAGCAGATATTAGGGGTCAGTTTGGAAGGATTCCTCTTCATTCTGCCAGTTTTAATGGACATCTTAATGTTGTGCAATACCTTGTGGATAGACATCACTGTGATCCACTTTATCAAGATGAAAAACAGTTTACTTCATTGCATTTAGCCTCTCAAAATGGTCATTTAAATGTAGTGAAGTACTTCACCATTGTCCACCACTGTAATCCACTAGTAAAGAATACTAACAACGACACACCTCTTCACCTTGCAGCATTGAAAGGTAAACTAGATGTAGTGAAGTTCATTGTAGAGGATCTAAACTGTGAAGCAAATATTAGGGATCAGTTTGGAAGGATTCCTCTTCATCATGCCAGTTTTAATGGACATCTTAATGTTGTGCAATACCTTGTGGATAGACATCACTGTGATCCACTTTATCAAGATGAAAAACAGTTTACTTCATTGCATTTAGCCTCTGGTAATGGTCATTTAGAAGTAGTGAAGTACTTCACCATTGTCCACCACTGTAATCCACTAGTAAAGAATACTAACAACGACACACCTCTTCAACTTGCAGCAATGGAAGGTAAACTAGATGTGGTTAAGTTCTTTATAGAGGATCTAAATTGTGAAGCAGATATTAGGGGTCAGTTTGGAAGGATTCCTCTTCATTCTGCCAGTTTTAATGGACATCTTAATGTTGTGCAATACCTTGTGGATAGACATCACTGTGATCCACTTTATCAAGATGAAAAACAGTTTACTTCATTGCATTTAGCCTCTCAAAATGGTCATTTAAATGTAGTGAAGTACTTCACCATTGTCCACCACTGTAATCCACTAGTAAAGAATACTAACAACGACACACCTCTTCACCTTGCAGCATTGAAAGGTAAACTAGATCTAGTGAAGTTCATTGTAGAGGATCTAAACTGTGAAGCAAATATTAGGGATCAGTTTGGAAGGATTCCTCTTCATCATGCCAGTTTTAATGGACATCTTAATGTTGTGCAATACCTTGTGGATAGACATCACTGTGATCCACTTTATCAAGATGAAAAACAGTTTACTTCATTGCATTTAGCCTCTCAAAATGGTCATTTAGATGTAGTGAAGTACTTCACCATTGTCCACCACTGTAATCCACTAGTAAAGAATACTAACAACAACACACCTCTTCAACTTGCAGCAATGGAAGGTAAACTAGATGTGGTTAAGTTCTTTATAGAGGATCTAAATTGTGAAGCAGATATTAGGGGTCAGTTTGGAAGGATTCCTCTTCATTCTTCCAGTTTTAATGGACATTTTGATGTTGTTCAATACCTTGTGGATAGACATCACTGTGATCCACTTTATCAAGATGAAAAACAGTTTACTTCATTGCATTTAGCCTCTCAAAATGGTCATTTAGATGTAGTGAAGTACTTCACCATTGTCCACCACTGTAATCCACTAGTAAAGAATACTAACAACAACACACCTCTTCAACTTGCAGCAATGGAAGGTAAACTAGATGTGGTTAAGTTCTTTATAGAGGATCTAAATTGTGAAGCAGATATTAGGGGTCAGTTTGGAAGGATTCCTCTTCATCATGCCAGTTTTAATGGACATTTTGATGTTGTGCAATACCTTGTGGATAGACATCACTGTGATCCACTTTATCAAGATGAAAAACAGTTTACTTCATTGCATTTAGCCTCTCAAAATGGTCATTTAGATGTAGTGAAGTATTTCACCATTGTTCACCACTGTAATCCACTAGTAAAGAATACTAACAACGACACACCTCTTCAACTTGCAACATTGGAAGGTAAACTAGATGTGGTGAAATTCTTTATAGAGGATCTAAATTGTAAAGCAGATATAAGGGGTCAGTTTGGAAGGATTCCTCTTCATGATGCCAGTGAGAATGGACATCTTAATGTTGTGCAATACCTTGTGGATAGACATCACTGTGATCCACTTTATCAAGATGAAAAACAGTTTACTTCATTGCATTTAGCCTCTCAAAATGGTCATTTAGATGTAGTTCGGTACTTGGCGTATTTTACTATTGTTCGTCACGGTAATCCACTAGCTAAGAATTCTTTAAATGACACACCGCTTCACCTTGCTGCATCAACTGGTAAACTAGATGTGGTAAAGTTCTTTATAGAGGACCTAAATTGTGATGCTGATAGCAGTGGTTTTAATGGAGGGATTTCTCTTCACCACGCTACTCTAAATGGACATCTTGATGTTGTACAGTACCTTGTGGATAAACATTGCTGTGATCCTCTGTGTCCAGCTACAGACCATGTAACTCCAATGCACTTAGCCCTTTCCAATAACCACTTACATATCGTTGCATATTTTCTTACAAAAGTTACTATTCACTAAATAAAAGGAAGTTTTGCTAATGGAGTATTTCTTTTATGTTGAAATTCTCACAATCATAGTATTTATTATGGAAAATTCTAGATAAAGAATGTCAACACTAGTGAAGTCTTTCACTTAGGAAGATTAATTTTCTAGTAGCAACAGTACATGTGCAAATGAGGTGTGTTCGGTCATACTGTTCTTACTTATGTACCAACTACATTTCCTTTCTTACAGTCTACATTAAAGAACATTACAGCATTCATAAAATCATGCTTTATTATGTCTCTCAATTCCTTGTCCTAATAGCTGCATAAGTTGTAAATTTTCACTACCTGAGTTTTAACCTGGCAAACAACTGTTGTATTGGCTTTTTCTCTTTTGAGGAGTATTGTTGAGAATAGATAATCATTGACAGCCATGATGATCAAGTCAATGATGAGAAAAATGGCTATCAATTATCTCACCCACTGTAATTGTCTATATACTCTCCTCTGAGGTGCGTACACATCTTTAAAGTTTGAAACTACTTTCTTATGTCCATGAGAGTGATGGTTCCGGTTTAGTAAAACAGTTTTCCAAGTGTTTATGCTTTCATCAAAGGAGTAACAGGCTATTTGGTATTGTTCTTACTTATGAGTCACTGGAAAAGTCAAAATAGCATAACTTGTGTACACGTGGTCCTTTAAATACACATCTTGTTTGTGGTACTTCAGTACACATGAGTGCACATGGTTCTATACTCTTCAGTTCTTCACACCTTATTCATTCAAGTAATGACATGCTAAGAGGATACTAAATATTCAATGCATAGTACCAGATATATTATAGAGGTAACAGACAAGGTCAAATGTCTTACTATGTGAGTTACGAAGGATTGTGAGTCATATTTTGTAGAACAGTGAACAGTTAGTTTACTTGTACTTTATCAAATACCCGAAGAGAAATAAGTCAAGACTCCAAATCTGGAAGAGAAAGAGCTCTTGCTTTACTCTCTTACACTACTATTATCAACAGAAGATGAAATGACATTGAAAATAGTCTTCAATTCATTGTTGGTGAAGATAGTTAAACAAGTGGAATTTTCTAATCTCCTGTGTGTTTGAAGAACCATCTTTCAAGAAATCTTATTCTTTGATCACTGTCAAAAGAGAATATAAGTCAATTGATGTGTGCTAGACATTAATGTTAAAACACAAGAAAAGACTTAGAGAGTTAATATAACACTAGAAGGGACTTAGAGAGTTCACCTACATACCTACTGCTATATCAACTGATGGGAATCTCTATGTAAGTAAGTCACCTAAGGAAGGGACATTATGACTTGACAATTTGTGTATTATATATCTCATGCATAGGAACTGACTAGTACTGAAACAGCAACACTAAATACAGAGTAGCCTAACCCTCCATTAGAATGTAGTATATAAGTGAAGCCTAATAACAATGTAATGTAGTAGACGGCCATTATTATTAGGTTAGTGTCTCCAGAGGACACTTTCACATTGCATCTTTGAATTAGCTGAGAAACTCACATTATATAGCATTTCAATAAGCCAATGTGTCTATTCCACTCAACAACAAAAATGGTCAGACCTAGTTTAGTTAATATAAACACAGTATGCTTTATTGTACAATCTCTGGAGACTGATGTGCTAATATTAGCATCCATGTTTAACTGATGAAACACGGTGCAGAGAAGTAACTATTTTTCAAAGAACTTAGGAAACATTTATGTGGACACAATTAGTTTTATAAAAAGATGCCAAGATGCCAATATTAGAGTATGTCAGTCAAGTGCCACTATAATTCTTCAGTACCCAGACCTGTCATTTTCAGTTTATTATTTCCACACACACACAAGCACACACACACACACACACACACACACACACACACACACACACACACACACACACACACACACACACACACACACACACACACACACACACACACACACACACACACACACACACACACACACACTTCTTGTCTTGTCATTAAATTACCCATTCAGGATCATGGGTCCTTGAAGAAGCAAGTTCCAGCTTTCTGTCTCATGAAAGCATTTTCTATGCAAACTAAGGCATCTCTGGCATGTTGTGCATTGAATAGAACCACTCTGTTACTCAACTGGCTTGCTTCTCTCTCCAGTTGGCACTTGGGTCCCTTGAGGTCCCCTTGTCTTCTGAAGGTTCTCCCAAATTCTCTGCACACCACCGGCTCTTGAGAGGTTGCTGCCATCTCTGAACTTCTGTGTTTTGCTTCCTATAAAGTGTGCACTTTTAGACCCCCTCTACTCCTAAACCATCTTCCACAATTCTCACACTACACAGCACCAACTTGTTCACTTATTGGCTTCCTCCTTCCTCTCAGCCACACATTTTGTCACTCTTTCTCCTAAAGCACCTCTCACACTCGACACATACTACATTTTTCTCTGTTCCTGGCTCTTTACTTACTGGTGGTTCTCAATCAGGCTCTGGCTCCAGGCTGCCCTTCACTTACTCCTATCTTGGACATCACTATACCTGTAATCACTCATTCCAACTGCCTTCATGTTTCTCTTCACTACATCTCTCCAACTTTTTCTCAAGCTTCTACATTAGGGTAACCCGCATATTTTAGGGAGACAAGCCACTCCAGACATTTTCTTAATATATAGCTTCATCTCAATAGTCTCTGCTTCTCTCTAACCATTGTTGATGAGATCCACTGCCTCTGGTTTATAACACCTAACAATGTGCAGATGTATCTTCAGTGGAAACTATTCAGCTTCTTCACATCTCTCTCAAGTTTGTTCCCAGCACTCACTATCATAAAGCAACACAGAGAGCACACATGCCCGGTACACATTTCTCTCGGTAACAACTGCCAAGTGAATACAGCCTGTCTAAAATTGTCCTTAATGTGGAGGATCAAGATCATAGACAGATGGCATTATTGTATAATCATCAATATATACTTTAATCTATCTATGTAGTTCTAAGTTAGTATAGGGAATTAACATTCTAAAATTAATCTAGTCCAGAGATTAGAATTGATAGAAAGACCACATCAATCACCTAATCAGTTAACAGCCAATAGAACTCAGGTACGGTAATTATATGATCCTCACAGTAAGGAAATAATAGTAAGTGTAGTCCCCTTCCTCAGGTTTGGGAATGAAGTTGCAGGTGTGGAGGATCTGTGAAAGAGAATGCAAGTTGGCACTTGTACTGATAAGATGTTCTGCTCAGAACTGTCTGGGAATGTAATCGGTATGCTATTAGTAATGTAATGTGTATATTATAGTTAAAAGAAAAGTATCAACATAATCCTACGCTTACTGTTAACTAGCCTGACTGGTGGTCCCTCAGAGTAATTGATATATTGTGTATGCTCCCTTCTTAAATGTTGATCTGTTTGTGTTGACAGATTTATGTCCAGTTGATGCCCTTACCTCCAAACCTTACACTTTCATGGCCCTAACCTTGGGAGTGCAGATAGTTTATGTGGAAATACCTTTGCTTGTCCATCTGCCTGTTTGTATGTATCTGTCGTCTTGTGTTTGTGTGCGTCTGTCTCCTGTCTATCTCTCTGTATATGTTGATTTCTTTTTCTTGTCCAGGAGGATAGACTCTATTGATGTGCATGATGCAGTTGACTCTAACATAGTGGTCAATACAAGAAGTGGAGAGATGAATACTGCCGAGAGTCAATGAAGCCATATCTCAGATAAGACAATGTTAGGACACTGTAGCGTCTAGACACTATCCTAAGAGAGTTTGAAGGGATAGTACATAGTATCAGCTCTAGCTCACAAATATTCTTCATCGTATGTCCTTACCCTATTATTAACAGACATTTCCTTTTGATGTGGGCATTAGTGAAACATAAGGTGCTCTATAGATCCATTTTACTAAGACCTCTTCATTATTCTCATTACTTTCATATTGACAATTATATTATATGAAAGTATAGGAGAATCAGATTAACATGTAGTATGATGGTTCATACACTACATGTAAAGGTCTATTAGAGGAAGGGAAAAGGAGGGGTCATTGGGATGCTTTATCACTATCCAGACATTCTCATCTGCACATTGTCCTATGGTTATTGTTGGGAGTGAGATTCTCCAGAGGAAATGCTCTATTATCTGCAGTTATGAAAATTGCTGGCTCGGTACCTGAAGTTCCTCCCACTGAAAAATGGCTAGTGCTGAACATACTTCAAAAAGTAAATTATATACATGTATACATGTAATTTTTTGGGATGTGAGTGCTTGTCTATACTTGGATACTAAGTACGTAGGATAATAAGTTTGGGTACTAAAAACTGAAAGTTTGGATACTAAGGAATAGAAATCTAATTTTATTCCTGAAGTACTGAGATAGAGAGGCACCAGGGGACCCCATCCCTATTCTTGTGGAAACCACTTAACTTCATTGTATTATATATTATGTATGTAGCATGATTAGTGACGTTTTCAGTCTATCTACTCCAGAAGATGGAGAGCATGTATTATTATTATTACATGAATACATGTTACTTATGAAGTATTGGAGCTAAACTAAGTCAGAATGGACCACTGTACCTAAATAATATTCATTATCATAATCCATGTAATCAGTCAGTCAAGTTGGAGTTCTGGACATTGGTTATCGACCAAGGATCACTGCTAAAGAGCTTAAATCTTCTCTACTTGCTCGGTACTGTAAGTATAGCAACGCCCATTAGTATTCATGCTAGCTGATGTTGGTATGGGTAAAAGAAGTCCAGTATTGACTAAAACTGAGTACTGTGTATACAATAAGTACACTGTTGAAGTATGCCATTTTACTCCTGAAGTATTGATGGACTTAGCTCATTGTCTTTTGATTTGTTGTAGGAAATTAATATTCTGCTTTGTAATCTATCCTGCAATTTACTAATTAGGATTAGGAGGCAAGTCCAGTTGCTGTTACATATCCTGATAAAGGGTTGAGTACACACTTGCTCTACAAGTTAGTCATAATTATGCTATACAGGTGTTATTTCACCTGACCTAATACATATTTTGAAGGTCACTATGGAGACAGGGGAACAAGCAGAGCCAAAGTAGATTTTCCTGGGACTGCCTACAACAGAAAAGACTGCTACATATATCAGTAGTATGGAGAGGAGAGCCCATCAGACCAGGTATGAAATGTTGCATGATTCCATCATAAGGCCATGAAACTGTGTGGCACCTTGGGGCAATTTAAAATGCCCCGATTAGAGGGGTGACATATTCCTTAATCCTCATTTCATGAGGAGTTCTACTGTATACAGAGATATCCTTTTTTCCTGTGGCAAGTTTCCTGATCAGTGGGCAGTGGCCTCAATTTAGGGAGTAAAGTTCTATTATTATTTGAGACACATCAATAGGGATTGCCCAATTATGCTAATTTTTTTGCCTATTATTCTATTCTCCTATGCCACAAAGTTTGTCTATTATTCTCACAGTTTCCACCTATTATTCTTAAAATTTTTCCTATTATTCTATAATTAGAAAGAAATTATCATGTGAACATTAATTTATCTAGTGAGTTTTTAATATACATGTAGTTGTTCTTTAAATGAGTTAGCAAGGAGTGGGAAAAAAAAAGTTCTGTGGGGGGGAGGGGGGCTAACTGGCACTAAGTGTTATATACATTCATGGTAGTGCCAATGAAGAAATGAATATGTTACATCGTTTTTATGAGTCGCATGTCTATCTCTCACAGTATCATCAGTATATACTACATGTACAGGAATGTACTAATGATATTTATGAATGACATTAACTAACTTGGAGGGGGGGCTTCAGCCCGCTCATCCCCATATCCACCCCTGACTACTCACATCACATGTACAGTACCCAGTAAATTTTGTAGACTCCACCCACTATCTCCACCCACTTCCTCCTGAAATTTACATTATTCTGGCACTATTCTCCTGTGCTATATAGGGCATGCCTATTATTTATGCTAGCATATTTGGGAAATCCCTATACATCAAGGTGTTTTAATAAAGTATTATAATAATATTATTATAGTAGCTAATATCTTCATTTCAGGGGGTTGGAATAGAGGAGGTTTCACTATAGACTAATAATTTGCACCTACTTCACACAGAGCAGCTATGACTCCCCATGGAGTGGCCATTCACCCCCCTGTCAGCTATTGTGTTGATTCTATAAGCCTATATAGTCCAGAGAGAATTAGTTCCAATGCATTGTAGGAATAGTGTACACAATGGAATGGTTCCCAAAATAATTGAAATTATAATAGGATTCTAGGATTAGTATTACACTATATAGGAGTAATAATTATAGGAGTAATAATATGCAAATTGTGTGTTGCTATTTGCTATGCTAGTATCTATTCTGATAAATTTGGAAGGAGCCCTTTTGTAATGAGGCCACCCCTTTATTCAAAGACATAATATATTAATATTATATCTTTTTGCAGCCAACAATTAAAGCCACACCCCTTCATGAGTCTATAAAGGTTAAACTCAGTGAGCTGGAGGACTTTTATATGACAGACAGCATTAGTCGAGCATCTCAAAACATGGCAAAGTGTGTCTCAGCCATCAAATCAGAAGAACTAGATATATATAACAGCACTATAACTTCACTCTGTCCTCCATGTAACTATGCTTTATATGAATGGATTTCCTCATTCTCATGGTTTTGTTATAACTAGTGACATGCTGATGCTGCATTGATTTTGATTGACTATGTATGTGTCAGGAATCTGAATCTGTGTTAAAGAAGATCCACTTTACCAAAAAAAAATTTTTTTTTGGGTACTCATGGGCAGTTGACACACCCATTATCAGAACTTATAATAATAATTATAAGGAGGGAGGTTACTGCAGTCTAGGTGATGTATAGATCACTTATTCTGGGGGATATTAGGGTTTCTTCTCAGATTATTGGGTTGTCAATTGAAATTGCATGCTATTGCTATAATTATAGGGTTATACGCCCGCGCTAGGGTTACATACAGTATATATACAGTCTAGTATTTTTTATGTGCATATTATTATAATGCTGATCAAGATTATTGATGTGACAATTGATGTAATCTTTACTGTTAGTATAGCAGTACGTACATGTGTACATACATACATACATTTTTATATGGAACTAGAAATGTAAAAGAGCCACCAGGTACAGAAATTACAGAAAGTAAAATTCTAGGTGGGCTACAAGGCTAGGACCGAGGCAACCTTCGCTTGGAAAACTGACGACGCTTACGAGGTATGTGAATATAGCTAAAACTACAAACTCGGACTCGGCATCTACAATAAGTTTGAAGCGGCTGAGGCAGCTTCTGCATTTTGAATACAAGTCTGTGGGTACTTCTGCTGCTCCTGTTATTTTTATTCTTTCTACTATAGCCATCTTACAGGCCTCTCAACTCTCAATATTTGGTATTGAGACTCAATGTGGGTAATCTCAATACCAGCATCCCATTTCTCAATATTTTGAGTCTTCCTAGGCTATTACTTTCCTAGCTGTTAGTGTTCTAATTATCATATGGTAACTTTGAGCTTTTTGTCTTCTTCACTAAGGTTAGCACTTTCTTTAAAGGTTGAAGGTTGGAGAAAGTAGCTGATAATTAATGAACTCTTCAAGTAGCTAGTAGTACTATCTGCTCCTTGTATCTTCTTCCTCTTAGGAGCTGAAGGTCCTGGTTCTCCTTCACTAAGATCATCCATTGCTACCTACACTTTATCATAAACATGCTTTGGGGTTATCTTAGAGGTGTGAAGAAGCCTGGAACAAGTGAGCAAGCATTTGGCCTATTATTTAATGTAGCTGCAGTTGTGATGAGTATACCTCACTCAAATACTGGTGAAGAGAGAATTTTTTTCATTTGTTAATAAAAACAGGACACCTTCTAGAAGTTCGCTTAAACTTGAAGCTTCATTAATTTTGGTCAAAGCCCATATAAGCAATCCACTTAACTGGGAACCATCTAGAGTTATAGAGAAAGCTAAACTAGCTACGAGAACATTCAATGAAAAAAAAAAACAAATAATTTTTTATGTAAACTTCTTTTGCCAGAGTATACTTTTTATATTGCCACATGAGAATGTCTGAATATGAGCAGCAAAATCTCAATAATAATAATGAGCAAATATTTCCAGGCCTAAATCTCAATGCTAGCAACCAAATTTCAATATTTCTGGGCCTAAATCTCAATATTTGGTAAAATTAAGGTTGAGAGGTCTGATCTTAAGTTAAAGGTGACTAGGATCAATTGACTTGTAGTAATGCACACCTGTCATTAAATTAATTCGTGATTGAAATTAAAGTGATGGGGGGGGGGTGGAGGTGTACAAGTCAATTGATCTAATTACAGTAATTATTAGTGCAGCATGCTAGTTGACCCTTTATAAGATTGTAGGTCTTTGGTCATAGACAGAGCTCTATGATTATTATAATTATAAGGCTAGTGTTAATGACGTTCCTGTTTCTCCACCCCATTGGAAATTGACACTGCTCAAAAGTTATCATTATTCACAATATTTTTTTTTAATTTGTATTTTAAGTACAAATTGACTATGACTCTACAAGTGGCTGTTTGCAATTACAAATTAGTGCTGATAAATTTTTGTTTAGCTTCGTTTTAACTGCTACTTCAAAACCTAGATAGTTTTCTAGATCAAGATGACATTGCTAAGCTACACAGAATATTCCAGTTCATCAAAGAAAATTACAAAATAGTGTGAATAATGATAACTTTTGAGCAGTGTCAAATTACACAATGGCATATATTGGCCAGTGAACTTTTCATGAATAGTAAATGAGGCCACTCTATACTGTAATCTTAAGCCTCACCTTCCCCTCTCGGAAGTGTGGAAGGGAATATTGGGGACTTGATGTGGAATCTTTGGATGTGTCTGATCATGTGGGGAAGAAAACCTGAGGCCTATAAATTAGCCACTGTGTACTTTCTTAAGGTTTTGATCTTATTGGTATTAATTTGCCTCTCTTATAGTGATGTACAATGGTGTGTGTGTGTGTGTGTGTGTGTGTGTGTGTGTGTGTGTGTGTGTGTGTGTGTGTGGACTTATTTGTGATGATGTTCTGGGAAGGAGAAATCTAGCTAGGAAAACTCTAGTGGGCAGTATAGATTCTTAATCTAATTCACTAGTCATGGTTTATGTAATGAATATTAATTTGTTATGTGGGAGTAAACATATAAGACTATATATGGTAATAATGGGGGTGAGGCTCAAGTCAGACGATGATAGTTTCTTTCTGAGGGGTGGGGCTCGAGTCAGTTTCTTTCTAAGTGGTAGGGCTCAAGTCAAACAAGGATAGTTTGAATTTTGTCTCTGTTAAGTCGATCCTGTGAACCGATCAGAGTCCTCTGACCCGTGTGTGTGTGGTAAGTATAGAGTATTACTTAGACTTGTAAGAGACTACCAGCTATCTATAGAGGTCACTTCCAGTTTCTTCGAGCTACTAGTTAAATCCTACTGGAATGTCTAATGCTAATAAAAAATTTTTCTAATTATCATTGTTGAAGTTATCTAGCTTGCTACTATGTACAATGTTGACTTAGAGGCTTAGCTTACCATTGACTAAATTCAGGACCCAAGACTAAATATCTGGAAGGCTGTGTCTGCAAGGCTAGTACCAACCTGTTAAAAAAATCTGGTTCAAATATCCAGCAACTTCAATACTCCCTTTTACACCCACAACTGATGAAATAATGGTTCGATAGCTTGTTAGATGAACATAGTTGCCCAGAAAATGACACCCAGGACGATTTATCGATTTATCAGTTAGCTGGGAGAGGGGGGGGTTGGTTCAAGAACTTGGATCAACAACGTTCATCTAACTGCTTGCTCCACTGGTTGACACACCCTGTCAGGAAAAATTTGCTAGGGCACTGGCTTTATTTATACCCTTCACTTGTTTCAACTTCAGCGGGAACTACACAATTGAGATCTTCCATTTTGGCTAGGTTATTATTTCACGTGTTGTGGCTATGGTTTAAATCTGTTCCTGCTGATATTCCATTGAAGAGGTATAATTTCGCAACTGGTACCACACTTCATTTCTGTAAATGCCATACTCTTCTGTGTATTCAAAAATATCTGCACATTAAGTGTACAGTAATCTTATTACTTAGGACTTACTGCACTTACCCCATACTAGTAAGAGGAGTTGTGTGACTCTTGTCAGTACATAATTAAATAATAATGGGACACTACTCCATGACATAGTGTTTGCCTTTAAGTAGACAACATTCAAGTGTTTTATTGTAAGGGTATGGCACAAAACAAACCTATGGAAGAGAAGCAACTTGTTTCAGTTTAAAATGGCAACTAGCTAGCTATTTACATTCATTTGTTCCCTCTCTTCTTTAAGCTATACATAATTTTGTTTTTCTCTCATAACTATATTCATTACTAGTAGAATCATATGTAATGAATTTACTTAGCAACATACCTCTCCCATAAGGAATTGACCAGTAAGGCATTTTTTTAAGGGCTGGTTTCCCTGTCAAGGATCTTTAGAGCCCCACCCTAATTATAACTCCAATTTCTTCATCCTATTATTTTCTATGACTAATGAAATGTATATATCTGATTGGAAATGGATATTAAGTCAACATGGCTTTACCAATGTACTAACTACTGAAGATAAAATTAGTAGTTAGTGATAGCAAATCTTATATTTAGAGAATGACTCGTAGATCTCATTCCTCACTCACCCATGCTGCCCTTATTGGCCGCTACCTCCACAAGCAAACTCACTGGGAGATGAGGCGTATCCTTACCACAAGCCTGGAGGCAGAGGGGGCGACATCCCTCCACCTAGATGAACTGGCCTTTTTGGGGGTGGTGATCATCCTCTGTGCCATCTGGAGGAGAAAGAAGTTGTCACGTCCAACCCACTACCGCAGAGTGAGGCTTTATAACCAAACATCTGCATCCAAGAACTCAGAACCTTACATGACAAGGCACAAAGTGTTAATGTTTAAGAAAATATCTGAAAATATTATAAGTTGTATTCAATCCATGTCTGGCTATATCTATAAGGCAGAGTGTTTTAATGGTTACAGACAAGTGAACATATCATGGTTCCATCTGTTACTATCAGGAGATGTGGAATTAAACCCAGGACCTTACACTGGTGAAGGTACATTAATATACCAAGTGCTATTAGCTACAATCAATGGAACTTCTGAATGAAGGACACATTGGGATCAGGTCTACTGTCCCATGTAAGAGTAGGGTAGCTATCATTATCTCAGAGGTAAGGGGGTTCATTTTTACTTGTCCTTTGTACAGAAGTTGTCCTTATTTCAGAGAGTTCTTTATTAAAGTATTATTTTCATACTAACTCACGTTATTAGATGGTGATGTGAAGGAAACATTACTAACTATTTGTGACAAATTACTAAGTAAGTATAAACCATCATAGCTATTGGTTAGTTCTTGACCTTTTATGTTTGACCTTTAGCAGTATATGAACCAAACAAAAACTAATTTTTCATACTGACAAGTTTCACTCATTAGGAGAGTTTAACTTGATTCCTACTAAAGTACTATTTTATGCAGAGTTTCACTCTAAACTTCTCTTAAACAATAAGTATACATTTACCCAAAATCTCACTCATAGGCTAAGTCAAACTTTGGCAGCTATGCATTCAGCTATATTTTTTGTCCTATTTAGCTATGGAGGACTGGGATGCTGTGGTTTCAGCTGTTGGACCACTCACAGCCCAATGGGACGACTTAGGTCGTAAGTTAGGAATGCGTTGTGACACTTTGGCCATTATTGCAAGGGACAATAAAGAGATAACTGGTCGTTGTCTCAATGAAACTATCACTCAATGGCTTCAGCTAAACTATATTGATAGATATAGTCATCCAAGCTGGAGGAGTCTGGCAGAAGCTGTGGTTGATTTGAACAAGAGTCTATTTCTTAAGATAGCCAGTAATCATGAGGTAAAAGATGAGGAATCTATAACTATCGAGAACAAACAGCCTAACATTAATGATCAAGTCATGACCTCTGCTGAAACAGTCAAACTTAAGCCATTACTTCATGAGAATACAGATGGTAAAGTTATGTATATTATACATTTAACCCCATAATAACTACATTCACTCACAAAGTATGAACACAACTATATAACTTTCTGTTGTTCTTATTGAGCAATATATAGCAGCAACAAAGCAACAGGCTTGACTATAAGGTTTTCTTCACTAATATATAGCAGGCCTACTTTTAGTGATGTGATTCATATCTATTGAATCATTTTTAAGGGAATAGTTTGTGTGCACACCTTATATGGATCCCTTATCTGTATTTATAGTTCACTAGTTATAGTGGGAACCTCTGAGGACACCTTGGAATCAGGTATACTGTATCTTGTAGGGTGACTTCCTTATCTCAGAGTTTAAGATAAACTTGTCTTTGTACAGAGGTTGTCCTTATATTTAAAGTTCTGCTGTATTGCCATTCAGTCATCATAGCACATTTTATATTTGCTAGATAAATCTGCTAAGTTTTCATGGGAATTTATTCCTGCTCTCACTTATCCTGGTTTACAACTGAAAGACAACTTCAGTAAAGAGCAAATTGAGAAGTATGAGGTTAAATTGGATCAGCACTCTCAAGAAATGATAACAACTTTCAACGATCTTATGTATGATTTTTACGAGTGCATGATTTGCAAGAAGGTTCCTGTCATTAAGCTCAAAATATTTCTTGGAGGACTCGGACAATGTAGCACCATTTATAAAGATGAAACAAATCGACCAACCATAAGTAAAGACCTCATGAAGGCACAGAATATCGATGATATAATGCTCATTATTCAGAGTTACTGTTCATTTTTTAATTTCAGTCTAATCGAGACAATAGTTAATAAATTTGAGCAGCTTCATGGTTTCAAACCAAGACTTGTGCTATACAAGGAAGCATTTGCTAAATATGCTGAACATAAATTGGTCTACAGCTGTCCATCGGGGATTGGATTAAATACAGAGGCTGTAGAAGCTGCAGAGATATTTGTTAAATTAGACGATGCATATAAAGACTGCCGATTGACTCACCTTGAGACATTACGTAAAGATCTCTGCCAGATTTTTAGATTCCCGCTAGAAATATTTCCATTAGACAGAGTTCAACCAGGAAGTGTGTGTGTTGTCTTTCAAGTGCTGGAATTTATGAAGAAGGAGATTTTCCCACTGTCAGAGAAACAATTCATTGCTTTAAGGGAACTAAACTACGACAACATTCAAATATATAGTATTGTGTGCAGTGAATACTCCTATGACATAAGGGAGAAACAACCCTATGCAGGTACATACAGTATGTGTAATACATGTAGATAGAGTGAAATCTGTCTATAACAACTACCATCTGGGTCATTCAAGTGGCTTATAAATAAAGGTGGTCTGATAAGACAGGTTTCACTGTAGTGATCTATATAGAAGGGGTTGTCTGATTAGACAGGTTTCATTTTATAGAGATATAATTTTGGGCTGATTAGACTGTATTGGCCTATATAGAGAGGTGAACTTATTAGAAAGGATAGGTTTTATAGAGTATTAGGTACATGACAGTATGACAGTCCCATTTATATTCAGAGTTCTTGCCTACTCGGGCTACCCTAGTTGGCACAACACTGAAAAAAATTAACCAACCAAATAACTCTTTACAACCTTTACAAGGTGTTTTGACAGTGGAATCTAACCCCTTGAAATGAGGAAATAGCTGCTTCTGTATAACATCAATACGTCTTCCCCCCCCCCCCCCCCTGAAATGAGGTAACCCCTCTAATCTGGGCAATTTAATTTTTCTCACAATGTCCTGTATTGTTAATTCTCAAAACTCTACATGTAGTACACTGAAAGATAAGTAAAGTAGAGGGGACATGCCTAGTTTGTTCATAATTATTATGTGAAGTATTTGAATAGAAGTAGTGTTCTATAGTAAATTGGCAATGAATATTATTAATTTGGAGTCTGTATAATCATAATTGCTGGGATAACTGAAGTATTTATAAGTGAGAGTATAATATTATATGCACTACAGGTTCAGATTCTGGCATTAGTACTTTCCATTCCAAAGTATATCCTGAGAGTGACTTGGGATCTGATTCAGGTCTAGGTGCCTCCTACTTTATCACTAAAACAATGGGACTGGAATATACCAAGGCAAGTTGTATTAGCTAGTGATAGACATACTTTAAACTGGAAAACATCACGAGCATAAAAATCTCAAGAGCTTCAGGAGTAGACATTATTACTCCATGTGTTATAGCCCACTGACATAAACTGATAGTTTAACTCTGTAAGGTGATAGCCTACTCTTCATATTAAAAATTGATGAATAAGATTCTTTAGACTTTTCAGTGTCAAAGTTTTTCAGTCTTAAGGTAATATGTCAAAGGTGGCCTCCCACCTCATCTTTACTGTGCTTTGTTTAGATGTTCATGGTTAGTACCTACCCCATTGGCCATCTATATGGACAGCTATCTTGTTTAGTATTGGTACTAGTCTAAAGTTCACTAGTATTCTCGATTGAATGTGCTAGAAATGTCCTGCTGTCAAGCCATGGGGTTTTAAGTCCCACAGACAAGTTCTAGGCTTTAGGATCAATGTAGCTAGCTATCTCGGTGCCCACCAAATACCACAGTTAACAACAGAGATCAATTAGTTCATTCACTCAAAATAATACTACACAGAGAAAATCATTCACAAACACGAGGCAGACCAGAATAATAGTGAGCATGCTCAGTTCAGAAAGGAGGAGGGAACATACTTACAGGAAGTATAATTATTCTAATTAGGTTAGATAGATAGTTCGTCGGAGGAGTTCAATCTCCAGGGCTTGTACAGGCCTGGACACACTCCCGGGCAGGAATTCCTTCACCCTCATTGACTAAGTTTTCTATATTCTATTTCTACCCATTGATTTAAGTGTTAGCTAATTTTCCTGTCTTTTTGACCCCCCATAAAATTTTTTTTAGCTATTCTAAGCCTAAAAGCAACTTAGTGACAAAGTAGAAGTCGATTATTTACCTCCACACAACCAACATTTCTCAAATCTTTTACTTATGGTTTTGAATAAAGGTTGGTTAGACATGGACATGTTTCGGATTATTGCACATGTAAATGGAACATCTTGGCAACCCCTTTATTGTTGCAAGTACTTGACTTCAAATTTGATAGACGACTTTAATTCAAAAGGTAACTAGCTACATAAAATTTTTTGGTCTGCGTTATGACAAGTTTTCTCAGGTAAGGTCACATATAATTATAAGAAAGAACAGTGGAAGAGAATCTAGTCATTCCTACACAGGGGTGGAGGAAGTAAAATCTAATTGGTCAGGCAAGAATCGTGGAAATATTTGGCCTAGTCACACCCACTTTTAGCAACCTCACCCACTGAATCATTAAAATTTTCCAATAATATTCAGTCTATGTTCACTCTCTCTCACAAACTCAATCAGTGAGATTGATTTTATCTAGTATATCCTTATAAATGTTTAGTGTCATAAGATGGTTTAGCCTTGACTGGCGCATAGTGCTATGTAATATCACCTAGCACCTGGTTGGGGAGCGTGATCATTGCTTCTGTAGCTTCCATGTGGCAATCACTTGACTGGTGCTTGTTAAAGGCCACTGTAGCCTGTTTCCAGTAGGTAAAACCTCTAAAGCTGGATCCCTCTTAGTGCTGACCAGGAACTTCTCCTCATGAGCAGCATTCATGCAAACATAGCAAAAGGCATCATCTTTGGTAGCATCATAGTGTATCCATGAGTATTTTTGACACCAATCAGCTCTGAAGGACCTCTCTTCCTTTCCTTGCTTTCCAAACTTCCTTTTAGGATACTTGAACAGGGGGGTAGGAAGATGATTTTAGGTGGGGGGGCACCATTTAAGCTAAAGACTCCCGCCCCCCCCCCCCTTCTTACCCAGCCATCTGAGATTATAGTTTCAGGGTCTTAATAATGAAGTTACAAAATTTAATTATAGATAGTTGATAAATTTTTCCAAAATAAAACTGAGATGTAATCTTCAGCTATTTTCTCTAGGTTAGCTAGGTTCTTGCTGTATGAACAGATAGTTCAGCCTACAGTGAGTCATTGTGCTTCTCAAGTATGTCTTCAGTCTCATCAGAGAAGAAAATGACCTTTCACATTTCAGCAGTCACATTTGTCACAGGAAATGTGAATTCAACACCTTATCTACTTCACTCAGCTTATCCTTATAAATAGCACTTTGCTCTATTTCTTTATGTGCCATGCTATTCTCATGTTCCTGAAAGTGCTGTAGAGCAGGTTCCAAACTTTAATGAAAAACTTTGACACTTGCAGGAAGTTTTGCCATGAAAGAAATATTTTGAACTTAGATGTGCACTTATCCAGGAATACCAACTAGGCTTTATTTTCCTTGAGTAAGCTTTAAGCTTTCCTTCTTTATATTCTTTACTCTGATGTGCTTGACTCACCTTGGAATCAGACATATCCAATGGATGGTATAAAATAGTTAACTATATTCATACGGCACAGACAATCACATTTACAAGGAACACAAGAGGAAATACCACAGGGTTGCCAATCCCCAAAGGAAAAAAAAGGGAGACTCTTTACGTAGGAAGATCATAATTATTAAAATATTATTATTAGTTAATTCTATAGTTAAGTTGTTTCTAAGTGGCTGACTTGCTCAGGCAGAGTAGTTCAGCCCCTGATTGCTGCTCATAACAATATCTGTCAAAATTCACTTAAAGCAGATAGAGTTGAATTATGAAGAGAATCAGTTTTTATTGCTTTTAGCATACTGAAAATACATTCAGCTGAAGCATTGCATGAGGAAGTGACATGAGGAAGTGACAGCATCAACTTAGGATGCTTGAGATCCACCTCTAGTAAGACAGCAATAATATTAGCAAAAATGGAGGTTAATAGAGTAGTGAAAACAGGAGGCCAGGAGGGGACCCTTAAAATCAGGAGAGTTGGCAACCCTGATACCATGGTTTCGAATCTCTTTCCCTTAAACTCACACCATGCAAACACTTGAAGGTTCTGACTCAGAGATTCAGAAGTAGAAGCCTCTCTTGTATCAAAAAAAGGAGTTTAGCTTCTTTTAAGCCATGTCATGTGAGCCTTAAGTAAATACATGTATGAATCATGGATTTTGTGGTTAGTACATGTATTTTACACTTTATTGTACAAGTAAAGTGTAAAAATAGTGAAGGTCTGTGCAAAGTGGGAGGGCACCAGCACCCGGTGCCCCCCTGCTTCCTACCCCCCTGTTGAAGGTATTTCCTGGATGAAATTTTTCAGGTAGACCAAGAGACTCAGCCATAGCTAAAATAGCCACATGGCATAATTATGTGGGTGCAGGTGGGTGGGGTACATTACTCAATAATTATTATTATTGAGTGTGCTTAGGAATGCAATAATTTTAATTAAGCACGTTGTTGCTAGCTAGCTAGCTATTCAGTTGCGGGTTCCAGAGTTCTGAACAGTAAACTTCTGGTAAGTTTATAATGTTAGCTAACTAATTATTGATCCGGCAGCTGCCGGGTCTGCCAGGCCTATTCCGCCGCCACTGCTACAAAGAGTGCTACGGCATATAATCATGACTAAATTAGTAACATGATAGTACTAAATACAATATAGCTATGTATGTATTAACGATTCTTCCCAGCAATTCCCTGTAGATGATTTATCATGGCTGTAATGACCTTTACAAAACCTTAATATTATTAATGTTATGGAGTGAAATTAGTAAAAAAATTGTAATTAGTTGAAATATTTCAATATCTATACTACTATCTAGAATCTGAATGAAGAATTCTTGCAAATGTTTGATAAGGCAATCCAGTTACCTACTACAAGTGTAATGCACGTTAAGGCTATTGAAGGAGACTTGAAAAGTATTATAGAAATGATTGAGAATAAGACAACTAGCTATAATCCAATGGACAAAGATGAAGAAGGCAACACAGCTCTACACTGTGCAGCTGGATGTGGTCATTTACATATAGTCAAGTACTTTGTCGAAGAACTAGGATTCAACTGTACAATACCAAGTCGTGATGGCATCACACCACTTCACTATGCAGCTTGTAAAGGTCATCAACCCATTGTACAATATCTATTAGAGGACCAACAAGTCGAAGCACTATGTCACGATAAATTTAATTCTACTCCACTACATTATGCCTGTAGAGAAGGTCACATTGGAGTAGTCAAACAACTGGCAAATAATATCGAACAGTACTTGAGTGAGAATGAGGAATGTAACTCCTCTTGTCGTGATGAAGAAAACTGTACTCCATTACATTTAGCAGCAGCCAAAGGACATTTTCCTGTCATACAGTATCTTATTAAGGACAAAGAATGCAATCCAATGTACAAAGACAGAAAGGGTACCACTCCCCTCCATATTGCTTCGTTTTTTGGACACCTTAAAATAGCTAGGTTCTATACCATTGTCCACCATTGTGATCCACTAGTGAAGACTACTTACAATGATGCACCACTTCACTCTGCAGCATTAAATGGTAAACTAGACGTGGTGAAGTTCTTTATAGAGGATCTAAATTGTGAAGCTGATATTAGGGGTCAGTGGGGAAGGATTCCTCTTCATTCTGCCAGTGAAAATGGACATCTTGATGTTGTGCAATACTTTGTGGATAGACATCACTGTGATCCACTTTGTCAAGATGAAAAAAAGGTAACTCCATTGCATTTAGCCTCTTGCTATGGCCATTTAGAAGTAGTGAAGTATTTCAATGTTCATCATAGTAATCCACTAGTGAAGGATGCCTTCAATGACACACCACTTCACCTTGCAGCATTCAATGGTAAACTAGATGTGGTGAAGTTCTTTATAGAGAATTTAAATTGTGAAGCTGATATTAGGGGTCAGAAGGGAAGAATTCCGCTTCATTATGCCAGTGAAAACGGACATCTTGATGTTGTGCAATACCTTGTGGTTACACATCACTGTGACCCACTTTGTCAAGATGAAAAACAAGTAACTCCATTGCATTTAGCCTCTATAAATGGTCGTATAGATGTAGTGAGGTACTTCACCGCTGTTTACCACTATAATCCACTAGTGAAGGATACTTACAATGACACACTACTTCATCATGCAGCATTCCATGGTAAACTAGATTTAGTGAAGTTCTTTATAGAGGATCTAAATTGTGAAGTTGATATTAGAGGTCAGTTTGGAAGGATTCCTCTACATCATGCCAGTCAAAATGGACATCTTAATGTTGTGCAATACCTTATGAATACACATCACTGTGATCCACTTTGTCAAGATAAAGAATACCAGACAACTCCATTGCATTTAGCCTCTGAAAATGGTCATTTAGATGTAGTGAGGTACTTCACCAATGTACAACATTGTAATCCACTAGTGAAGGATGTCTTCAATGACACACCACTTCACCTTGCAGTATTAAATGGTAAACTAGATGTGGTGAAGTTCTTTATAGAGGATCTAAGTTGTGAAGCTGATATTAGGGGTCGGAAGGGAAGGATTCCACTACATCATGCCAGTTTTAATGGACATCTCGATGTTGTGCAATATCTTGTGGATACACATCACTGTGATCCACTTTGTCAAGATGAAGAAGACCAGATAACTCCATTGCATTTAGCCTCTCGTTATGGTAATTTAGAAGTAGTGAAATACTTTACCACTGTTATCCACTGTAATCCACTAGTGAAAAATGCTTACAACAGCACACCACTTCATCATGCAGCATTCAATGGTAAACTAGATGTGGTGAAGTTCTTTATGGAAAATCTAAATTGTGATGCTGACATTAGAGGTCAGCTTAAAAGGATTCCTCTACATCTTGCCAGTCAAAATGGACATCTTGATGTTGTGCAATATCTTGTTGATAAACATCACTGTGATCCACTTTGTCAAGATGAAGAGCAGGTAACTCCATTGCATTTAGCCTCTCAAAATGGTCATTTAGAAGTGGTGAAATACTTGTCCTACTTTGCTATTGTTTGCCCTTGTAATCCACTAGTGAAGAATTCTTTAGATGACACACCACTTCACCTTGCAGCATTAAATGGTAAACTAGTTGTAGTGAAGTTCTTTATAGAGGATGTAAATTGCGATGCTAATATTAGGGGTCAGTTGGGAAGGACTCCACTTCATTATGCCAGTCAAAACGGACATCTTGATATTGTGCGATACCTTGTGGTTATACATCACTGTGATCCACTATGTCAAGATGAAGAAGACCAGACAACTTCATTGCATTTAGCCTCTGATAACGGTTATTTAGAAATAGTGAAATACTTTACTATTGTCCACCATTGTAATCCACTGGCAAAGAATTCTTTACATGACACACCACTTCATCTTGCAGCATTAAGTGGTAAACTAGATGTGGTGAAGTTCTTTATAGAGGACCTAAATTGTGATGCTAATTGCAGAGGTTATAATGGAGAGAATGCTCTTCATTGTGCTACTCTAAATGGACATCTTGATGTTGTGCAGTACCTTGTGGAGACACATCACTGTGATCCACAGTGTCCAGCAATAAACCAGATAACTCCAATGTACTTAGCCCGTTCCTATAAGCACTTACATATTGTTGCATATTTTCTTACAAAAGTTACTGTTCACTAATTTAAAGGAAGTTTTGGCTAATTTTATGCTGAAATTCATAGTATTTATTATCGGAAATTCTAGATAAAGGATGTCCACACTTGTGAAGTCCTTCATTTTGGAGGATTAATTCTCTAGTAGGAACAGGACATGGGCAAACAAGGTGTGTTTGGTCATACTGTTCTTATTGTACCAACTACATTTCCTTTCATCTAGTCTACATTAAAGAATACTACAGCATTCATGAAATCATGGCTTCATTACGTCTCTCAATTCCTTGTCCTAATAGCTACATAGTTGTAAATTTTTCACTACCTGAGTTTTAACCTGTTGTATTAGCTTTTTCTTTTGAAGAGAATAATTGAGAATAGTTTAAAGATGATAATCATAGACAACCATGATGATAAAGTCAATAATGAGAAAAATGACTATCAATCATCTCACCCACTGTGATTGTCTATAATATACGTACTATCTCTCCACTGAGGTGAGTACACTTCTTCAAACTTAGAAACTACTTTCTTATGTCCATGAGACTAACAGTTTCTGTTTTTTCAAAAGGAGCAACAGGCTATTTTTTTATTTTGTATTGTTAATAAAGAACATTCTTGCTTATAAGTCAGTGGAAAAGGCAAAATAAACATAACTTGTGCACACATGGTCCTTTGGATACACATCTTGCTTGTGTACACATGAATGCATATGGTTCTTAGACTACACATACTCATCATTCTTCACACCTTCATGTAATGACAAGCTAAGAGGATACTAAGTATTCAATGCATAGTACCAATATAATTATTATAGAGGTAACAGACAAGGTCAAATGTCTTACTATGCAATTTAGAAAGGATTGTGAATTGTATTTTGTAGAACAGTGAACAATGACCCCTATTTTATCAAATACTATGTCGAGACTCCAAATCTGGAATAAAAGGAGCTCTTGCTTTATTCTCTTACCTTTATCAGCACAATATGAAATGGCAGCTTCTTCTATTGAAAATAATCTTTTATTCATTATTGGCGAAGATAGTAAACTTGGATAAGTGAACTTCAAGACTCTATTTTTGTTAATCTGATTCTTTGATCACTGTCTAAAAAGCATATAATTGCGCTTTAACTAAAAATGTTTTAAGACACATTCGAGAGTTCACCTACAGACAGTTAAGAACTACTGAAGTATACTAAATCACTGAAGGGAATCTCTGTAAGTTAACTAACATAATATGGCTTTACAGCGTGTATTATATATAGGAGTTAACTGGTACTGAAACAGCAACACTAAATGCAGAAAAGTCCCACCCTCCATTAGAATGTGGTAAGTAAATCTAATAACAATGTGGTACTGTGTTTACAGAAACTAAACTAGGTCTGACAATTTTTGTTACTGAGTGGATCAGACACATTGGCTTATTGAAACGCTATATTTATGTCCTTTTGGTGCCCTTACTCCAAGCCTTACATAACCAAACCTTGGGAACTTAGGTATCTTCTTTGTTGAGGTTACCACATACCTTTACTTGTCCATCGGCCTATTTCTCTGTATCTGTCGTCTTTGTGTGTGTGTGTGTCCATTCATCTGTCTTTGTCTGTCTGTCTGTCTGTCTGTACATGTTGATTTCTTTCTCTTGTTCAGGAGGATAGACTCAATTGATGTGCATGATGCAGTTGGCTCTAATATAGTGGTCAATATAAGAAGTGAAGAGGTAATGAGAA
The DNA here is from genome assembly GCA_964016965.1 of Diacarnus erythraeanus. Lineage (NCBI taxonomy): Eukaryota > Metazoa > Porifera > Demospongiae > Poecilosclerida > Podospongiidae > Diacarnus > Diacarnus erythraeanus. Next base: position 5,051,018 of record OZ024672.1, read on the forward strand.
TACTGCCGAGAGTCAATGAAGCAGTTAATGAGGAATGGATCTCGACAAGACAAGGTTAGGATTGGTCAAAGTACTCAGCTTTACCTGATGTGAGGTCACCTCAGAGAAAATTTAATCCTTTTCATGTGATTTCAAATCTACATATGATGGTCTGAAGCAGCAGAGATTGGTAGAGCCTCTTTGTGTATACTCTATTCAGGGCACTATTCTGTTGGTTTTGAACCAACAGAAATGTCTCCTCAGTGAAAAAGCACTGTCTAATGACAATTTTAGGATGTCATCTTCAAACATTATTAATGAGACTACTGAATACTTACCCAGCTACATAGAGATATTATACAATCAAACTCACTTAATTGGAATCCTGATATTAGGAATATTTGGTTAATCGGAATAACTTTATATTACTGATATTTCTTTCCATACACTTAGTATAAAATTAAGTTGGTTAATACTTTATTGAAATATTCTTGTAATTTGAAGAAATTTTTAAACTCCTTCCATTAACAAGTTGTAGATGTAAATGTAGATACTGTACAAAATCAAGAATAGCTGCAAGAAAGACCTGAAATTGAATCTGAGGAAGGCACAACCAGTGATGTACAAACTATCCTACCATCAGAAGGTGATGCTATGAAAGAAGTTGATGTTCTAAAGCAATATTTGTCTACTATAGAATCATCTGACTATCATTTCCTCATTAATTTTTATGAGCTTGAGCATTGTATAGAGAGAGAATTTTTTTGAAGAAGAAAAGGCAAACCTCCCTATTGGATTACATACAACATTAGTACAGCTAACTCATTTCATTTTAATGGAAATTTCAGGGTTTGTGTCAATGAATTTCAATTAGAAGTACCATGGCAACTTCTTTTAATTGAAAGGGTTTTTGTGCTCCCTTCATGTTCCAATTAAGTGAATTTGACTGTATGTGATATAAAGCATTTCCACATTAGTATTGTGTATTTCATCTAGTGAAGTCCTCTTTCTCCATATCTATTCCAAGTGCTCGTAATAATGCATTCCAAGCACCTGTGCTGTTACTCTCTTTGCCATAAAATACACCATCCTTATTGATAGGTGCTTTTTTCATATATGGGTAAAATTATAGTTATTATAGATGGTATGCTACTTTAATTCATGTATAGTAATTATCAGACCTTTGTGAATAGAGTTTAGTTTTAAAGGGATGACATAATAATTAAGAGTTCTGGAAATATAGTTATGTCCAATCATCTAGATTGCAACCTGGGAAACTTCCTACTGTGGGCTAAGGAGTATTGCACTAATATTAAACATGTAACATGATTATATTATTGTGTGGTGCTACAGGGTTTTATACAGGATTTTTTGTTTGGGGAGGGGGAGGGAAATGGATGGCACACGAAGTGCACTGGAAAATTTTGTTGACCACACCCACTTCAATTGAATTTTCAAATAATTATTGTAGCTACATGCTGAAATTCATAGTATTTATTATCGGAAATTCTAGATAAAGGATGTCCACACTTGTGAAGTCATTTAAGAGGATTAATTCTCTAGTAGGAACAGGACATGGGCAAACAAGGTATGTTTGGTCATACTGTTCTTATTGTACCAACTACATTTCCTTTCATCCAGTCTACGTACATTAAAGAATACTACAGTATTCATGAAATCATGCCTTCATTACTTCTCTCAATTCCTTGTCCTAATAGCTACATAGTTAATTTTTCACTACCTGAGTTTTAACTTGATAAACAACTGTAGTATTAGCTTTTTTTCTTTTGAGGATTATAGTTGAAGATAATAATCATTGACAACCATAATGATAAAGTCAATAATGAGGAAAATGGCTATCAATCATCTCACCCACTGTGATTATACTCTCTCTCCACTGAGGTGAGTACACTTCTTCAAAGTTAGAAACTACTTTCTTATGTCCATGAGACTGACGGTTCCTGTTTAGTAAAACAGTTTTTCCAAATGTTCATGCTTTCATCAATGGAGTAACAGTTTTATTTGGTCTGTGTTAATAAACGTTCTTGCTTATGAGTCACTGGAAAAAGCAAAATGAACATAACTTGTGTACACATGGTCCTTTGAATACGCATCTTGCTTGTGGTACTACACATACTCATCAGTTCTTCACACCTTATTAGTTCAAGTAATGACATGCTGAGAGGATACTTAGTATTTGATGCATACTACCAGATATATTACAGAGTTAGCAGACAAGGTCAAATGTCTTACTATACAATTTACAAAGGATTGGGTTGTCGTTTTTGTAGAAGAGTGAACAATGACCCCTATTTTATGTTGAGACTTCAAATCTGGAACAGAAGGAGCTCTAGTTTATTTTCTTACTCTACCATTATCAGCAACAAGATGAATGACAGCTTCTTCTGAAAATTATATTGGTGAAGATAGTTAACTTGGACAAGAGGAATTTTCTATTCTTTTGTGTGTCTAAAGACTCTATCTTTCAAGAGTAAATCTGACTCTTTGATCACCATATAAGTGTTCTTTAACTAAGCAAGTGTTAATACACAAGAAGGGACTTAAAGAGTTCACCTACAGACAGTTGAGAACTACTGAAGTATACTAAATCAACTGATGGGAATCTCTGTAAGTTAACTAAGATAGTGACATTATGACTTTACAACTTGTATTATAATATATCTCATGCATAGGAACTAACTGGTACTGAAACAGCAACACTAAATACAGAGAAGCCTAACCCTCCATTAGAATGTGGTAAGTGCAGTCTAATAATAATGTTGTAGAGAGCCATTATTAGATTAGTGTCTTTAGAGGACACTTTCACATTGCACTTTTGAATTAGTTGAGAAACTTGGCTAGTCAATACACTCATCTTATAATAAGCCAATGTGTCTAATCCAATTAATTCTTTTAGCCTTTCATTTCTGATTCAGTTATTATATCTCAAAAAATATATATTTTGGGATCATGGTATCTACACCACTTCAATTTTAACAGGTTATATAAGGAGGCGAGGGTTTTGTTCATTGTCAAAGTAATAGCAAATAAGTTTACTGTGTTTAAAAGCAACAAAAATGGTCAGAACTAGTTTAGCTCATGTAAACACAGTATGCTTTATCTGGAGACCAATGTACTAATAATTATTAGCATCTATGTTTAACTGATGTAACATACTGTTGTAGTGGAGCAGAGAACTAACTAGAAAGACTTTGGGCAACATTTTTTCCTATTGAAGTTCTTGAGAGGTGGCTACCATCTCTGTACTTTTGTGTTCTGCTTCTGTAACTGTGCATTTTCGGGCATCTTCTACTCCTAAACCATCTTCCACAATTCTCACACTGCATAGCACCCTCACTAGCTTCTTCCTCTCAGCCACATATTTTGTGACATGCTTTGTCATTCTCCCTCCTGAAGCACATTCCACACATTCAACACATCTACATTTTTTCTCTGCTTTTGACCTTACTTCCTGTACTAGCTTGTTCTCAATCAGACTCTGGCTCCATGCTGCCCTTTACTTACTCCTATCTTGGGCTTCACTCATTCCAACTGCCTTCAAGTCTCTCTTCACTACATCTCTCCACCTCTTTTTCGATCTGTAATCAGCATGTCTCAGGGAGACACATCTTTGCCAAGTGTTCAAGACACTCCAGATATCTCTTTACCAGCTTAGTCTCAACGGTCTCACTTTTCTCTAACCATTCTTTATGAGATATACTCCTCCCACTGCCTCTGGTTTTTTGATGCCTATAACTGTGTGGATGCATCAGTGGTGGAAACTATTCAGCTTCTTCACATTTCTTCTGATAGATATAATTCATATAATTATATCTATATATATCTATATAGTTTTATCATGTAAGTTAGTACTAGGAATTGATACCAATCTAGTAGGATATTAATTTTGATAGAAAGGCCACATTACCAAATCAGATAATAGCCAATAGAAACTCATATGAACAGTGTCTTGCTATTACTAAAGGGGAATCCCCTCGAAATTACAGGTGCTTCTATGTGTAAATTCTCTACATTACATCATTACTATTACATCTGTAATATACCTGTAATATTCAATAATATTATTATAATAAGATTACTGTAATATACCATAATATACACTGTAAGGAAATTTACATATAGAAGCACCCGAAATTACAGGTGGGAACCATAGGGAGAAGAAGGGGATATGCAAGTTGGCACATCAGCTCAGAACTGTCTAGGAATCTATTTGTTATGTTATTGGTGTGTATTCAGATATCCCATTTAACCGTAGATCTGTTTGTGTCAACAGATTTATGATCTGTCGGTGCCCTTATTCCAAACCTTACTCTTTCATAACTAGACCTTGGACCTTGGGAACTCAGGTATCTTCTTTGTTGAGGTCACCACACACCTTTTTTGCCTCTCCATCTGCCTGTTTCTCTGTATTTGTGTGTGTGTGTGTGGGTGTGGGTGTGTGGGTGGGTCCTCCATTCATCTGTCTCTTTGTCTGTCTATACATGCATGTTGTTTGATTTCTTTCCCTTGTTCAGGATAGATATACATGATGCAGTTGGCTCTAACATGGTCAATACAAGAAGTGGAGAGAGTCAATGAAGCCGTCAATGAGGAATGAATCTTAGACAAGACAAGGTTAGGACAGGTTGAAGTAGGTATATTCTCAGCTTTACCTCACAAATGCTGGGTCTAATTAATAGACATTTTCTTTTGATGTGGGCATGTGTGGAACATAAGATGCTGTGTAAGTCCATCTTACTAAGATCTCTTCATTACTTTCATAGAAGCAGATTATTTTATATCCAAGTATAGAAAGAATCATAATATTGTGTATAATAGTTCCCTGGACCTCTAGTGGTCTTTTTGATGTGAGGTCGCCTCAGAGAAAATTTTATCCTCTACAAGAATGCTTCATGTGGTTTTGTATTCAGGTTTGCATATGAAGGTCTGAAGTGACAGAGGTTGGTAGAGCCTCTAGTCAGACTGGAGGGAGAAGACCAGCTCACACCTGCCTCATGGGAAGAAATTTACTTTGTCATCTCTGATAAGGTAATTATTAATGAGGCTACTGAATATCTTCCCAGCTACATAGAGATATTATATGTGATATAAATGATAAAAAAGGTATTGTATTTACACATTGGTATTGTGATTTCATCTAGTGAGGTGCTATTCTAAATAATGTACTCCAAGCATCTGCAATTAGTCACTCTGTGCTATTAGATACACCATCCCTTTTTTTTTTTTTTTTGGGTTGGTTTGTTTTGTTTGTTTGTTTGTTTCCTCCATCCTGTGAAGTGTATCAGTGATGTTACATTATTTTATGGAGAGTATTATCAGACCTTTGTGACTAGAGTTTAGTTTTAAAAGGGATAGATTGCAACCTGGGAAACTTCCTGCTGTGGGCTAATGGAGTATTGCACTAATATTAAACATGTAACATGATTATTATTGTGTGGTGCATACACTACATGGTCCATAAGAGGAAAAGGTGGGTCATTGATTATTATTCAGACATTTTCATCTGTACATCTTCCTATTGTTATTGGTGGGAGTGATATCCTCCAGAGACTGGATGGAAGTGCTCTATATTATCTGCGGTTATAAAAATTGCTGGCTTGGTACCTGAAGCTCCTCCCACTGAAAAATGGCCAGTGCTGAACATACTTTAAAAAGTAAACTAAATTATGGACATGTGAAAAATGACCCTCTTTTGGGGTGTGAGTACTTGTCCTTTGAGCTAGTGTTAGAAGATGCTTGCAGTGGTTCATCCTTTCTCTTCCAGACTAGAGGACCAAAAACTGTTGAGTGTTTAAGGCCATTAATGATACAAGTTTGGACACTAAGTTTGGATACTAAAGTCTAAACCTTTGAATACTAAGTAATAGTAAGATAGTTTATGTTTTATTCCTAGGGAGAGGGGACCTGCAGGGGACCCCATGGCATTTGTGGGAACACTTCACTGTATTACATTTATGTAATGTGATGTGATTAGTGGTATTTTCAGTGTATCTACTTCTTGTCCTAAATATCAGGAGATGGAGAGCATGTATTAGTATTATTACATAAATACTTGTTACTTATGAGTATTGGAGCTAAACTAAGTCTGAATGAACTTCTACTGTACCTAAATTATTCAAATCATGTGATTATCATAATCCATGCAGTCAGCCAGTCAAGTTGGAGCTCTGGACATTGGCTATCGACCATGGATCACTGTCAAAGAACTCAAATCACTGAATATTCTCTACTTGCTTGGTGCTGTAAGTATAACAGGAGTACTGTGTATATAAGAAGTACATGTGTGACTTGTGTTGAGTTATGCTATTTTACTCCTGAAGTATTGAGTGAGATGGAAGAGTGGACCATAGTATCCCCTCCCCTACTTGAGAAAACCACTATACTCATCATGTGCTAACTTCATTAGTAAATCTGCTAGAGCAGTTTTTTCCATATTGGAGTACACACAGCATATGGTAGTACATGTATTAGTAGCCACTTTTATGTGCCTTTATAGGTCTAGGTTGTAAAGAGTTAGTGGTTTTGAGGGTTCTATTTTATTTGTTTGATTGTTTACTTATTTATTTATGTATCACATACCCTTGCCACCCACTTCTTGTCTCCTTTCAATAATCCTAGTTACACTCCCTGGCACCTGAATGCACTATTTATTTGTTGTTCACTTTGATATTGTTGCAGATATGTAATGTTACTCCTAAATATGATTCTCTTTCTGGTATGAGGAAGAGATGGACAGAAATGGCTCCTCATTTATGACAATATGGAGCAGCCTGCAAGCTTCTTCAAAACAGCAGAAAAACTTGTCAAAGTGCTTGAAATCTTTCTCATTTATATCATTGGACCATTTTCCTGTGTGAGAGACATGGTGATCATTATGTTGTGTGTGTCTCGCCTTCCATGTAAAGATAATCTTGATATTAATGAAGTCACCTGCATGTTTTCTTTTTAGTGAAAACACTGTTATCATTTTGTGGCTCTTCCAAGAGCTTTTCTATCAGATCTTCCTGGCATAACTCAATCACACTCCATCACTTGAAACCTATTTAAGTTTGTAATGCCATGGCTGACTGTCTCTGTAGGTACTCAGCCACTTTTAGCAAATTTTTATTTTGAGAAAATAATTTCATATGACATCATTATTTCACAAGTCACTTAATTAGAAATTGATACACGATACTAATCAGCCTATCAGGGTTTCATCCAGCCTTTGAGGGGCCGGGGTGACAGATCATGCAGTGCTGTGTTACACTACCTTAAAACTAAAGCATAGGCAGAGGTATAGGGGGGAAGAGGAGGCTATCGCTCCCACAAAAAAAGATAAGGGGATCATTGCCCCCCTCCTAAAAAATTAATGATCCAAGCCTAGTAGCTATTACAACCATAAAACCACAATGAAAAGATCAGAATGTGCCACATACATAGCATTTGCTGACCAAAATTGCAGCTATATATGCCTAAGGAAAACAACACTATCTTATTGATTTACTGTGACTGATGAATGATAGAATAATAACTTACAAAGAAGAAACAGATAAACTTGACCTACAAGAAATTGCCTCTTTCTTTATATCAGGTAACCAAAGAAGACAATAGTTTTGTTATTGTATTTTAACTGGCCAGCTGCCCAATGCTATAACACTAACACACTCCTACCCCCCAAAAACAAAAATGCTTCTTTTGCTTATGTAAAGTGCATACTTCCAGTGAAATTTAACTGGTGAAAACAAGGCTCAAAAATAGATTATGTGAGATGAAGCCATGAGTATGAGGGTTAAGTGTCCAGAGGCTTACTTTTTAACCTTGAAGAATATAAGTCTATAATAGCAATATAATACATTGTGTATTGTTTAGGGAGAAGTTGAGACATCTGGGAGAGAAGCTTCCCCTATGACCCCTCCTCCTCTTATATGAAACAATAAATCAGTACAAATCAGGAAAGCTCTTCCTAGAATTCTAATGGTTCATTCACACACACCCAAGACCTATAGACCCTACATCCTACTTACACAACCTATGGATTCTCCTGATTCTAGGGATATTCTTCATCTTTGTTTGTTTGTTTGTTTTTTGTTGTTATTTTTTTTGTTTTTGTTTTTGTTTTGTTTTAGTGTTTTTAGTTTTATTAATTTATTAATTATTTTGTTTGTTTATTAATTTTAATGCTTTCAGGCTTGCAGTTACATTTACTTATCCCATATAGTGTAATGTGGCTAGCTCCCTATAAAATGTCCATACTTGGGTTAACAACCCTGGGCTCTGGGCTAGGTCACCTAGCTAGATAATGTAACAGTTATGCACCCAGACACCTTAGACTATAGATCTGTACCAAAGTGAACATGAAAACAATTACAAGAGTCTTCTTAGTGGACACTATCATAGTAAAATGGTCCTGATATATTGTTAGCCTACCACCATAAAAAATTATGAGCAAATATTGCATATTTATGTGAAATGCAAGCCTAAATGGGCTCTTTCTCCATGTAACAGATTCAGATTGATTACATCATTGTCAATTGTGTACTCTATTGTTATTGTATATACTGTATCTGACCCTAGCCCTACTCCTAGCCCATAGCAATACGTAGTACAGTAGACAATGATGTAATCTGAATAATCTGTTACATGGAGAAGGAGCCCCTAAAGGTCTGGACAAGTATAAAAAGATAGCAAAACACTACTATGAATTAGGTCAATTTTCTCTGTTGTAGGTCTTGGGGGTTGAAATAGAGGGAAGAGGACACACTACAGCTAGCCATTCATCAGCACAGAAAGGTCTGATAGAGTTGTATACCATTACCTCTTGTCTGACAGACACTTCAGCACAGAAAACTCTAGTTGCCAGATCTTTATAATTGGAAGTGTTTTTCAGTGTCAGCAAGTAGACACCCTCACAAAAATGATGCCAGGCAATAAAGAACTACATCGAAAATGGAGAAACTTCTTAATCCATGCTATAAGGTATCTGTTTGAATTTGATTCAAGATTAATGATTACCAGTCATAAGCTGGAACAATAGTGTATCATAAGCATCTAGTTATAACCAACTGTTTGAGCTACATACTACAATGAAATGTCTTTGAGGGAGTCAACTTTAGTGTCTTTGAATAAACACTTAAAGGAATTACCAGAGATAAGTGCTACAAAAATGGTGATGTTGTGTGGAGTTCTCCAAACTAAATACTGGATCATAGTTATGTTTTTGCTGATACAGCTGTCAGCATGAAGGAAGACATCTTTCTCACCTAGGCCATGAGTATGGAAAAATGTAATATTGGTTTATGACAATATTCATGCCCTTTACTGTTTTTCACTCTCAATTAGTAAAAGTTGATTTGTATTCACAACTGATGGAAGTATCAAGAAATATTATATTGGTCCAGGCTGTAATGGGAAATGTACAGAGTCTGCACTCTGAATGTTGCTTGATGAAGATGGTGGGTAAGTTCTCCATCAGTCACAATAATATAATATGAGTATAAAAGGATTGCCTGTATCCACTTCACAGATGTTCCATTAAGGCAACTCTGATCTTATCAAGCAGCTTCACTTCATCATCAATGATATGTTGGTGGGACAATGATAGCTATTTTGATGACATTTTAGCCTTGTAACGGTAAGGGTTGCTAGCATTGTGAGTACCTTATCAGTGGCTTTTGGATTATGTAGGGTGCATGCTTCTATGTGTAAATTCCTTACATTATATCATTACAACTACATCTGCCTGTAATATACCATAATATGAATCTGTAAGGACAGAAGCACCCATTTTCTATCCAGCCAAACTAGCTACCTAAAGGTAGCTAGAAAGCAAGCTATTAACATGACAGCTGTATTGGTCATGCAATTGCAAGGGATTTCTGATTCAAGAAATCTGTTCACAAAAAGTGCATATCTAGTTCCTGGCCAGCTAGATTCCTAGCAAGAAGGGAGTTAAATTACAATGACACAACTGCTACTATTTACTATAGCTAATATTATACGTATATAATATGCTATATATACTATTTGTATAATTAAACTTCATCACATCCACATAAAGTTTTTATATCAGAAGACACTTTTGTAGGATAAAAAGTTCATGTAGTTTTGTTCTTGACACCTTTATGAAAAGTTTTTGGTGGTGCTATATTCACCAAAGAAAAAAATTCTTTAACATTAACACAGGACAAAGGTACATGAATTTACACATGGAACTGTACCCTATGTTAAGTTCCCTAAAGTGTCTCATGTTCCACACTTTCACTGTCAAAGGATAAAGAACTCAATAAATCCAGATAAAGTTTTCATTATCCAACAGTTGCAACCTTCTACTCTGAAAAATGTTTGTAACTAGAATGAAGGAAATTTGAAATGGCACACACTTGGGTTCAAAATCTATAGCATTTCTATCACTTGGTCACCATTGAGATAACAGATTTATTCTCTGTACTGAACATTAGGTGCTCTCTGCCTGAACTCCTGTGCTGTAATAATACATAGCAATTTTTGCACTCATAATAATATTAATGACTTCAGAAAAGGGATCATTTCTTAAAGAGGAACTGCCTCCAGTGTGATTCACATAACTAATAAGTAAGGAAATAGCTCAAACTATGAACTGACATTTTTTGAGCTTTGGAATATCACATTTAGCTCATTAAATTTTTGTAGTAGCTACAACTAGTACAAAGTTTCCATTAGCTATGCAGTTTTCCAGAATTTTTTGAGAAGCCAAACTATTGCTTGATAAAGAAGTGTATCTAATTACCCTATATAGGAGTATGAAGATAACCATTGTATCAAGCAATTTGAGGTTCTACACCAGCAAATTCTTGAAATCAGTTTGCACTTTTGCACTGTGAGAAAAGTAGTTGTAGCTGTGAGAAAAATTAAATGATGGAACTTTTCACAGTAATGAGTGTAAGAGTTGATGTCCTAACCGAGGAGAAAGACAAGTCTACTACTTATGTAGAATTAATAATACAATTAATAATAATACAACTTCATAGAACTGCTAACTCTACTCAAAGATATGACACAACTTAACTTCAGTATCTTTTTAAATATGATACATATACACGTAATCTGATTGGTCACATAAATAATAAAATAATGATATTCATAAAATGACGTAGCTAAGTTAAATAACTACAACAATAACCATAATAAAGATGTGTAAATTAAATGAGGGTGATAATATACAAGTCCGTACATGAATGAGAGAAGGTCAAGACGCCGTCCCTGACAATGAGATGCACATAAATGTGTACTATGACAAATATCACCATTTTGGTCTCTTTAACAATGAGACTACACTGTTTTAGTATCTGCAACAAAACAAATCCATGCTTGTTACTGAGAGGAATATATATAACACTCTTTTCAAACAATAAATAAATGTCTGCATCTCCATGTGATACTTCAACCAGGTCATATAGGGAGTACTTCCCGTTTTCTTTGTTATATATAATCTGACAAGTGCAGCAATCAGTCAATATGGAGAAGTAGTACTTACATAAAATTTCTACAAGCTCTTGATAGGTACTAATGCATGATAGATGTTTTAGAGAAAGTTTGGGGTGATAGTGATTTATGTATTTAGCTAAATCTTAGCATCTTGAACATTAGTAGCTATGACCAACATGGAATCAAGTTGATAGGTTAGCCAGAGCATTAACACTTTTTCTTATGTCATTTTCCTATGCTTCTTTAGTGGTGTTACCAATTCCTTATGACAAGGCTAACAAAAGGATTTATCAGGCTTCTATCAACAGGCACAAGCCATCCTTTAAATAGTAGCTATGTCTTTCTCCCATGCTTGCAAAACTTCTGTTTATGATAATGATGCAACTAAAAAAAAAAATAACACAATAGCTAGCTTACATAATATAATAGCTATAATGACACAGATAGATTATTAGCAATAATAGCTAGCTAGTATCTTTTATTCTTTTGGAGAAATATCTCAAAAGTAAAATACTTTAATAATAAATTATCTGTCAGCTAAAACTGAATTTTTTTTTTACAAAAAAAAGCTTAAAAGAACAAAGATAAGCCTAAAAAGAACAAATTTATATGTCAAAAAAGAAGGTTAGATGACTTGGATGGAAATGGATATTTTTTCTTTAATCTACACTACTACAGTCAGTATGTATAATGACACTTTACTTCAGCTTAATGAGAAAACTGCAGTGCTATAATTATTGTGGACCTACCTTAATTCTGTGGATACTATGGACCAACTTCATGCAGTCACATAAAATTATATATAATCAGGTCATTCCTTGGATGAAGAGATTTAGTTCTGTGTGCATGTGTATGTTCTCTTTATTTGTGGATTGTGCAATTAGCAATTGATATTTGTGAGTACAAACTATAATATAGCTGAAGGCATACATTTTTGGAACTGTGTGGTAATGATCTTATTTGTCAATATTATAACTCTGATTTTGTAGACTAAGTTGTAATTTTAGCATTGAATTTAATATACTGACTGTAATAATATAACTAGGTGATGTGTCTTGGATCATAGGAATAACACTAGTTTTGTGTCCTAACAATATAATATTATTCATATGGAAATATTTTACCCTATATACTTCAGTGGAGTGGGAACAGGAGAGCGCATGCTACCCCAATATTTCTCATGGGGGGCATTGTCCCTCCCCCCCCCCCCCCCAATATTACTCAATCTGAAACTACCCACTTGACTTAACCTCAAATTAACACTGCTACCTCTTGTTTTTCATTCCTTATTTTGCCCATTCCTGGATAGCTATGTAGCAATCATGAAAGAACTATAAACCCTACATTTAAACTTACTTTTTCCCCTCCTTATTCTAGCCCCACTCTCAGCTGCCTATGAAAATTTACTGCTCAATAACTACATAGCAATATTTGTAATATTATTATCTTCACTACAATTTGCACGTATCAGCTGGACAATAATTTACTGAAGGATAGATTCAACGTTAATTGAAAACTTAAGAGTTAAAATACAGCACAGGCACAAAATGACACTGAGCATGCTCACTAAAAAATCAGTAAACTACAGCTGAACGTAATAATATTTATTTATGGTGACACACTACAATATTGATGGCAGTCAGGTCAACTTTTCAGTCCAATTGTATGGAAAAATTCTACAATCTCTTTCACCTGATGCTAGTTGGTATAGCTAGCTATGTGGTTTTTCCAATTCATAAATCAAGCCTATATACCTGCAGTTGCTTTTATGGTTGTTTCTTGATGAGATTGTAAAAACAACCAGCTCTAGTGGTAGCAATAAGAGAAGCAAGGCTGTTATAAATGTCACTTCCAAAATGCTAGAGCGTCCCTTACCTGTCCAGCTATGGAAATATATAGCTAGTTAATATTATACAGTACAGTACAACATAACTGACTATAAGCCATGTCTATGGCACTAATATTGGATGAAAGAAAGACAGACTTCACCTTTTATACTGATGTAACTTGTATAGGATATTGTACATTTATTCTAGTTCACTTTTTATGACTCACATTTACATGTACTATAATAATTTTCATCATTAATATGTAGCTTAATTTTATTGATGTCAGATGAAATAAAAGTTGTGACTCTTTCTAGTTACTGAGTCTCTGGATGCACAAGCAATGAAGAAATGTACACACTGTACAAAATCTAACAACTATCTTATGTCTACCGTCCCTAGGCAGTTAGATTGATTGACCACCAGCTGAGAGTCTACTTATTAAAGGTAGGACGTTACCCTATAGCACAGGACGAAAATCGTTATCAGTCTGAAACGTAAAAACTGGGCGTCTTAGCTAGGGAAATAGATAGGTAGAGGACGTTATACGTTATGACGTCGTATAAAAACTGTCCCGCACGGTACGGAAAGCTAACCTCAGTGTACAAATCCCTGATTCCAGTATATTTATAGGCAAAACTACAAGATTACAATGTACAAGATACAACTCAATGTAAGAAAGCTAACAGCTAGGGATTGCCCAAATATGCTAGCATAATTTTGAGAATAATAGGCATGCCCTAGCACAGGGAATAATGCCAGAATAATAGGTAAATTTCAGGAGGAAGTAGGTAGAGATAGTGGGTGGGGTCTACAAAATTTACTGAGTACTGTAGTAACATGAACTTCCATTCTGGTCTAGCACTTGTAAATCTATTCTATTGATACAACCTTCTGCAGCTGCAGAACATGTATTTTTCACTCCTTGCTAACTCATTTAGCTAAATAACAGCAGTGTAGATCTTTAGAAGACTATATTGAAAACTCAATTATGTTACAATATAACTCTAGATAAATTAATGATCACATGATCATTTCTCAATTATAGCCTATGATAATAGGCAAAATTTTAAGAATAATAGGTGGAAACTGTGAGAATAATAGGCAAACTTTGTGGCCTAGGAGAATAGAATAATAGGCAAAATAATTAGCATAATTGGGCAACCCCTACTAACAGCACTACTTTATCATATGCGCATGCGCAAAGGACAATAACAGGTCAAAGGTCATGGGTGTGGCACTGAAATCCTGATCATAGTCTTTGTTTTTTGCATCGGTGAGAATCAGCGTGAGCAAGAAAAATATATCCCGGACCGAGGCTGTACTAACTCCGGAGGTAGGCTAAAACCTCCAGCTAAGAGGGGGGGGTCTTGTAACATTAGTGGATTTTTGCTAAACCTTTTGGCTGTGAGCTAATATCTTTCAGTATAATCCCTGAGGTAGTGATGATTTACTAGTATATGGGCAGAAAGTTAAGTCAAGCCACTTACAAGGCTTCTCTCAACACTGAACCACTTACTGTTTGTGTTTGCCTGTGATGTTCTACTATAAGTAAGGATTGAAACTATCAAAATATGATGTCCTAAAATGATTGCGTACAACAGTTCCTTCTACAAAATATTGGCCTATGGCATAAAAATAATGAACTTTTCATGATTAGTTAATGAGGCAACTCTATATTATAACCTTGCCTTTCTCTCCTGGCAAGGGGGGGTTAAAGGGGACTTGATGTGGGATTTTTTGGGAAAATTTCTATCCTGATCCTTGTGGGGGGGGATCAGATTCTCTATTAGTTTCGATGTGTCTAATTATATATGGGAAAGAAAACTAAGATGAATAAATTAGCCACTGTGTACATTCATAAAAATTAATGTTTTGTTGTTATAGGTATTAATTTGCCTCTCTTTTAGGGTACCTTTTTACTTATGGCTGGCTATACTTGTAGAGGATTGGTGCAAGTATTATTTTGATCTTTCACTTCACAAGGGATGCAACAGCCTCTATAAGCTTTCTTGAACACACATGTTTCTTACAACATTATAGTATAATCATTTTGTGTGGTGTGAGACACTGTCCAAACCTCAATGAGTCAATTATACTTAAATTATAGTCACATCTCTAAAGTGTATCAGAGAGTACTATGCAGAAATGGCAAAGAGTTTCCCATAGCACTAATATAAAGGAAGTCATCTTTACCACTGTTAAACTGACATATCTGTTGATATTTAGACTAGTTTGTGCATACTCCACCACTAGCTATAGGATCTATACAAAATATATTCTCTTTCCTTCATAAGACAAGCTCAAAAATGGATCTTTTCTTTAAAGAATTGATCACTACTTTACTACCTGTGAACCAACTTAAGTCATGACCATTTTTGTTAAACAATGAGTAACATAGTTGAGGGATACAACTTGGTATGGTAATTACTATGATATATTTTGTGTGTGGTTAGGTGACTGAGTTATGAATACTAGCTACTTGTAGATAGTGAAGTGGCTAGGAATAAGTGTTTCAGCTATAGATGTATATAGGCTAGCTAGATATTTATATTGCACTCTTTAGAATACTAACAATTGTTAAATGGATAAATTTTCTATGCACTCATAATAGTACATCCATTACACAATTTTATTATAACCAATATTATTAGGCTCCAGTTTTATCATTTTCATTCATAAGAACAAAAATATCCATCAAATCCACTTTACATTCTTGCCAGAATCCTCATAGCTATAATGGAAATATGTTCACGACATTACTTCTGCCCCTAACACATGAAACGATAGGCTATTCATGAAACTAATAAATGTTCTTATGTGTAGATAATGACTCGTAAATTCTATTCCTCACACTCCCACGCTATGCTAAGTGGCCGCTACCTGCATAAAAAGACTCACTGGGAGATGAGACGTTCCCTTACTACCAGCCTGGAGTTAGAGGAGGACACATCTCTTCCCCTTACTGGGCTGGGCTTTTTTGGGATGGTGGTCATTCTCTGTGCCATCCACTCCTTCTGGAGGAAAAAGAAACCCTCCTATGACCACAGAGTAAACTTTTATAGTCTAAAATCTACTCGAAAATACACTGATGTAAAATCTTATGTGGCAAATCATTCAACTAACAATGTGTTGGAAACTATAGGTGATGGTTTTAGCTTTCAAGACTCTATTTTTTCTGCATCTAGTTATAATGGATATGGAGGAAAGTTATATCAGTTACTACTGGTATTATCAGGAGATGTGGAATTAAATCCTGGACCATTGAATAGGGATGAGGATATTGGTAAGTAGTGTCCCACAAACCCTTTGTAAGATCATATGACATACCCAACTATTAATCTTTTTTTTTCTCCTCTCAAATCTAGAGGAACTGACACCTGTGTGTTTAACAATGTTTTTTCAGTTATATGCTATATACCTATTCACTGTTCAGGTTAAGTAGTTAGCTCCTGATAGAGAAATATAACCATAATTATAATTGTGGCGTAGAGAGAGGGATTATATTTATTGTCCCCAAGTGTGGAATGTTTGCTGATTATGTAACATTTTATAGGTGCTGATGTGGACACTTCTTCTTTAGGTATGTTGAATATAATTACAGTATTATAATAACTTTTAAGAGCTGTTATGGTTAATGAATCAATCATTAGTTTTTCTTGTCAACCTTTACCTACTTGTGCAAGCATGTGGAACCTCAAAGCATCAACAAAATCTGATTCCAATAAGGATGTGCATGAAATGCAATGTGCATTACTAGTAGAAAATGATCCATGGACCTTTGGCCACCTAATAAGAATGAGACAGCTAAAATTATGTGCCAAGTGCAAAATAGAATCTGCTTGTCTAGAGTTCTTTGTTCTTGATCTACTGCAGCTGCACCACTCCACTTATCTTGCTAGGAATCCTTTTCACTTCAAATGTCTAGCATATTCAGGACACGTAATTCCAGGTGCTTCTTGGTTTGTAGTGTTGGGTGATATAAAACAACTACTGGCCCTAATAATATTATGTATTCAGTTATATTGATTTGTTGGTCATCGTTGAAAATACATAAAACACTACATTGTCTAGTTGCTATAAGCTTGTAAAAGTGAGTGGTAGACCATGAAAATCCTCGTTTGTGTAGCACTCTCACTAGTAGGGTTCTAAATAAAGGGTGGTTGCAAAGGAGAAGCTTCTCTCCAAGAGTCCTTCAGGTTCTCCCATAATTTTATAGTCCCATTTGTACTTGTAAGATCAAAAGAGAAGTGCTTATAGTATATACATGTATGTTTTGATCATACAAATTAGTTATCATTGTACATAGAGCTAGCCTCATACTATTATAGCTAAAATTTGCAGTCAGCCTTATACTATTTATAGCTGTCTGTTCAAAATAGACTTCTTATTTTGTCCAGTTTAAAGTTCTTGGGCATAATTATTTCATCTCAGATTATATCTGTGATGTGGAGGGAGGAGCGCAGAGACCAGATCACTGGGGTTTAAATTACACTTGAATTCCATCTAAGACACTCTCAGAATTCAAAGAAAACATGCTGGGGAATCATGCCTCTAGACACTCTTAGATGGCGACCTTCAGATGCTGTGTGTTCACAAGTCACACACATCTAATCCTGGAGCATAATTCTTCTAAGGAAAAATAGATGGAACCATGTCAATAATAATTGAACTATATTATACCACTGCTAGTATAAATAGCTAATTTAGCTAAATCATTATTTCTTATTCCTGATAGTCATTATTAATTTCACTCCAGATATAGATGATCTTGCAGATGTGCTAACTGAACTAGAACCTGTAGAATCACGTTTCTATGAGATAGGCATTATGCTACATTTGAGACCTGATGTTTTAGAAGGGATTCGTGATCTGAACCCAGTGTCTTCCTCAAGGGGAATGAGCAAAATGATCACTGAGTGGCTGAAAAGGAATTACAACACCAAGAGATTTGGTGATCCCACGTGGAAATCTCTCGTCATTGCTGTAGCTAAGAGGTCTGGAGGAGCCAATGAAGCATGTGCAAGAGACATAGCTAATAATCACAGAGTATCAGGTTAGTTTATTCATAGTGTTGGGTGGTTGGTGGCTATAATATTATCGCCATATTATGTATGGATGAGGTCATAAACTAGAGAGGCAAAGACACTCCAAACTAAGTATAAGTGGACAGTTAAGATTAATATCTTGTAATGACTAAATTATGATTATGAATAATTCAACCATTCCTTCTTGTTGAGTAGGATGAGGAGTAAATGAAATTCTAGTAATGAATTATGTACTCCAAACACTTCCCTCTCCTTACATATTATGAGCATTGAGGCACAATAAGGAGCATCATGGCACCTAAAGATGTCTGAACAGGATTATGTAAAGAGAGGATATTTGTATGTCTATATATTCAATGTTTATACTTCTCGTCACACTCAACAGTGAAGGAAGGTAGTATTGTACAAGTACAAATACTATCACTCAATCATTACCAGATGTAAGTAACTCTTGACTGTCATTATCCATCTCTAGTTTGTATACTTTTTGCATTGTGACTTCACCCCTACATTCCCTTCATTTCCAAGAATCTTCTTCTTCTAACTTGGTTCCATTCAACAAGTCCATAATCAAACTCATTGTGATATTGTAATGAATAATTTTATGCTAGAGTTAATAGTATAGATACAGTAGATATGTTTACTGTTCTAGTTAAGAAACTGTGGTACTGTGGTACTCCAGTTCAGAAACATTGTCAGATTTGGGTAGATCAACATCCACATTAGATTAGTTACAATAATCTGTACCTTTTCACATAAGCTACTACCACCTCTGCCTCAGGATCATGCTTGAATCAGTGCACCAGCTCCTAGCAACTCCAAAAATCTCATTATCTGGACCAGTTCTCTTCATTTCCAACTATAGTCTATAGATAGCTATCTAGTAAGTAAAAAAAAAAAAAAACTTTTGTATTTAAGATGTTTCTATGCTGGGAGTTCAAGCAATAGTTATTCTCTTGTGTTCTAACAACAAAAGGAACTGACAAATGACTGTTACAATTCACTCAATGACTGTTGGTGATAGGAAAAAGATTAAAACTGACAAGAAACCAACTTGGACACTGATAAGCGAGTATCCAGATCACAAAGGGGGATTCAACTTGACCCCTGGCTATAGGCCTGTATTTTTAATAGAGTGTATCGTCTTTTGCCTGATGTTGTTCCTTCATTACATCAGCAGCCTATTTCTCTCGCAATACTTTAATATAGGGAGAGAGAACTTATTCAGTAAGTATAACATCATGAAAACCTATCCACAATTCAAGAAATGAATCACTAACTAGAGTAAACTTATAGACCAGTTAGCTAATTTATATTACTCAATATGGATAAATCTAAGTGGTTACTAACCTGTAACATCATATAGCACCCTACAGATGACACACCACATTCTGTTTTGTGTAGTGATTCTCTTTACCTAATACATGCACTTTTAGTGAATATCTCCTCAGAGGTAGTTTTCTTCATAACAATATTATATATACCTGTGTTTATTAAGGATTAGGATGTTGATTAAGATTGTGTGGATTAGGGTGTGGATTAGAATGTAGATTAAGATATATGTACATTCTTTATATTATTAATAATGCCAATGAAATGATTAATTATAGTCCAGATCTTATTATAGCAACATGCCACTACATAACATGTGCAATTATAGTCTGACATCAGACATTTTTGACCCATTCATGCTTCTGAAATCACTTTACTACTTATGTGTAATTTTATGGTACCCTAATTTTCTTTTTCTTAGGCTCCAGGCCTAGGCTTGTGGTGTATATTATGTAATAAATCAGTATTCTCTCCATGCACATCTGTTATGTTGCCCCTTTTCCCTCTTAGTTCATAGTTCTCAAGTCAAGACATCTGCTGCAGAAGTGAGGCCTAAAGATAATGCAAATTGTAAGGTTTACCCACCTGTAAATTTATGTATGCTGTTTTATTGAAATGATACTGCTGATAAAATTTTCTAATAATATATCGACTTTCACTCAACACTCTCCTTTCCATCTAATATATAGCTGCACCTATACAAGGCCCATCTATCAGTCTGTCTGTCTGTCTGTCTGTCTGTATGTATGTATGTATGTACTGTATGTATGTATGTATATACACACCATGCTCATCTCTATCAAAGCACATATCTATCAAGGCCTCTCCTATAGCAAGGGTCATTTCATTTATATTATTTATTCCAAGGTCCATATGTACCATGGCCAAGGACCCGATTAAAATCCAGACTGCATTTTTGTTTGTCATTCACTAAGTTATTATTATTATTATTATTATTATTATTCAATTTAGCTAACGCTATCTCAGTCCATTCAACTGTTAAAGAGCAAAGGTTTCCATACCTAAAAACAGAGAATTTGACTGAAGATCGAAGAGAAGAATTGATAGCCAAATTAACAGTAGAGAGTGAAGATATGCGATCAAAATTTGCAGCTCTTGTTGATCTAATGAATATATCACTGCAAGATAATAAAGTTCCTGTTAGCAAATTGACAGTAACATTTAAAAATTTAGACGTGGATGAACTGGTCGAGATATTACAAGACGAGACGGACATGGATAAGGCCATATTAAAAGCAAGTGATTTTTGGTCCTTCTTTGACTATGAAATAGTGAAAAGCATTATTAGTACTCATTGCAGAGGTGATGCTGATTTACAGCAAGAAGTGAAATCATATGAATCAGATTTCACGATTTACTGTGAGAGAAGACTTTGTGAGGTCCCTATGGACATTCTAAAAGCTGATGTACCTTCAAAAACATCTAATTTACATGTTAAAATTGATGAAAACTTCAAAATTAAATTGTATAAAATGAAAAGAATTGAGAATAGGTTATCTAATTTGCTAGACAAGCGTTTATATCTCCTGAAAGTTGAAGATGGTTGCATAGAACTTGTTTTTAACTATCTTGGTAGAATAAAGTTGTCATTACCATTAAATAGCCAGCAAGAAGAGGAATTATCAGAAATGGGAGTATTGAGACTGTACGATGATAATTACGAATATTACCGTGCGCCAACACAAGTACGATCACCATCTCCATCATCAAAACAATCACAACTACCTTCAGCAAACCAGTTGTCATCGAATACATTAACTACGGGAGGTTCTGATGTTCCTCCATCAGGTATTAATCAACATAATTCAAGTGATAATAATTATTACTATAATATTGTAGAAATATCAAGACTTTCACTACCATTGAAGATTGGAAGTTACTCTGTCAAAGCTGGATCTACAGTGAGTGACAGCTACAAAGGTTAGTCATTATATTGAAAAGTCTTCTACTTTTGAAATTAATTTAATAATGAGACATCATGTCCACTTATGGTGAATTCTAGCTGTCTGAGTTAGAAAAGTTGATTAAACACATTGATATGTGAGTAGCATTCCTTTTAATTATAAACAAGTCAGAGCTTTGTGTAACGTACTTACCAGACAAACTATCCTTTAACATGTAGTCCTCTGTTCTAATCTCTGTTATACTGCATAGAGGGTTAGCCCTAAAAAATGATCAGGATTGCTTTATGTATGTGACTATTGTGGATGACAGCACCAGTAAAGCTAATGAAAGATCACACACAACAGCAGAGATTGTATTCTCTCCTTACTAATAGCTACTATGTCCATAGTAGCTCTAGTTTTCAGCATCTAACAGCTAGCTAGTTAACAGTCACTGTTCAATAGTCATGGTCAAAATCATAGGATGATATGGAGCATTCTCATTAGAAATAATGGAGGACTCAATGGTAGGATAATAGTTGCCTGCAATGAAGACAAAAAGCTAAAATCATATAGCTATAGTTAATATTAGTGTTCTTGTGTGTTTCCCTATTACTCCACTATTGAAGAATTGTGCAGGTTAGTTCTCACTAGAACATGAATGTGTGTTTAGTTGTTATCAATGACATGTTTCGATCTTTCTCTTATTTCTAAGGAATAACAACGACTCATTTCCATGTTAATAATAATGATTATTCTACAGGTTCAGATTCTGGTTATAGAAGTGGTCCTTACTCCACAACACATACTGATAGTGAGATGGCGTCTGATCCTGGTGGAAGAAGATCAGACTTTATTGCTAAAACCACGGAATTAGAGTACACCAAGGTACAGTGTAAATTAGGCATAATAATAATTCACTTCACTCTACAACATAACTAAATGTAGTATATTCCTTCTTCATAATATTTCTATGACACTAGAAAAAATTGCTTCTTTAGAGCTGACCTATTGTTTGAAGTATCTGTTTATCACCAGCTGCTAGAAACCTTGTGGCTAATAATTTCATTCTGAATCTTAATATGTGTAATTACCCACATTACACCACTAATTAGAATTTTGGAAGCTAAGAAGGGCACATTTTTCTCATTTAAGCGGTGACTTACAGAGCATATGAAAGACCCTTAGAGCCAACATAACTTGTGGAGGCCTTTCAAAGACTTCTTGAGCACATGTAGAAGCCTTGTAGAGACTATTGCAGAACTTTTGCGAATCCTTTTAGAGCCAATAGATTTCTATTCTATGAGTTTGGCAAGTCATTTCATACACAATAGTAGAAAAATAATCCCTTTTTGACTTCAACAGAGGATAGCTACTAAACCACTTGCTACAGACTCAGTCAACTGAGTACAATAACTGGTATTGTTATGCTGAGTATAGAATGTAACCAAAGACATATCAAGTCACTAAAAGGTGGTAAGAAGACATTCAATTCTACATAGAATAATAACTTGTATAAGTAATCTTCTCTTCCACAAAAAAGTAGTCTATGGCTGTTTAGATTAACTGCTGCATGTCCTCTTCCAGTTTCTCTGATTGATATGCTCTGGATATGACAAGTCTAGTGGTTACACTAGTCAGCTAGAATATTAAACACTTATTGCACCCTCTACCTTTGTATTCATGTAGTAAATGGTGTAATAAGTGTTTTATATGTAATAGCAGCTTATAGTGTCATTAATATCATTGCTAACAATTGTTCGAATTCAATAGAGTTGTGTGTAATATTGCAGTGAAATATGAAAAATTATTCTAACTAAAACAACATTAGAGAGGTTGCCCTGTTACATTAGACTACACTGTCACAAGCAAAGCCAACTTATGCAGGCACACTTCATTCATTATGCACAACTTTAGTTGACACAGGCAAATTTCACTATGAATGCTCTGTTAGTGAGCTTATGCAGGACACCAACCAAATTATAGTGTATCAAAGTTCACTAAATGCACTCACTTCACCACTCTACACATAAATCACTTATCTTGGAAAATCCTAGTAGTAGATTTAGGAGAGCACTCCAGGCGAAAGGAAGAACTGTGTTCCCAGCACATGCTAAAAGTCGCAAGTGAAATGTCCCTAGGATTTATAGAAAGGCTTTTGAGAGAGATACTCACTCAATAATTATGGGCACGCACACAGTCTCGGCTGGCACATGTGGGGCAGCTGCGAAACAATGGCGTCTTCTTGCAAAGGCCAAAGAAAGGACCAGCCAGGAAGCCTGTTTTTTCAAGAAGCAGCTACATTTCCTAAATACAGATGATGCACTAATTGCAACATAGGGAACCGGGTGGTATATAAATTATCGATATTATACAATATGTTGCATCATGTTTGAGTTATGGCCATGAACAATGAAGTTTATTATTATTATGAGGAATCAGATGAAATCCCATTTTTGACAGTTGCAGTTTTTTGCTGTCAGTGACGTGTTTTGCTGCTGAAAGTTGAAGCAGGTACTTGTCTTGTCCTAGTGCTTGTTGGGGAGTGTTCTTGAGGCCAGGCAGTAAGCGAAATTTGTAAAAAAAAGAGGTAAGTTTTGTATTGTTTCAATTATCGATCCATGTCATCCCTACGTAGGTGCTAATGCACTCCCTAATAACAATAGTCGAAGCAAAAGTTCAAGATAAGTTTCGTCTCTGTGTATCTAGCATCACTGACGACAGATCATGTCCTGTTTTTGCACAGAGGCTAAGAGCCCTAACTTAATGGCAAACTTTTGGTGAATGTCTCTTCATATTCATTGAGTGATGGTGATAATACACAGATCTGCTCCATTTAGTGAGTGATCATTAAAGAACAGCATCACTTCAGCTATCATTGAGCTAGCCTTGGAAAGAGAATAATAGAAACAGATAATAGGATAGACAGTGGCTGATACACAGGGGAGGGGGGTACATGGAAGAACTCACAGAGTTTTTGCAGAGGGTGTGTGGCTGCAAGATAAAAAATGGCCAGCCTGGCTTTGTTTTTTTCTCCAAAGAACACTATGAGTGTGTTAGAGACCAGTGTACTTCACTGAGTAGAAATGAGCTTGTCCCTGGAAAAATTATGGCCAACCTACATTGTGAAGACATGGTGGGAAAGAAATCAAAACACCAGATCACACAACTGGTTGTCGTTTCATCACCTCAAGTTTAAGATATGCCGGTCAACTTTCTTCATGCTACATGACATTGGTTGTGTCTAAAATTGAATTTAAAAAAATCATGCCTCAAAATTCTTATTCTAGGAAAGGACATATTTATTACCCTGAGGTATATACTCAGTAATTGGGCTGGGTTCCAGACAGTACAGCAACTACAATAGGTTGCCACACAATGCCTTGTCCTTTGAGGAAATGAGAAATGTCATGTTTCTGCAGAACTATGCAGAAAAGAATGCCATTTTACTACAAGAACGGATTCCTGCTTACAAATGGGATGACCTGTAACCTTTACCATACAAGTAAAACATAATTATATAAAGCTTGGTGTGTATAGTCAGGTACATACTACCATTTTTGCAGTCTGTTTGAATCATCTACAAGACATCCTATGATGAATCTTGGCTTAGGGCAGCAGCTTATGAAACCTTTTATGCTCTGTGGTAGACCTTTACCAGAGGCGGATGAGGCATTTTAGGTTTGGGGGAGTTAAGGGCGAGGTATGGTGTAGAAAGTGGGCTACAAAGTATAGAGAAACTATAGCAGTAAGCTAACAACATGAAGCTCAGACAGACAGTACAAGTCAATGCAGTATACTTACGAGCACTTTTGGCTGCAAATTTTTAATCACTAATTAATAGATGTGATTGTTTTTACAGAGCCTTGCTAGTTTTGCCAAGTTGTGTACACGTTCTAACAAGTTCAATAAAGAGATCATTTTTCATTGCAATATTGTAGGCAAAAATCTTGGGGAGGCTTAGTCCCTCTAGCCCCACCATCAGCCACCACTGCTTACTCCTCACATCACCATGATGAAGCTCATGAGTGATCTCTGCTGAGTCTATCAGCATAACATCACAGCCATCATAAGAGATGCAAATACTCCAGAGGAGAAATCACTAATAGGAGGAACAAAAATATCTTTTTAAGTCATATGGTAGCTAAATTGTGATAGGATCTGGGAAAACAGCCCACTTCGTGCAATTATTGATTTTATGTTATACTCAAAAATACTGAACTAGGGTATACTATTGGCAAAATATTTTTATTGGCTTATTAGTAGCTGCTACCTTCCCCCCAGCATTGTCTGAAGTTTCATGCTTTGAAAACACTTCCTTCACACGTAGCAGGGCCTTAGAAAACTCACACCTCAACTTAATGTCTATGCATTACGTGTAAACTGAACGCCCTTTCTCAATTAAGATGGATTATGGCTTCCTGGCTTTGAAGTTCTATATCTAGAGAACGGTAGTGCCTAGAGCTACCATTCAACTTGCACCCTGTAGGTAAGTTACCGTACATTAACCTAAAACTAAAAAATAAATTTTGATATCCTGCACGGAGTGGGCTGTTTTCCCAGATCCTGTCACAATTGATTAATATTATTGGACTGCAACAACAAATTAAGACACAACAAAAGCTATTGTTAGTAAGTATTGAGGGAGCAGTATTAAATAAATATTAAAACATGAATTATTCTTTAATAAAAATTGTAGATTAGCAGTAGCTACCTTTGTTTTTAAGAGTGTGAAGCATGCTGAAGTACACCTGGAGAAGGCAGTCAAGAGCAGGAGTTACCTGAAAGCTCAGGTAGAAGCAACTAAACTGACTTTGAAAGAGTCTTTTCTCAACAAGGACTTGCCAATTCCCAGGATTGTTTGGCACCAGGAAGCCTGGACACTTCTCTTTTGATGGTGAAATGCTTTAGTTGATGATCACCTTGCAACTGATCCAATAATCCTTTCAATCTCCAACAGCCAGGACCAATGTACTTCCTCACCCCCCAGGAAGTGTGGTTTTTTGGCATTCACTGCAAAGCAGTGCCAAGACAGGTAAGCTCTATAAAGAAAGGAGAGAGCCAATGGATTATTAGCAAGCCAATTACCTCATTGATGAAGGGATCACCATAGTAAAGGAGAGAACATTACAATCAGTTTGCTTTATCACTTCCTGACCAACCACTATTTTGTAGAGAAGAACATCAGTCACTCTTCACACTGACAACTTCCCAGGGTAAAACAAGGTGATACAATATCTTACATGGCAGGTCCTGAGCAGTTGGGGTCAGTGTGTCAAGATCCCCTTCATGCTTGTTAGTCTAACCACGATTGAGTGTTTGGCTTGGTGAAGCAGAAGTTTTGAAGCATCATTTCTCAAATCTTCTACTCATTGTTTTAAATAAAGGTCGGTTAGACATAGGACTAGTGCACGTGTAAATGGAGCATCTTAGCAACCCCTTTATTGCTGGATTTTTCAGTTGTAAGGTTTATAAGTGATAAAGAGGTGTGTCCATCTTCAAAACACAATGCAAGTATTTACTTCAAATTTGGAACTTCAAAGGTGACTACAGAATAATAATTATTTTTTGGTCCGAATTATGACAAGTTTTTCAAGGTAAGGTCACATATAATTATAAGAAAGAACAGTGTAAGAAAATCTAGTCATTCCTACAAAGAGTGCTACTGCATATAATCATGAACAAATTAGTTAACACAATAGTACTAAATACATCGATGCTATGTATGTATTAAAGATTCCTCCCATCTATTCCCTGTAGCTGCTTTATCATAGTTGTAATGACCCTTACAAAACCTTAATGTTATTAATGTTATGTAGTAAAAAATGGTAGTTAGCTGAAATATTTCAATTACAATAGAATCTGAATGAGGAATTCTTGCAAATGGTTGATAAGGCAATCCAGTTACCTACTACGAGTGTAATGCACGTAAAGGCTACTGAAGGAGACTTGAAAAGTATTATAGAAATGATTGAGAATAAGACAACTAGCTATAATCCAATGGATCAAGATGAAGAAGGCAACACAGCTCTACACTGTGCAGCTGTTTGTGGCCATTTGCATATAGTCAAATACTTTGTCGAAGAACTAGGATTTAACTCTACAATAGTAGGTCATGATGGCATCACACCACTTCACTATGCAGCTTCTAAAGGTCATCAACCCATTGTACAATATCTATTAGAGGACCAACAAGTCGAAGCACTATGTCACGATAAATACAATCGTACTCCACTACATTATGCCTGTTTGGAAGGTCACATTGGAGTAGTCCAACAACTAGCAGATAATATCAAACAATACTTGAGCGAGAATGAAGAATGTAACTCTTCTTGTCGTGATAAAGAAAACTATACTCCACTACATTTAGCAACAGCCAGAGGACATTTTTCTGTCATAAAGTATCTTATTCAGGACAAAGAATGCGATCCAATGTGCACAGAGAGAAATGGTAACACTCCCCTACATATTGCTTCATTTTTTGGACAGCTTAAAATAGCTAGGTTCTATACCATTATCCACCATAGTGATCCACTAGTGAAGAATACTGACAATGACACACCTCTTCACTTTGCAGCATTGAAAGGTAAACTAGATGTTGTGAAGTTCTTTATAGAGGATCTAAATTGTGAAGCAGATATTAGGGGTCAGTTTGGAAGGATTCCTCTACATTATGCCAGTTTTAATGGACATCTTGATGTTGTGCAATACCTTGTGGATATGCATCACTGTGATCCACTTTGTCAAGATGAAAAACAGTTTACTTCATTGCATTTAGCCTCTGAAAATGGTCATTTAGATGTAGTAAGACACTTTACCACTGTCCACCACTGTAATCCACTTGTGAAGAATTCTTACAACGCCACACCTCTTCACCTTGCAGCATTGAAAGGTAAACTAGATGTTGTGAAGTTCTTTATAGAGGATCTAAATTGTGAAGCAGATATTAGGGGTATGGATGGAAGGATTCCTCTTCATTCTGCCAGTCAAAATGGACATCTTGATGTTGTGCAATACCTTGTGGATATGCATCACTGTGATCCACTTTGTCAAGATGAAAAACAGTTTACTTCATTGCATTTAGCCTCTCAAAATGGTCATTTAGATGTAGTAAGACACTTCACCACTGTCCACCACTGTAATCCACTAGTGAGGGATACTTACAATGATACACCTCTTCACCTTTCAGCATTGAAAGGTAAACTAGATGTTGTGAAGTTCTTTATAGAGGATCTAAATTGTGAAGCAGATATTAGGGGTCAGTTTGGAAGGATTCCTCTTCATTCTGCCAGTGAAAATGGACATCTTGATGTTGTGCAATACCTTGTGGATACACATCACTGTGATCCACTTTGTCAAGATGAAAACCAAGTAACTCCATTGCATTTAGCCTCTCAAAATGGCCATTTAGATGTAGTGAGATACTTTACCACTGTCCACCACTGTAATCCACTAATGAAGAATACTCACCACAACACACCTCTTCTCCTTGCAGCATTGAAAGGTAAACTAGATGTTGTGAAGTTCTTTATAGAGGATCTAAATTGTGAAGCAGATATTAGGGGTATGGATGGAAGGATTCCTCTTCATTCTGCCAGTCAAAATGGGCATCTTGATGTTGTGCAATACCTTGTGGATACACATCACTGTGATCCACTTTGTCAAGATGAAAACCAAGTAACTCCATTGCATTTAGCCTCTCAAAATGGCCATTTAGATGTAGTGAGATACTTTACCACTGTCCACCACTGTAATCCACTAATGAAGAATACTCACCACAACACACCTCTTCTCCTTGCAGCATTGAAAGGTAAACTAGATGTTGTGAAGTTCTTTATAGAGGATCTAAATTGTGAAGCAGATATTAGGGGTATGGATGGAAGGATTCCTCTTCATTCTGCCAGTCAAAATGGACATCTTGATATTGTGCAATACCTTGTGGATATGCATCACTGTGATCCACTTTGTCAAGATGAAAACCAAGTAACTCCATTGCATTTAGCCTCTCAAAATGGCCATTTAGATGTAGTGAGGTACTTTACCACTGTCCACCACTGTAATCCACTAGTGAGGGATACTTACAATGACACACCTCTTCACCTTGCAGCATTGGAAGGTAAACTAGATGTTGTGAAGTTCTTCATAGAGGATCTAAATTGTGAAGCAGATATTAGGGGTCAGTTTGGAAGGATTCCTCTTCATTCTGCCAGTCAAAATGGACATCTTGATGTTGTGCAATACCTTGTGGATATGCATCACTGTGATCCACTTTGTCAAGATGAAAACCAAGTAACTCCATTGCATTTAGCCTCTGAAAATGGCCATTTAGATGTAGTGAGGTACTTTACCACTGTCCACCACTGTAATCCACTAGTGAGGGATACTTACAATGACACACCTCTTCACCTTTCAGCATTGGAAGGTAAACTAGATGTTGTGAAGTTCTTTATAGAGGATCTAAATTGTGAAGCAGATATTAGGGGTATGGATGGAAGGATTCCTCTTCATTCTGCCAGTTTTAATGGACATCTTGATGTTGTGCAATACCTTGTGGATACATATCACTGTGATCCACTGTGTCCAGATATATACCAGATAACTCCAATGGACTTAGCTTATTCCTATAACCACTTACATATTGTTGCATATTTTCTTTCAAAAGTTACTACTCACTAATTTAAGGGAAGTTTTTGCTAATATAGTATTTCTTTTATGCTGAAATTCTTGCCATCATAGTATTTATTGTGGAAAATTCAAGATTAAGGATATAAACACTTGTGAAGTCCTTCACTCAGGAGGATTAATTCTCTAGTAGTAACAGGACATGTGCAAATGATGTGTGTTCGGTCATATTGTTCTTATTGTACCAACTACATTTCCTTTCATCCAGTCTACGTACATTAAAGAATACTACAGTATTCATGAAATCATGCCTTCATTACTTCTCTCAATTCCTTGTCCTAATAGCTACATAGTTAATTTTTCACTACCTGAGTTTTAACTTGATAAACAACTGTAGTATTAGCTTTTTTCTTTTGAGGATTATAGTTGAAGATAATAATCATTGACAACCATAATGATAAAGTCAATAATGAGGAAAATGGCTATCAATTATCTCACCCACTGTGATTATACTCTCTCTCCACTGAGGTGAGTACACTTCTTCAAAGTTAGAAACTACTTTCCATGAGACTGACGGTTCCTGTTTAGTAAAACAGTTTTTCCAAATGTTCATGCTTTCAACAGTTTTATTTGGTCTGTGTTAATAAACGTTCTTGCTTATGAGTCACTGGAAAAAGCAAAATGAACATAACTTGTGTACACATGGTCCTTTGAATACACATCTTGCTTGTGGTACTACACATACTCATCAGTTCTTCACACCTTATTAGTTCAAGTAATGACATGCTAAGAGGATACTTAGTATTTGATGCATACTACCAGATATATTACAGAGTTAGCAGACAAGGTCAAATGTCTTACTATACAATTTACAAAGGATTGGGTTGTCGTTTTTGTAGAAGAGTGAACAATGACCCCTATTTTATGTTGAGACTTCAAATCTGGAACAGAAGGAGGTCTTGTTTATTTTCTTACTCTACCATTATCAGCAACAAGATGAATGACAGCTTCTTCTGAAAATTATATTGGTGAAGATAGTTAACTTGGACAAGAGGAATTTTCTATTCTTTTGTGTGCCTAAAGACTCTATCTTTCAAGAGTATATCTGACTCTTTGATCACCATATAAGTGTTCTTTAACTAAACAAGTGTTAATACACAAGAAGGGACTTAGAGAGTTCACCTACAGACAGTTGAGAACTACTGAAGTATACTAAATCAACTGATGGGAATCTCTGTAAGTTAACTAAGATAGTGACATTATGACTTTACAACTTGTATTATAATATATCTCATGCATAGGAACTAACTGGTACTGAAACAGCAACACTAAATACAGAGAAGCCTAACCCTCCATTAGAATGTGGTAAGTGCAGTCTAATAATAATCTGGTAGAGAGCCATTATTAGATTAGTGTCTTTAGAGGACACTTTCACATTGCACTTTTGAATTAGTTGAGAAACTTGGCTAGTCAATACACTCATCTTATAATAAGCCAATGTGTCTGATCCACTTAATTCTTTTAGCCTTTCATTTCTGATTCAGTTATTATATCTCAAAAAATATATATTTTGGGATCATGGTATCTACACCACTTCAATTTTAACAGGTTATATAAGGAGGTGAGGGTTTTGTTCATTGTCAAAGTAATAGCAAATAAGTTTACTGTGTTTAAAAGCAACAAAAATGGTCAGAACTAGTTTAGCTCATGTAAACACAGTATGCTTTATCTGGAGACCAATGTACTAATAATTATTAATGTTTAACTGATGTAACATACTGTTGTAGTGGAGCAGAGAACTAACTAGAAAGACTTTGGGCAACATTTTTTTCCTATTGAAGTTCTTGAGAGATGGCTACCATCTCTGTACTTTTGTGTTCTGCTTCTGTAACTGTGCATTTTCAGGCATCTTCTACTCCTAAACCATCTTCCACAATTCTCACACTGCATAGCATCCTCACTAGCTTCTTCCTCTCAGCCACACATTTTGTGACATGCTTTGTCATTCTCCCTCCTGAAGCACATTCCACACATTCAACACATCTACATTTTTTCTCTGCTTTTGACCTTACTTCCTGTACTAGCTGGTTCTCAATCAGACTCTGGCTCCAGGCTGCCCTTTACTTACTCCTATCTTGGGCTTCACTCATTCCAACTGCCTTCAAGTCTCTCTTCACTACATCTCTCCACCTCTTTTTCGATCTGTAATCAGCATGTCTCAGGGAGACACATCTTTGCCAAGTGTTCAAGACACTCCAGATATCTCTTTACCAGCTTAGTCTCAACGGTCTCACTTTTCTCTAACCATTCTTTATGAGATATACTCCTCCCACTGCCTCTGGTTTTTTGATGCCTATAACTGTGTGGATGCATCAGTGGTGGAAACTATTCAGCTTCTTCACATTTCTTCTTATAGATATAATTCATATAATTATATCTATATATATCTATACAGTTTTATCATGTAAGTTAGTACTAGGAATTGATACCAATCTAGTAGGATATTAATTTTGATAGAAAGGCCACATTACCAAATCAGATAATAGCCAATAGAAACTCATATGAACAGTGTCTTACTATTACTAAAGGGGAATCCCCTCGAAATTACGGGTGCTTCTATGTGTAAATTCTCTACATTACATCATTACTATTACATCTGTAATATACCTGTAATATTCAATAATATTATTATAATAAGATTACTGTATTATACCATAATATACACTGTAAGGAAATTTACATATAGAAGCACCCGAAATTACAGGTGGGAACCATAGGGAGAAGAAGGGGATATGCAAGTTGGCACATCAGCTCAGAACTGTCTGGGAATCTATTTGTTATGTTATTGGTGTGTATTCAGATATCCCATTTAACTGTAGATCTGTTTGTGTCAACAGATTTATGATCTGTCAGTGCCCTTATTCCAAACCTTACTCTTTCATAACTAGACCTTGGACCTTGGGAACTCAGGTATCTTCTTTGTTCAGGTCACCACACACCTTTTTTGCCTCTCCATCTGCCTGTTTCTCTGTATTTGTGGGTGTGGGTGTGGGTGTGTGGGTGGGTCCTCCATTCATCTGTCTCTTTGTCTGTCTATACATGCATGTTGTTTGATTTCTTTCCCTTGTTCAGGATAGATATACATGATGCAGTTGGCTCTAACATGGTCAATACAAGAAGTGGAGAGAGTCAATGAAGCCGTCAATGAGGAATGAATCTTAGACAAGACAAGGTTAGGACAAGTTGAAGTAGGTATATTCTCAGCTTTACCTCACAAATGCTGGGTCTAATTAATAGACATTTTCTTTTGATGTGGGCATGTGTGGAACATAAGATGCTGTGTAAGTCCATCTTACTAAGATCTCTTCATTACTTTCATAGAAGCAGATTATTTTATATCCAAGTATAGAAAGAATCATAATATGTGTGTATAATAGTTCCCTCGGCCTCTAGTGGTCTTTTTGATGTGAGGTCGGCTCAGAGAAAATTATCCTCTACAAGAATGCTTCATGTGGTTTTGTATTCAGGTTTGCATATGAAGGTCTGAAGTGACAGAGGTTGGTAGAGCCTCTAGTCTGACTGGAGGGAGAAGACCAGCTCACACCTGCCTCATGGGAAGAAATTTACTTTGTCATCTCTGATAAGGTAATTATTAATGAGGCTACTGAATATCTTCCCAGCTACATAGAGATATTATATGTGATATAAATGATATAAAGTAGTGTATTTCCACATTGGTATTGTGATTTCATCTAGTGAAGTTCTATTCTAAATGATGCACTGCAAGCATCTGCAATTAGTCACTCCGTGCAGATACACCATCCCTTTTTTTTTTTTTTTGTTTTTGTTTTTTGTTTTTTTTTTTGTTTTGTTTTTCGTCTTTGTTTTTTTTTGGGTTGGTTTGTTTTGTTTGTTTGTTTGTTTCCTCCATCCTGTGAAGATAATATTAGTGTATCAGTGATGTTACATTATTTTATGGAGAGTATTATCAGACCTTTGTGACTAGAGTTTAGTTTTAAAAGGGATGACACAATAATTAAGAGTTCTGGAAATATAGTTGTGTCCAATCATCTAGATTGCAACCTGGGAAACTTCCTGCTGTGGGCTAATGGAGTATTGCACTAATATTAAACATGTACTATGATTATTATTGTGTGGTGCATACACTACATGGTCCATAAGAGGAAAAGGTGGGTCATTGATTATTATTCAGACATTTTCATCTGTACATCTTCCTATTGTTATTGGTGGGAGTGATATCCTCCAGAGACTGGATGGAAGTGCTCTATATTATCTGCGGTTATAAAAATTGCTGGCTTGGTACCTGAAGCTCCTCCCACTGAAAAATGGCCAGTGCTGAACATACTTTAAAAAGTAAACTAAATTATGGACATGTGAAATATGACCCTCTTTTGGGGTGTGAGTACTTGTCCTTTGAGCTAGTGTTAGAAGATGCTTGCAGTGGTTCATCCTTCCTCTTCCAGACTAGAGGACCAAAAAACTGTTGAGTGTTTAAGGCCATTAATGATACAAGTTTGGACACTAAGTTTGGATACTAAAGTCTAAACCTTTGAATACTAAGTAATAGTAAGATGGTTTATGTTTTATTCCTAGGGAGAGGGGACCTGCAGGGGACCCCATGGCATTTGTGGGAACACTTCACTGTATTATATTTATGTAATGTGATGTGATTAGTGGTATTTTCAGTATATCTACTTCTTGTCCTAAATATCAGGAGATGGAGAGCATATATTAGTATTATTACATAAATACTTGTTACTTATGAGTATTGGAGCTAAACTAAGTCTGAATGAACTTCTACTGTACCTAAATTATTCAAATCATGTGATTATCATAATCCATGTAGTCAGCCAGTCAAGTTGGAGCTCTGGACATTGGCTATCGACCAGGGATCACTGCCAAAGAACTCAAATCATTGAATATTCTCTACTTGCTTGGTGCTGTAAGTATAACAGGAGTACTGTGTATATAAGAAGTACATGTGTGACTTGTGTTGAGTTATGCTATTTTACTCCTGAAGTATTGAGTGAGATGGAAGAGTGGACCATAGTATCCCCTCCCCTACTTGAGAAAACCACTATACTCATCATGTGCTAACTTCATTAGTAAATCTGCTAGAGCAGTTTTTTCCATATTGGAGTACACACAGCATATGGTAGTACATGTATTAGTAGCCACTTTTATGTGCCTTTATAGGTCTAGGTTGTAAAGAGTTAGTGGTTTTGAGGGTTCTATTTTATTTGTTTGATTGTTTACTTATTTATTTATGTATCACATACCCTTGCCACCCACTTCTTGTCTCCTTTCAATAATCCTAGTTACACTCCCTGGCACCTGAATGCACTATTTATTTGTTGTTCACTTTGATATTGTTGCAGATATGTAATGTTACTCCTAAATATGATTCTCTTTCTGGTATGAGGAAGAGATGGACAGAAATGGCTCCTCATTTATGACAATATGGAGCAGCCTGCAAGCTTCTTCAAAACAGCAGAAAAACTTGTCAAAGTGCTTGAAATCTTTCTCATTTATATCATTGGACCATTTTCCTGTGTGAGACATGGTGATCATTATGTTGTGTGTGTCTCGCCTTCCATGTAAAGATAATCTTGATATTAATGAAGTCACCTGCATGTTTTCTTTTTAGTGAAAACACTGTTATCATTTTGTAGCTCTTCCAGGAGCTTTTCTATGGTGTATTCAGATCTTCCTGGCATAACTCAATCACACTCCATCACTTGAAACCTATTTAAGTGTGTAATGCCATGGCTGACTGTCTCTGTAGGTACTCAGCCACTTTTAGCAAATTTTTATTTTGAGAAAATAATTTCATATGACATCATTATTTCACAAGTCACTTAATTAGAGATTGATACATGATACCAATCAGCCTATTAGGGTTTCATCCAGCCTTTGAGGGGGGTGACAGATCATGCAGTGCTGTGTTACACTACTTTAAAACTAAAGCATAGGCAGAGGTATAGGGGGGCAGAGGGGGCTACGCTCCCACAAAATAAGATAAGGGGGGCATTGCCCCCCTCCTAAAAAATTAATGATCCAAGCCTAGTAGCTATTACAACCATAAAACCACAATGAAAAGATCAGAATGTGCCACATACATAGCATTTGCTGACCAAAATTACAGCTATATATGCCTAAGGAAAACAACACTATCTTATTGATTTACTGTGACTGATGAATGATAGAATAATAACTTACAAAGAAGAAACAGATAAACTTGACCTACAAGAAATTGCCTCTTTCTTTATATCAGGTAACCAAAGAAGACAATGGTTTTGTTATTGTATTTTAACTGGCCAGCTGCCCAATGCTATAACACTAACACACTCCTACCCCCCAAAAACAAAAATGCTTCATTCGCTTATGTAAAGTGCATACTTCCAGTGAAATTTAACTGGTGAAAACAAGGCTCAAAAATAGATTATGTGAGATGAAGCCATGAGTATGAGGGTTAAGTGTCCAGAGGCTTACTTTTTAACCTTGAAGAATATAAGTCTATAATAGTAATTTAATACATTGTGTATTGTTTAGGGAGAAGTTGAGACATCTGGGAGAGAAGCTTCCCCTATGACCCCTCCCCCTCATATAATCAGTACAAATCAGCAAAGCTCTTCCTAGAATTCTAATGGTGGATTCACACACACCCAAGACCTATAGACCCTACATCCTACTTACACAACTTATGGATTCTCCTGATTCTAGGGATATTCTTCATCTTTGTTTGTTTGTTTGTTTGTTGTTTTTGTTTTTGTTTTGTTTTAGTGTTTTTAGTTTTATTAATTATTTTGTTTGTTTATTAATTTTAATGCTTTCAGGCTTGCAGTTACATTTACTTATCCCATATAGTGTAATGTGGCTAGCTCCCTATAAAATGTCCATACTTGGGTTAACAACCCTGGGCTCTGGGCTAGGTCACCTAGCTAGATAATGTAACAGTTATGCACCCAGACACCTTAGACTATAGATCTGTACCAAAGTGAACATGAAAATAATTATAGGAGTCTTCTTAGTGGACACCATCACAGTAAAATGGTCCTGATAGATTGTTAGCCTCCCACCATCCATTCCATGCTCCAAAATAGAATCAAGACCCAAAAAATTATGAGCAAATTTTGCATACTTATGTAAAATGCAAGCCTAAA
Organism: Diacarnus erythraeanus; assembly: GCA_964016965.1. Classification (NCBI taxonomy): domain Eukaryota; kingdom Metazoa; phylum Porifera; class Demospongiae; order Poecilosclerida; family Podospongiidae; genus Diacarnus; species Diacarnus erythraeanus. Next base: position 5,088,379 of record OZ024672.1, read on the forward strand.
TGGGCTCTTTCTCCATGTAACAGATTCAGATTGATTACATCATTGTCAATTGTGTACTCTATTGTTATTGTATTGTATCTAACCCTAGCCCTAGCCCATAGCAATAGTACAATTGACAATGATGTAATCTGAATAATCTGTTACATGGAGAAGGAGCCCCTAAAGGTCTGGACAAGTATAAAAAGATAGCAAAACACTACTATGAATTAGGTCAATTTTCTCTGTTGTTCTCAAGTAGGTCTTGGGGGTTGAAATAGAGGGAAGAGGACACACTACAGCTAGCCATTCATCAGCACAGAAAGGTCTGATAGAGTTGTATACCATTACCTCTTGACCCTTCAGCTCAGAAAACTCTGGTTGCCAGATCTTTATAATTGGAAGTGTTTTTCAGTATCAGCAAGTATACACCCTCACAAAAATGATGCCAGGCAATAAAGAACTACATCGAAAATGGAGAAACTTCTTAATCCATGCTATAATATATCTGTTTGAAATTCGATAATGATTACCAGTCATAAGCTGGAACAATAGTGTATCATAAGCATCTAGTTATAACCAACTGTTTATTGAGCTACATACTACAATGAAATATGTCTTTGAGGGAGTCGACTTTAGTGTCTTTGAATAAACACTTAAAGGAATTACCAGAGATAAGTGCTACAAAAATGGTGATGTTGTGTGGAGTTCTCCAACTGGATCATAGTTATGTTTTTGCTGATACAGCTGTCACCATGAAGCAAGACATCTTTCTCACCTAGACCTTGAGTATGGAAAAAGAAATGTAATTGGTTTATGACAATATTCATACCCTTTACTGTTTTCATTCTCAATTAGTAAAAGTTGATTTGGATTCACAACTGATGGAAGTATCAAGAAACATTATATTGGTCCAGGCTGTAATGGGAAATGTACAGAGTCTGTACTCTGAATGTTGCTTGATGAAGATGGTGGATAAGTTCTCCATCAGTTACAATAATATAATATCAGACACTAGCAGTGTAAAAGGATTGTCCTGTATCCACTTCACAGATGTTCCATTAAGGTAACTCTGATCTTATCAAGCAGCTACACTTCATCATCAATGATATGTTGGTGGGACAATGATAGCTATTTTGATGACATTTTTTAGCCTTGTAACGGTAAGGGTTGCTAGCACTGTGAGTACCATATCAGTGACTTTTGGATTATGTAGGGTGCATGCTTCCACTAAAAAATTAGTAAACTGCAGCTGAACATAATAATATTTATGGTGACACACTACAATATTGATGCCACTCAGGTCAACTTTTCAGTCCAATTGTATAGAGAAATTCTACAATCTCTTTCACCTGATAGCTAGTTGGCATAGCTATGTATGTGGTTTTTCCAATTCATAAATCCAGCCTATTTACCTGCAGTTGCTTTTGTGGTTGTTTCTTGATGAGATTGTGCAACAAAAACAGTCAGCTTAAAAACACTCTAGTGGTAGCAGTAGAGAAGCAACAGTACAGTACAACATAACTGACTATAAATCATGGCTATGGCACTAATATTGAATGAAAGAAGGACAGACTTCACCTTTTTTACTGCTGTAACTTGTATAGGATATTGTACTAGTTCACTATCAAATTTTTATGACTCACACTTACAAATAATTTTCATCATTAAATAAATTTTATTGATGTCAGATGACATAAAAATTGTCAAGACTCTAGCTACAGAGTCTCTGGCTGCACGAGCAATGAAGAAATGTGAAATAATTATTACACACACTGTACAAAATCTAACAACTCAAAGGACTTCTACTTTATTAGCAACTATCTTATCTACCGTTACTAGGCAGTTAGATTAATTGACCAACAGCTGAAGGTTTATTTATTAAGGTAGGAAGTTATCCTATAGCACAGGACGAAAATCGTTAGCTATCAGTCTGAAACGTAAAAAATGCGTCTTAGGGACATTAATAGATAGGTAGAGTACCTTACCTATAGGTTATGACACCCGTCCAAAGCGGAAAGCTATAGAAATCCCATTCCCTCTATATTTATAGCCCAGAACTACAAGATTACAACATACAAGATACACTCGATCAATGAGAGAAATTAATTTTTTACTTTATCATATACGCATGCGCAAAGGACCATAACCGGTCAAAGGTCATGGGTGTGGCTAATAATATCCCTGAAAGTGAAAAGATAATAGTCTACTTTGCATTTTGTACCTGTGACAATCAGCGTGAGCAATCCAGAGAAAAATATATCCCGGACCGAGGCTGTACTAACTCCAGAGGTAGGAGAAAATCTGGGAAGGCTATATCCTAAAACAGTGTGTGTGTGTGTGTGTTGGACTTTGTAACATATTTTTGCTCAACCTTTTGGCTTTGGAGCTAATATCTTTCAGTATAGTGTATGGGCAGAAAGTCAAACCACTGCTTCCACTCTCACAATTTGCTGACAAACTGTTTGTGTTTGCCTGTGATGTTCTACTATTAGTAAAATTGAAACTATCAAAATATGATTTCATAAAATGATTGCTTACAACAGTTCTTTCTACAAAATATTGGCCTATGGGCATAAAAATAATGAACTTTTCATGAATAGTTAATGAGGCAACTCTATATTTAAACCTTGCCTTCCTCTCCTGGAAAGGGGGGGTTAGAGGGGACATGATGTGGAGTCTTTTGTGAAATTCCTATCCTGATCCTTGTGGTGGGGGATCAGATTCTCTATCAGTTTTTGATGTGTCTAATTATATATGGGAAAGAAAACTAAGTGGAATAAATTAGCCACTGTGTACATTCATAAAATGTTTTGATGTTATAGGTATTAATTTGCCTCTCTTGTAGGATACTTTTTACTTATGGCTGGCTATACTTGTAGTGGATTGGTGCAAGTACTTTCACCTCACAAAGGACGCAACAGCCTTTATAAGCTTTCTTGAACTCACTCTACATAAAGTGTAGCTACACATGCTTCTTACAACATTATAGCATAATCATTTTGTGTGGTGAGAGACACTGTCTAACCTCAATGAGTCCATTATACTTAAATTATAGTCACATCTCTAAAGTATATCAGAGAGTACTATGTAGAAATGGCAAGGAGTTTCCCATAGCAGTAATATGAAAGAAGTCATCTTTGCCACTGTTAAACTGTTAATATACATATCTGTTGATATTTAGACTAAAGTTAGTGCATATTCCATCACTAGCTAGGATCTATACAAAATAATAATATTCTCTTTCCTTCATAAGACTAGCTCAAAAGTGAATCTTTTCTTTGAAGAATTGATCACTACTTAACTACCTGTGAAAAAAATTAGCCAATTTAAGTCATGACCATTTTAAAAACATTTTTGTTAAGCAATAACTTGGTATGGTAATTATTATGATATATTTTGTGTGGTTAGGTGACTGAGTTATGAATACTAGCTACTTGTAGATGTTGCAGAGCAGTATGTAGCTAGATACAGATATAGGATGTAGCATAGCTAGATATATTGCACTATTTAGAGTACTAACATAATTATTAAATGGATGAATTTTCTATGCACTCATAATAGTACATCCATTACACAATTTATTATAACCAATATTATTAGGCTCCAATTGTATATTTTCATTCATAAGAACAAAAATATCCACTTTACTTTTTTGCCAGAATCCTCCTAGCTGTAATGAAAATAATATGTTCAGGACATTCCTTCTCTCTTCTTTTCCTGCTGGCCTCTAACACATGAAATGATAGGCCATTCATGAAACTAATAAATGTTCTTACGTGCAGGTAATGACTCGTAAATTCTATTCCTCACACTCCCACGCTATGCTCACAGGCCGCTATCTGCATAAAAAGACTCAGTGGGAGATGAGACGTTCCCTTACTACCAGCCTGGAGTTAGAGGAGGACACATCCCTTCCCCTTACTGGGGTGGCCTTTTTTGGGATGGTGGTCATTCTTTGTGCCATCCACTCCTTCTGGAGGAGGAAGAAACCCTCCCTCTACCACAGAGTAAAGTTTTATAGTCCAAAATCTACTCGAAAGAACACTGGTATAAAATCTTATGTGGCAAATCATTCAACTAACTGTGTGTTGAAAACTGTCGGTGATGGTTTTAGCTGGATTCAAGACTCCATTTTTTCTGCATTTAGTTATGATGGATATGGAGCAAAGTTATCTCAGTTACTAGTGGTATTATCAGGAGATGAAGAATTAAATCCTGGACCATTGAATAGGGATGAGGATATTGGTGAGTAGTGTCCCACAAACCCTTTGTAAGATCTTATATAACAGACCCAGCTAGCTACCAATCTTTTTTTCTCCTTTCAAATCTAGAGGAACTGACGCTTTCGTGTATAATAGTGTTTTTCAGGTTAAGTGGTTAGCTCCAGCTAGAGAAGTATAACCATATAATTGTGGCGTGGGGGGAGGGATTATATTTATTGTCCTCTAGTGTGGAATGTTTGCTGAATAATTTATTGCTGTAATGTTTTATAGGTGCTGGTGTGGACACTACTCCCTTAGGTATGTTGATAGAATATTATTACAGTATTATAATAATTTATTAACCTTTTAGCTGTTTGGTTTAACTGGTTATGTATGAATCAATCCTTAGTTTGTTCTTACCAGACTTTACCTACTTATGCAAGCATGTGGAATCTTAAACCATCTTGATTTAGAAATCTCCAGTCATCCTTTTCACTTCATACTCTCCAGCATATTCAGGACACATATTCCAGGTGCTGTATTCCTCTTTGTGTGGGGGATATAAAACAACTACTGTCCTTAATAATATGTATTCAGCCATATTGATTTGTTGGTCATTCTTGAAAATACTTAAAACACTACATTGCCTTGTTGCTGTAAGTGGTTGGCTAGGATAATCCTTGTTTGTGTACTGCTCTCATTATTAGGGTTTTAAGCAGAGGGTGGTGCAAAGGAGAAGCTTCTCTCCAAGAGTCCTTTAGCTTCTCCCACATTTTTTATAGTCCCATTTGTACTTGTAAGATCAGAAGAGAAGTGCTTATAGTATATATGTTTTGATTATACAAGTTCGTTATCATGGTACATAGAGCTAGCCTTATACTATAGCTAAAATTTATTTGAGTAGTCAGCCTTATACCATTTACAGCTGTCTGTTCAAAGTAGACTTCTTATTTTAAAGTTCGGTTTAAAGTTCTTGAGCATAATAATAATTTTATCTGTGATGTGGAGACCAGATCACTGGTGTTTAAATTACACTTGAATTCATCTCAGACACTCTAAAAATATGCTGGGGGAGCATGCCTCTGGACACCCTTAGACAGATACTGTGTGGTCACAAGTCCAACATTCAATTGATTTTGGAGCATATCCCACTTAAATTCTTCCTAGGAAATAAAATGGAACCATGTATAATTGCTTAGCTGTAACTATATACCACTGCTAGTATAAATAGCTAATTTAGCTAAATCAATATTTCCTATTCCTGATATTCATTATTTATTTCACTCCAGATATAGATGATCTTGCAGATGTGCTAACTGAGCTGGGACCTGTAGAATCACGTTTCTACGAGATAGGCATTATGTTACATTTGAAGCCTGATGTTTTGAAAGGGATTCGTCGTCTAAACCCAGAGTCGGGAATGAGTGACATGATCACTGAGTGGCTGAACAGGAATTACAACAACGAGAGATTTGGTGATCCCTCGTGGAAAGCTCTCGTCATTGCTGTAGCTAAGAGGCTAGGAGGAGCCAATGAAGCATGTGCAAGAGACATAGCCACTAATCACAGAATATCAGGTTAGTTTATTCATAGTGCTGGGTGGTTTGTGGCATGCTCTATTTAAGGAGAAATATATGTAATGATGAGATCACAATGCACAAACTAGAGAGGCATAGACACTCGGAACTAAGTATAAGTGGACAGTGAAGATTAACATCTTGTATTGACTGAATAATTATGATTATGAATAGTACTAGCACAATTCAACCATTCCCTCTCTTTGAGGGGGATGAGGAGTTGATGAAATTGAATGGTGTACTCCAAACACTCCCCTCTCCTTACATACTATGAGCATTGAGCTACAATAATGAGCATCATGGCACCTAAAGACATCTGAACAGGATTTATGTAGGGAGAGGATATTTGTATGGTTAATTTTACTATTATACTTATCATCAACTTCCCGTCAAACAGGGTGAAGGAAGGTTGTATTGTACAATTACTATCACTCAATCATTACCAGATGTTAGAAATTATAGTCTGACATCAGACATTTTTGACCCATTCATGCTTCTGCAATTACTTTATTATGTGTTAGAAGATAATGTAATAATTTCTTAGTCTCCATGCCTAGGTTTGTGATGTATTACAGGGGAGTAGAAGTAGGGGGTGCAAGGGGTGCAAGTGCACCCTCACTTTTTTATTGGGGGTGTATTGCACCCCTACTATTTCAAAAGAAATCTTATAAGAATTATTTTAAGTTCACTCATGACACGCAATGTGAACTTTCTGATGAGATTTCATGTGATTTTCAATAATATAGATGTTGCTAAGAAAGGTGCAGTACACAAGGTAACATCCATTCAAACCATAATTTTGTGAAGCCATGAATGAAACACCATCCTATTTTTAGAGATACACAAGCTTTTGAGACTCTGTCTAGTTGTTCCAGTTACTTTAGTCACTTCTGAAAGAATGATTTCAGTCCTAAAACAGCTACTGGTTTATCTAAGATTTACAATGACTAAAATGCATCTCAATGACTGCTTACTTCTACATGTACACAAGCACTTAACTGATGCAATAAACTTGAGGACATTACTTGTCACTCGTAAAGTGGAGAGAAGCAAGCATTTTGGCTCTTTTTAATATAACTAGCTAGTATCTTTCATAGTTAAAACTAAAACTAACTTTCATATACTCTCATGTCCAAAAATTCATGCACCCCCACTTTTTACTAGTTTCTTACTCCTCTGTAGTATATATATAATAACAATACATCAGTATTCTCTTTATGCCCTTTTTCCCTCTTAGTTCATAGTTCTCAAGTCAATACACCTGGTGAAGAAGTGAAGTCTAAATTATTCACTGAAGATAATGCAAATTGTAAGGTTTATACACCTGTAAAATTCTGTTTTATTTAAAGGGTTCAAGTATACTACTGATCATAGATATATAGCACTGCCTTGGAACAGTCACACAAAAACTCACACTCATTCAACTTTCAAGTAGACATTTATCCCATAGAGAAAACATAATACATGTAGTAACTATATTGAGCATCATGAAATTCATAATACATGTAGTAACTATATTGAGCATCATGAAATTCATAAACTTTGCACTGTGGTTAACAGTCTAGCTACTTCCACTTAACGCCCACTTTAATTTCCTCCTTCCACATACTATTCAACTTTTCTATAGCTACATCTATACAAGGCCTACCTATCTCTGTATGTATGTATGTATGTATGTATGTATGTATTTATACCTCTGCCAAAGCCGATCTCCACCTCTACCAAAACCCATCTCTACCAAGGACTTTCTATAGCTAGGACCATCTATATCTATTCCAAGATCCATATATATCATGGCTAAAGACCCATCTACGTATACTGAGTTTATTTTTGTTTATGTCATTCACGAATTGGCTATCTATATCTATTCCAGGGTCTATATGTATATCATGGCCAAGGACCCATCTATACTGAGTACAAATCCAGATAAGATTTGAAAATACTGAGTTCAAATCCAGATAAGATTTGAAACATTTTTGTTTATGTCATTCATAAATTGAAAAATATTAATTATATTATTATTATGTATAAATAATGTAGCTGATGCCATCCCAGTCCATTCAACTGTTAAAGAGCAAAGGTTTCCATACCTGAAAGCAGAGAACTTGACAACAGAACAAAGAGAAGAATTGATAGCCGAATTAACAATAGAGAGTGAAGATATGCGATCAAAATTTGCAACTCTTGTTAGTCTAACAAATAAATCACTGCAAAATAATAAAGTTTCTGTTAGCGAGTTGACCGTAACATTTAAAAATATAGACTTGGAGGAATTGGTCAAGATATTAGAAGACGAGACTGACATGAATAAGGCTATGTTAAAAGCGAGTGATTTTTGGTCATTTTTTGACTATGAAATAGTGAAAAGCATTATTAGTAGTCATTGTGCTGATTTACAGCAAAAAATGGAATCATATGAATCAGATTTCAAGACCTACTGCGAGAGAAGACTTTGTGAGGTCCCTGAGGACAGTCTAAAAGCTAACATACCTTCAAAAACATCTAATTTACATGTTAAAATAGATGAAAACTTCAAAATTAAATTGTGTAAAATAAAAAGAATTGAGGCTAGGTTATCTCATTTACTAGACAAGCGTTTATATATCCTAAAAGTTGAAGATGGCTGCATAGAACTTGTTTTTGACTATTTTGGTAGAATAAAGTTGACATTACCATTAAATAGCCAGCAAGAAGAGGAATTATCAGGAATGGGAGTATTGAGACTGTACGATGATAATCAGGAATATTACCGTGCACCAACACAAGTACGATCATCATCTCCATCGTCACAACAATCACAACTACCTTCAACAAAGCAGTTGTCATCGAATACACTAACTACGGGAGGTTCTGATGTTCCTCCATCAGGTATTAATCAACATAATTCATAATAGTTAAATGATAATTGTTATAATATAAATTATAGAGATACCAAGACTTTCACTACCATTGAAGATTGGAAGTTACCCTGTCAAAGCTGGATCTACAGTGAGTGACAGCTACAAAGGTTAGTTCATAATGAAAGGTCTTCTACTTTTGAAATGAATTTAATAATGGCATATCATGTCCATCTTATTGTGAATACTAGCAGTCTGAGTTAGAAAAGTTGGCTAAACACATTGATATGTGAGGAGCGTTCCTTTTAATTATAAACAAGTCAGAGCTTTGTGTAATGTACTTACCAGGCAAGCTATCCTTTAACATGTAGTCCTCTGTTCTAATTCCTGTTATACTGCATAGAGGGTTAGCCTTAAAATATTATAAGGATTGCTTGATGTTTGTGACTATTGTGGATGACAGCACCTATATACCTAATGATAGATTATGCACAACGGCAAAGATCATCTTCTCTCCTTAGGTCTATCTTAGTAAGCCTGTAGCTAGTACATATGGTACTATAGTACAACATTATAATAGATAAGAAAGGTTATTGATTCAATCTCTACCTACCTTAATGGGTAAGTCAGTGTAAGCAGCATAATACCTGTAAATTTATGGCTTGTAACCACAGAAAGATTTTCCAGGATAGATTGTAGGGGGTGAAGTTCCTGATAGGTACTGTCACCATAGTAGCTCTAGTTTTCAGCATCTAACAGCTATATATAGCTAGTTAGCAGTCACTGTTAAATTGGAAAAATTCTCATTCATTCAGTAATAGTCATGGTCAAGTAGGTAGATGATATGGAGCATTCTCAGTAGAAATAATGGAGGACTCGATGGTAGGATAATAGTTGCCTGCAATAAAGATTTATCCATTAATTAATTCAGTGTTTCCCTGTTACTCCACTATTGAATAATTGTGCAGGTTAGTTCTTACTAGAACATGAATGGGTGTTTAGTTGTTATTTTGTGTAACGAATAATGACATATTTTGATCTTTCTCTTATTTCTAAGGAACGATGACTCATTTCCATGTTAATAATAATGATTATTCTACAGGTTCAGATTCTGGTTATAGAAGTGGTCCTTACTCCACAACACATACTGATAGTGAGATGGTGTCAGATCCTGATGGAAGAAGATCACACTTCATTGCTAAAACCATGGAATTAGAGTATACCAAGGTACAGTGTAATAGCAACAATTAGGCATAATAATAATATACACTTCACTTGTGATGGTACTACTACAAGATAAGTATGTTCCTTCCTAAATAATCTTCATAATTCTATGACTGCTTGAAGCATCTGTTTATCACCAGCTGCTAGAAACCTTTTGAGTTCATTCTGAATCTTAATAATGTTGAATTACCCCATGTTTTTAGTGCACATTTCACCACTAAAAATTATAGTTAGAATTTTGGAAGCTAAGAAGGGCACATTTTTCTCATTAAGCAGTGACTTACAGAGGATGTTGAAAACCCTAAGAGCCAACAAAACTTGTGGAGGCCTTTCAAAGACTTACGGAACACATACAGAAGCCTTGTAGAGACTTTCCAAACAATTGCAGAACTCTTGTGAATCCTTTTAGAGCCAATGGATCTGCAAGTTTTCTATGAGTCTGGCAAGTCATTTCATACATAACAGTAGAAAAATAAGCCCTTTTTGACTTCAGCTACTAGTTCTTTGTAAACCACTTGCTGTAAAACAGACTCAGTCAACTGAGTACAATAACTGGTATAGTTATGCTAAGTATGGGACCAAGAGCATATCAAGTCATTCCTAGATAAAACTCTAATAATACATGACCGGATATAAGAAAATCAGGCGGAACGCTGGCACACAATAATTGGCTACATAGCATTTTTGTCATTAATGTTGAAATTTTTTTTACAAAAGACATAGCTATTGTCCTTTATCATCTAACCTATGGCAAAGTTTAAAGCTCAGGTGCTCAATAGAAGGGCTATAAGCCTTAGAAGTGAGGGGGGTCAGGCTAGCTATAGGCTTACAGTAGCTATGCATGCTTTTAGCCTGCGTAATAGTGGCGGTAAATGCCAGCTGAAGATCTTCACCAAAGTTGTGCTCTCTTTTCACTTCTTGTCACTTGAGTGAGGTCAGAAGCAAAGAAGTTTGCTATCTCCTTCAACTACAGAGGGAGAGAAGAGTGAGATTAGACGGTAGGCATTTCAAGGGCTATTGCTGCTGAGCCAGGTATAATAGTATGTTTAAGGAATTATATAATAAGTAGAGCAGCTGTAGGCCCACCCTAGGCCCTAACCCCCAAAAAACTCTTTTGAGCCTGTAATAGTAGTGCACCCCCCTTTTCAAAGGTCTCTGTACAGGCCTGACAGACTGGCAAATATAAGGAAGGAAGAAGAAAAGATAATAATTGCAACTGTTTGTGTACATGGTTCCTAACTATCCATGTTGGATTCTGCATAGTTAACTGAACATGAAGATATAGATATACAAGTATGTGACTGGATTTGCGAAAACCTGTCATAACTCGGGTGATACAAATTATTAGTTATGGCATTTTTTATCATTTTTGTCAAAATTCATGAATAGTATTATTATTGCATCTAACCCTACTGCTACTCTTCTGTTATTTACCTGTGGCAGTCATAAACCCAGGTAATCTGTGAAAAAAGGCATGCAAGGCTTCGTATATAGAGCCAGTTACTATGCATACTAAAAATGCACGTACATGGCACACCAGCCTTTCAGGTGCTGTCTCCAAAACGTCTGCTCAGTTTCTGTTAGAAGATAAGATGTGTAAAAGCCATAGCTAACTCCTTGAACTCCTGGCAGCAAGATAACATTGGGTCGGACAGCCATGCCTTCAACAAGCTTATCAGCAAATATATGAGACTTCCTTCAGCTTATAATAAATAATTAATTTCCTTTACCAAGTATGATGAAGGCTTTGATAGAAACATTCTCTCAAGGGACTCTACAGGTAAAGTTCATGTGCATACAACAACAACATGACATAATAGATTTTGATGAAGTCTTTGATGAAGATGCTGGTGATGACATCCCATCTTTTTTCGCCAGCTTAGAAATCTTTGCCACACTCACAACAGCCTATAACCACTAAAGCAAAAACAAGTCAACATCACTGGACCACAGTACCATGCACGATTACAATATTGTCACCAACAAGGACCCCAGCCAAGTCTTTCAACTGTGTGTTAGAATGAAACCCATGTTTTAATAACTAGCTAACTCTTAGGAATAACTCACTGAGTTCTTGCGGAGGGGGTGTGGTTGTAAGATAAACATTTTTTTTTTCTAAAGAACACTAGGAGACCAGTGTACTTCACTGAGTAGGGATGAGCTGGATTTTGTTGTCCTGGGGCAAATTATGGCCACCCTACATTGTGAAAACAGGGTGGGAAAGAAAACAAAACACCAGATCACATCTAGGAGACACAACAGGTTGTCATTTCATCACCTGAAGTTCAAGATATGCTGGTCAACAACTCTACATGACATTGGTTGTGTCTAAAGGTTGAATTAAAAAAAAACATGCCTCAAAACTTTTATTCCAGGAAAGGAGAGATTTGTTGTCCTGAGGTATCTACTCAGTAGTGGTGCTGGGTTCCAGAGAGCATGGCTACTACAATAGGTTGCCACACAGTGCCTTGTCCTTTTAGGAGATGAGAAATGTGGTCAGGTTTCTGTGTGGAACTAGCTATGCAGAACATAATGCCATTTTGCTACTAGGACGGATCTCTGGTTACAAACGGGATGGTCTGCAGCTTTTACCATAAAAGTAAAACATAAAGCTTGGTGTGTATAGTTAGGTACATACTACCTTTTTTGCAGTCTGTTTAGATCATCTACAAGGCATCCTGTGATGAATCTTGGCCTAGGGCAGCAGCTTACAGCACCTTTGGTGCTCTCTGGCAGACCCTTACCCTTCACATTACTGTGATTAAAAACTGACTGACTGAGGGAGACTTTTCTTGACAAGGACTTGCCAATTTCCAGGATTGTTTGGCACCAGGAAGCCTGGACACTTCTCTTTTGATGCTGAAATACTTTAGTTGATGATCACCTTGCAACAAATCCAATAACCCTTTCAATCCCCAGCAGCCAGGACCAATGTACTTCCTCACCTCCAGGAAGTGTGGGATTTTAGCATTCACTGCGAAGCAACAGGTAAGCTCTATAAAGAAAGAAAAAAACCGATGGATTATTGGCAAGCCAATTACCTTATTGATGAAGGGGTCAGCATAGGAAAGGGAAGAACATTACAATTAGTTTGCTTTATCACTTCCTGACCAACCACAATTTTGTAGAGAAGAACATCACTCTGCACACTGACAACTGCCCAGGGCAGAACAAGAATTATTTTGTATTACATTATCTTGCATGGCAGGTCCTGAGCAGTTTAAGTCAGCATGTCAAGATTTCCTTAATGCTTGTTAAGTTTGGACCAGATTGGGTGTTTGGCTTAGTGAAACAGAAGTTTCGAAGGACAAAAGTTGGCTTTTTTGATAATATAGTACAGGTGGTGGAGGACTCTGCACATGTCAGTTTTGACCAACTAGCAGTCAAAATACCAATTTTTGGCAAAACATCAGAACTGGTCACCATCCTCAATCAACCTTCCTCCAGAGCTCCATACTGAGGGATTGCATCATGCAAGGCAGACATCCACTTCACTGCAGAGAGAAAGTTTTTCTCAAACCAGTAGTCCCAAACTCTTTGGAAACAGCCAGCCCCATCCATCTTCCTATCACATGTCATACTACCTAGTAAAAGTCAGTATAACACCTTGTATTTAGACTAGCTATTGCGATTATTTTTTTCATAAATTTGATCGATAACTGGCCTCCACCTACGATCCGGGTAACCAAGAATCCTCATATGTGACTGACCTCAGTGACCTTCAGTGGTTTATGTTTAGTAAACATGCTTACTCTAACATCTTTAAAGGGTAAGTGATAGATAGTTATCAACTTTTAATAGCCTGAGGTAACTGTAAGATAAAGACAAATCATTGGAAAGCCTTATGAATTAAGTTATCTTCTAATACACTGAAATTGCTTGCAATTGGACAGACAAAGTTGAAGATATTTCATGAATAATGATTTGTGGGTGTTTACACACACATGCATCCTAACCACTCTCAACTCTCAGCCTTGCTAAGTGGTGCTGGTTTGTTATACATTTATAGTTATACCACTCAACCATACTCTCTGTGAAGTTGATCTTTAGCTACAACATACAGAGATTCAGCTTAACTTCTAGTAGAAGAGCTAATTTCCTACCTTGAAGCCAAAACACTACAATTCTTTCACCCTCATTGACTAAGTTTTCTATTTGCTATTTCTATCCATTTTTAAGTGTTAGTTTTCCTGTCCTTTTGACCCCCCATAAACATTTTCTAGCTATTCTAAGCCTAAAAACAACTTAGTGACAGAATCACACAACTAACATTTCTCAAATCTTCTACTCATGGTTTTGAATAAAGCATGGTTAGACATAGATATGTTTCGGACTATTACACATGTAAATTGAGCATCTTAGCAACTCCTTCATTGCTCAATTTTTCAGTTGTAAGGTTTATAAGGGAGTGATAAAGAGGTGTGTGTATCTTCAAAACATAACACAAGTATTGACTTCAACTTTAAAAGACAGCGACTTTAATAATTTCAAAAGGTAACTACACAATATTTTGGTCCCCGTTATGACAAGTTTTCTCAGGTAAAGTCACATATAATTATAAGAAAGAACAGTGGAAGAGAATCTAGTCATTCCTACAAAGAGTGCTACTGCATATAATCTGGACCAAATTAGTAACATGATAGTACTAAATACATTATTTCCAGCAATTCCCTGTAGATACTTTATCATGGCTGTAATGACCTTTACAAATCATTAATGTTTTGTAGTGAAATAATGGTAGTTAGCTAAAATATTTCAATACTATTTAAATACAATAGAATCTGAATGAGGAATTCTTGCAAATGGTTGATAAAGCAATCCAGTTACCTACTACGAGTGTAATGCATGTGAAGGCTATTGAAGGAGACTTGAAAAGTATTATAGAAATGATTGAGAATAAGACAACTAGCTATAATCCAATGGATAAAGATGAAGAAGGTAACACAGCTCTACACTGTGCAGCTGTTTGTGGCCATTTACATATAGTCAAGTACTTTGTCGAAGAACTAGAATTCAACAGTACAATACCAAGTCGTGACAACATCACACCACTTCACTATGCAGCTTCTAAAGGTCATCAACACATTGTACAATATCTATTAGAGGACCAACAAGTCGAAGCACTATGTCATGATAAATATAGTTATACTCCGCTGCATTATGCCTGTTTGGAAGGTCACATTGGAGTAGTACAACAACTAGCAGATAATATCGAACAATACTTGAGCGAGAATGAAGAATGTAACTCTTCTTGTCAGGATGAAGAAAACTGTACTCCATTACATTTAGCAACAGCCAGAGGACATTTTTCTGTCATACAGTATCTTGTTCAGGACAAAGAATGCGATCCAATGTGCAAAGAGAAAAATGGTATCACTCCCCTCCATGTTGCGGCATTTTATGGACACCTTAAAATAGCTAGGTTCTATACCATTGTCCACCATTGTGATTCACTAGTGAAAGATTCTTTAAATGACACACCACTTCACCTTGCAGCATTAGAAGGTAAACTAGATGTGGTAAAGTTCATTATAGAGGATCTAAATTGTGAAGCTGATATTAGGGGCCAGAAGGAAAAAATTCCTCTTCATGATGCCAGTCAAAATGGACATCTTGATGTTGTGCAATACCTTGTGGATACACATCACTGTGATCCACTTTGTCAAGATGAAAAACAAGTAACTCCATTGCATTTAGCCTCTCAAAATGGCCATTTAGATGTAGTGAGATACTTCACCACTGTCCACCACTTTAATCCACTAGTGAAGAATACTAACAATGACATACCTCTTCACTTTGCTTCATCAAATGGTAAACTAGATGTTGTGAAGTTCTTTATAGAGGATCTAAATTGTGAAGCTGAAATTAGGGGTCAGTTGGGAAGGATTCCTCTTCATCATGCCAGTTCTAATGGGCATCTTGATGTTGTGCAATACCTTGTGGATACACATCACTGTGATCCACTTTTTCAAGATGAAGAAAGCCTGACAACTCCATTGCATTTAGCCTCTCAAAGTGGTCATTTAGATGTAGTGAGGTACTTCACCACTGTCCAACACTGTAATCCACTAGTGAAGGATACTTACAACAACACACCTCTTCACCTTGCAGCATTGAAAGGTAAACTAGATGTAATGAAGTTCTTTATAGAAGATCTATATTGCAAAGCTGATATTAGGGGTCAGTTGGGATGGATTCCTCTTCATCATGCCAGTGAAAATGGACATCTTGATGTCGTGCAATACCTTGTGGATAGACATCACTGTGATCCACTTTGTCAAGATGAAAAACAATTTACTTCATTGCATTTAGCCTCTCAAAATGGTCATTTAGATGTAGCAAGGTACTTCACTTCTGTGTACCACTGTAATCCACTAGTAAAGAATATTTACAACGACACACCTCTTCACCTTGCTTCATTCAAAGGTAAACTAGATGTGGTAAAGTTCTTTATAGAGGATCTAAAATGTGAAGCTGATATTAGTGGTCGGTGGGGAAGGACTCCTCTTCATTATGCTAGTTTTAATGGGCTTCTTGATGTTGTGCAATACCTTGTGGATATACATTACTGTGATCCACTTTGTCATGATGAAAAAAACCAGACAACTCCATTGCATTTAGCTTCTCAATATGGTCATTTAGATGTAGTGAGGTACTTCACCACTGTCCAACACTGTAATCCACTAGTGAAGAATACTTACAACAACACACCTCTTCACCTTGCAGCATTGGAAGGTAAACTAGATGTGGTGAAGTTCTTTATGGAGAATCTAAATTGTGAAGCTTATATTAGTGGTCGGTTTGGAAGGATTCCACTTCATTACGCCAGTCAAAATGGACATTTTGATGTTGTGCAATACCTTGTGGATAAACATCACTGTCATCCACTGTATCTAGATGAAAAACAAGTAACTCCATTGCATCTAGCCTCTGCTAAAGGTCATTTAGATGTAGTTCGGTACTTGGTATACTTTACTATTGTCTGTCACTGTAATCCACTAGTTAAGAATTCTTTAAATGACACACCTCTTCACTGTGCTGCATCAACTGGTAAACTAGATGTGGTGAAGTTCTTTATAGAAGATGTATATTGTGATGCTAATAGTAGTGGTTTTAAAGGAGGGATTCCTCTTCATCATGCTACTCTAAATGGACATCTTGATGTTGTGCAATACCTTGTGGAGACACATCACTGTAATCCACTGTGTCCAGATACAAACCAGATAACTCCAATGGACTTAGCCTATTCCAAAAACCAATTACATATTGTTACATATTTTCTTACAAAAGTTACTACTCACTAATTTAAAGGAAGTTTATGCTAATGGAGTATTTCTTTTATGCTGAAATTTTTATTGTCATAGTATTTATTATGGGAAATTCAAGATATAGGATGTGTCAATACTAGTGAAGTATTTCACTTAGGAGAATTAATTCTCTAACAAGACATATGTAAATGAAGTGTCTTCAGTCATACTGTTTTTATTGTTGTATCATTGACATTCATGATGATAAAGTCAATAATGAGGAAAATAACTATCAATTATCTCACCCACTGTGATTGTCTATATACTCTCTCTCCACTGAGGTGAGTACACTTCTTCAAAGTTAGAAACTACTTTCTTGTGTCCATGAGACTGACAGTTACTGTTTAGTAAAACAGTTTTTCCAAATATTCATGCTTTCATCGAAGGAGTAACAGGCTATATTTTTATTAATAAACGTTCTTGCTTATGAGTCACTGGAAAAGGCAAAATCAACATAACTTGTGTACACATGGTCCTTTGAATACACATCACTTGTGGTACTTCAGTACACATGAGTGCACATGGTTCTTAGACTACACATACTCATCAGTTCTTCACACCTTATTCATTCAAGTAATGACATGCTAAGAGGAGACTAAGTATTTGATGTATAGTACCAGATATATTATAGAGGTAACATACAAGATCAAATGTCTTACTGTGCAATTTAGAAAGTATTATGAATCATATTTGGTGGAACAGTGAACAGTGGAGTTTATCAAATATGTGAAGAGAAATAAGTCAAGACTCCAAATAAGAAAGAGAAAGAGCTCTTGCTTTACTACCATTATCAGCACAAGATGAAGTGACAATCTTCTATTCATTGTTGGCAAACTTGGACAAGTGGAATTTTCTAATGTCCTTTATTCTTTTTTTCAGTTAAAGATTCCATTTTTAAAGAGATCTTTGATCACTGTCAAAAGAGCATATAAGTGTGATTTTAACTTGACAAGTGTTAAAACACTTAGAGAGTTCACCTACAGACTACAGAAGTATACTAAATCACTGATGGGAATCTCTAGGTAAGTAAGTTACCTAAGGAAGGGACATTATGACTTTACAACTTGTGTTATATATCTCATGCATAGGAACTAACTGGTACTGAAGCAGCAACATTAAATACAGAGAAGCCTAACCCTCCATTAGAATGTGGTAAGTACAGTCTAATAATAATGTGGTAAACAGCCATTATTAGGTTAGTGTCTTTAGAGGACACTTTCACATTGCATCTTTAGAAACACACATTTCAATAAGCCAATGTGTCTTGATCAACAACAAAAATAGTTTAATTAATGCTAACACAGTATGCTTTATTGTACAATCTCTGTTGACTGATGTATTAATATTAGCATCCATGACATTGTTTAACTGATGCAACACACTATTGTAGTAGTACTACAGAGAAGTAACTAGTATTAATTTGAAAACATTTTTGTGTGGATGTAAAAGATGCCAATATTAGAGTATGTCAGTCAAGTGCCACTATAATTCTTCAATCCCCAGACCTGTCACTTTCAGTTTATTATTTCCACACACACACACAAGCACACACACACAAGCACACACACACAAGCACACACACACACACACACACACACACACACACACACACACACACACACACACACACACACACACACACACACACACACACACACACACACACACACACACACACACACACACACACACACACACACACACACACACACACACACACACACACACACACAAGCACGCACACACAAGCACGCACACACAAGCACGCACACACAAGCACACACACACACAAGCACGCACACACAAGCACACACACACAAGCACACACACACACAAGCACGCACACACAAGCACACACACACAAGCACACACACACACACACACACACACACACACCTTAAAGTCTTTTTGTCTCTCTTCACTGCATCTCTCCACCTCCTTCTCGAGCCTCCACCTGGACATGCTTAGGATAGCCAGGAGACTCATCCTTGCCTAGTGTCCAAGCCACTCCAAATTTCTCCTTACCAGCTTAGTCTCAATGATTTGTACACCTCACTACTGCTCTCTAACCATTGTTAATGAGGTGCACTCCTCCCACTACCTCTTATTTATAACGCTTAACACTGTGTGGATGCATCTGGGGTGGAAACTATTCAGCTTCTTCACATCCCTCCAGAGTGGTTCCCAGCACTTGCTATCATAAAGCAACACAGAAAGCACACATTCCCTATACACATTGATTTATCTCGGTGACAACTGACAGGTGAGCATCCTTGAAAACAGCCTGTCTAAAATTGTTTATGTGGAGGATCCTCATTTCAGGAGATCATAGACAGTTGGCATTATTGTAAAATAGAATTTTCATCTATAGTTATATTTTTCTATCTATGTATATAAGTTAGTACTGGGAATTGATATACCTTCTAATCTAACATTAATCTGGTGGGAGTCCACAGATTAATTCTTAAGGAATTTATACATTCACCAAATCAGCTAACAGCCAATAGAAACCCAATTGTATGAACCTCATGGAGTATCTTACAGTTGGTGTGTAATTATTGGTATATTTTTGATTAATTGGCATGCTTTCTGCTTAACTGTTGATCTGTTTGTGTTGACAGATTTATGTCCTGTTGGTGCCCTTACCTCCAAAATTTACTCCACAGCCAGACCTGGGGAACTCAGGTATTTTCCATGCTGAGGTTATCTCCATGCCTGTTTCTCTGTATCAGTTATGGTGTGTGTGGGTGTGTGTGTATTTCAGTCTCTTACATGTCTGTCTGTACATGTTCTTTTTCTGTTCAGGAGGATAGACTTTATTGATATGTATGATGCAGCTGACTCTAACATAGTGGTCAATACAGGAAGTGGAGAGGTGATGAGAATACTGCCTAGAGTTAATGAAGCTGTCAATTATGAATTGATCTCGCAAGGTTAACATCTTGACACTGCTTCCTAATAAAGTTTGAAGGGATAGAGGTAAGGTATGCTTTCAGCTCTACCTCATAGATGTTATTCATTGTGGGTCCCTACCCTTTAATTAAAAGACATTTCCTTTGGGTTTATGGGTGGAGCATAAAATAAATCAAAATCTCTTTATTCCTTTCATAGAAGCTATCATAAGTATAGGAAGAATCAGATGCATGTATAATGGTTTCCGGGACCTCCAGTAGTCGTTTTGACGTGGGTCACCTCAGAGAAAATTTTATCTTCCATAAGAAGGTTTCATGTGGTGTTGTATTCAGGTTTGCATATGATGATAGTCTGAAGTGACAGAGATTGGTAGAGCCTCTGGTCAGACTGGAGGGATGAGACAAGCTCACACCTACCTCATGGGAAGAAGCTCTCTTTGTCATCTCTGATAAGGTAAGATGACATCAGCACTATGTTTGTACTGGATAGTGAAGTAGGTGAAAGTTGAAGTTAGTTGGAACAATGTACAACCACTTCTTTTTTAATATACTCTATTCAGGGCACTAAACACCTATTTATTTAGAACCCACAGGACATTTAAACATCTCCTCAATAAAGAAACACTATCTAATGATATTTTTAGGATATCATCTCCAGATATTATTAATGACGCTACTGAAAACCTTCCCAGCTACATAGAGATGTATGTATAATAATAAATACTGTATTTCTAAATTGGACTGTTTGTATTGTATATTTCATTAGAAGTTCCTATTTACTCACTAGTGCAGTTGACCTTTGTACTCCAACCATTATAAGGCTAGCAAGTATAGACCTGTGTACCTTATGTAACACATTGTTCTTTTGCACACATTTACATGAATACAGTGAAGGCATGGCTGCCATAGCGGGACCCTTGGCAGACATTTAGTCTATGGTCTGCCTAAAGGACTTCTTTAACAGCTTAGATTGTGAGAATGTCTACACTGAAGAAATGTTTTCCATGGTTGTGGTCAAGGAACAGATTTCAGATCTACTTACATACTGAACTCATGAATTGCTGGAATCGAGGTAGGCCTTCGACTTTCTTTTGTACTGTCACCTCTGAATTAAAGATAGCTTCTATATAAAGCACAGTTTCCAACGTCCCAGTGTGTCCTTTAGGAGAGGCTCCACTTCATTTAAGAGGGACAGTTAATGGTGAGGTGGAGTTTCAGAATACCAACATTTGCTTAGTGATGTGATCTCAGAATGAAGTACATTAAAGATCACTAGAATATCTTTGTACCATACATCATAATCAAACAGCCACTGAGTACACTGGCAGGGTTTCTTTCAGGAGGGGGCAGGGTGGAGCATTTGCCCCTTCCCCCCTTGGGTTTATATTGTCCCCCTTGGATGATTACAATTCCCCCCCAAAAGCACAAAATGCTCATGAAAAGTGGAGGATGCTATCTCCACCCGACCCCCCTACTTTACAGATGTTTTTTTTTGCCCCCACCTTTTGGTAAAAACCTGAAAGAAACCCTTACTGGGGCCAACTACACCTTTATTAGCTCTCCTAAGGAAAACACTGTAATATGTCCTCTTATAGGAAGGAGTATGACTACTATCCACTGAGAATAATGTACTATAGTTAAGCGTCCTCTATAATAAGGAGTATCTACTGAGAATGATGTAAGTTTGGGTACTTAAAGCTGAAGGTTTGGATACTAAGGAATAGAATTTTATTTTATTTCTGAAGTTCTAAGGGAGAGGGGACCAGGGGACCTTCCCACCCCTATGCTTGTTTAACTTCACTGTAAATAATAATGTGGGTGAAAGAAGTCCAGTATTGACTAAAACTGTGATATTTTGAGTACTGTGTATAAAATAAGTAAACTGTGTGACTTGTGTTGAAGTATGCCATTTTACTCCTGAAGTATTTTGATGGAGAGGGGAGAGGACCATAGTTCTCTCCTCTCCTGCTTGAGGGAACCACTGTACTTATCACATGTTAACTTCATTAGTGTTTTCTAGTATATATAGTACTTTTTCATATTTATAAATAGATTAAAAGAACACAATGACACAGAGAAAGTGTTATTTAGGAATGGTTGGAGTTAAAATAGACTTGGCTCATTGTCTTTAGATTTGTTTTAGGAAATTTCTGCTTTGTAATCAACCAAGGTAAGTCTGTATATTACTAATAAGGATTAGGAAACAAGTCCACATATCTCAATATTCTGGTAAAGGGTTAAGTACACACTAGCTCTACAAGTTGGTAAAAGGTCATATTATTATGCTATACAGATGCTATTTTAGGGCTGCCTACAACTGGACTGCTACAACACAGAGGGGAAAGCCCAACAGACCAGGTATGAATATTCCATCATAAAGTGATGAAACTGTGTACATAAAGTGGCACCTTGGGGCAATTTAAAATGTCCTGATTAGAGGGGTGGCCTCAATTTAGGGGGTAAAGTTCTGTTAATGTAAATTGACAAAGCAGTTATTTGTGATGTATTCCTTATCTTCGTTTTATGGGGTTAGAATAGAGGGGTTCTACTGTATACAGAGATATCCTTGATTCCTGGGGCAAGTTTCCTGATTAGTGTGGTGGCCTCAGTTTAGGGAGTAAAGTTCTAATATCTTTTATTTGAGACACATCAAGGTATTTTTAATACAGTATTATATCATATCATAATTTATTATTATCCTCATTTCAGGGGGTTGGAATAGAAGGGGTTTCACTATAGACTAATAATTTGTACATACTTCACACAGAGCATATAGTAGTATATAGGAGTAATATGCAAATTGTGTGTCTTCTGTGTTACTATTTAGCTACTATGCTAGGTTTCAATAGCCGCCTCCTTGCTTCTGATCTGCTGACATGTTGTTTGTTTGTTTGTTTGTTTGTTTGTTTGTTTTGGAAGGGGTGGGTCTGGAAAGAAGAATTGTGGTGACATTTCTAACACTAATAATATCAGAGAAAAGGGAGCCTTCCCCTCTCTCCCAAGTAGAAAATCCTCTATGAGTCCCAGATTGTTTAACTTGAGAGCAATGATATCGGAGTACATGTATAGTAGCCACTATTATGTGTTACTCACTGTTTCTTTAGTTCTGAATAGCTAAATTAGTAGTTTTGAGGGTTTCATTTTATTTATTTGTGTATGTATAATATATCACATACTCTTACCACCCACTTCTTGTCTCCTTTCAATAATCCTAGTTCCTAGTTACACCCCCTGGCACCTGACACTTTGATATTGTTGCAGATATGTAATGTTATTCCTGAATGTGATTCTCTTTCTGGTGTGAGGAAGAGATGGACAGAAATGACTCCAAGATATAACAATATGGAGCCTGCAAAACTTCTAACTAGCAGGAAAACTTGTCAAAGTATGTATGTATTCCTGCAAACTCCTGGTATACAGTACTCCACAATCTCCCTATATATAATATTAATCCAGAGGTTTAATTTGAAGGAGCCCTTTTGTAATGAGGCCACCCCTTTATTCAGACATGATTTTATGTACTAATTATATATATCTTTTTGTAGTCAACAATTAAAGCCACACCCCTTCAGGAGTCCATCAAGGTTCAACTCTGTGACTTTTATATTTACAGACAGCATTAGTCGAGCATCCCAAACCATGGCAAAGTGTGTCTCAGACATCAAATCAGACAAGGAGAAGAACTATATAGATGTGATATTATAACACTATAGCTTCTATTAATTACACTCGGTCCTCCATGTAGCTATGCTTATTCTCTTCTTGAATGGATTTTATGATTTTGTTGGCTTTGTTATAACTAGTGACATGCTGATGCTGCACTAATTTTATGTATGTGTCAGGAATCTGAATCTGTGTTAGATGAGATATATAATTAAATAAATTGAGATGTTGGATGACTCCACTTTACCAGAAAAAAGAATTTTGTGTACTCATGGGCAGTTGACACACCCATTATCAGAATGTATATTTATAAGGAGGGCAGTCTAGGTAATGTATAGGTCACTATCTGGGGGATATTAAAGCTCCTCCATGTAACAGATTATTCAGATTACATCATCACTTTAAATAATAATAATAATATTATTATTATTATTATAATTTATAATAATAATTATTAGTTGTAGTATATATAGTATGGGTGGCTGTATGACTATACGCTCGCGCTACAGTATAAATATGACGTAATATGACGTGCATACACAATACGTTACATATAGATGTTATACTAATGTCACGTACGTAGGTACGTACATTGCATGGTATGGTGCCCATATATAGTCCACCGCCTCTTAGAGGGAGATATGCCAGGTGTACTGAAACTACAGAAAGTGGAATACACTAGGACCGAGCGGCGAGGCAACCTTCGCCTAGAAAACTGACGACGCTTAACTACAAGGTATGGGATGTAGCTAGAACTACAAACTCGGCACCTACAATAAGTTTAAAGCGGCTGAGGCAGCTTCTGCATTTTGAATACAAGTCTGTGGGTACTTCTGCTCCTGTTATTTTTATTCTTTCTGTTATAGCCATCTTCAATTAAGGGGGGGAGTTCAGGTGTTTTTTCCTTTTTTGATCATAATTCTCTTATATTTTGTCCAAAAAAGTTGTTCATTTATGTGGTTTAAGTTCTTACTTTCCAACAACCTAGCTTGCCTGACTTCATGCACTACTTTGGACTACTTACAACTCTTACTCAACACCTCATTGTCCAAAATGAAAAAAAATTTTTTTTTTTTTTTTCTGAAAGCTCTTTTCCTGCTCTTTGATTTGAATGTACAGAATTTTTCTTAAGAACATTAGAGGGAGTTATGACCTTTTTGACTCATAACTCCCCTCTAATTTTTTTAAAGACTAATTCTGTACATTCAAATCAAAGAGCAGGAAAAGAGCTTTCAGAAAATGATTATTATTAGTAGTAGTCAAAAGTAGTGCATGAAGTCAGGCAAGCTAACTTTGGCTAGGTTGTTGGAAAGTAAGAACTTAATGTACCATCATAAAGCTCTTTAAATGAGCAACATTTTGAGTAGAAGATCAACTTTTTTGGACATAGTATAAGAATTATGATCAGATATATAAAACAGGAACAATGACCTGAACTCCCCCCTTAATGGTGTCTATTAATTGGATCAATTGACTTATAGGCACCTACATACATTAATTCCCACAAAAAATTAAAGCAATGGGTCACAAATTATTATTATTATAAATTATTATAATAATATATTATATGTATGTAATATAATTACAATTATGATACTATTAATTTCTGCTCCAATTAATTTGTACATATCAATTGATCCAATTAGTTATAATGCTTGCTAGCTGACTGTTTATATGCTTGTAGGTCTTTGGTTATTAAGGCCAGTGTCCTGTTTCTGGTCAACCCTCCCCCATTGGAAATTGACACCACTCAAAAGTTATCATTATTTACATTATTTTTAATTTGAAGAGTACAAATTGATGACTCTACAAGCAGCTGCATGCAGCTGCAAATTAGTGCTGATAGTTTTGTGTTTAGCTTCCTTTTAGCTGCTTGCTGCTACTTCAGAACCTAGATGGTTTTCTAGATCAAGAGGACTACACAGAATATTCCAGTTCATCAAAGAAAATTATACTGGGGTGACAGAGTACCAGTTCATACATAAGAACTGCTAGGTTGTAAAGGGAAATCCTGACCAGAAATAATATGTAGCAGTAGTTAGGGCCATATTGAGAGTTTTTTAAGAAAGACAACTTTTGTAGCCACATTTGGCTGAAAAAGCTCTATTAGGCTAACGTTAATGAATTTTTGCTCTATCTTTGGGCTGCAGAGCTAATTCTTTCAAGCTCTACTAATATATGGGCTGAAAATCAAGCCATTTCTTCCACTTTCATCACCTTTTGCTGACTAAGCTGCTTACCGTGTGTGTGTGTGTGTGCCTGTTATGTTCTACTATTAGTATATTAGTAAGGATTAAAGTTATCAAACTATAGATGGCTGTTTACAATAATATAAACAACAGCTTTACAAAATATTACTGTATATGGTTATGTAGTAATTCACACAATGGTCAACTTTTCATATGGAATCTGTAAAAAATTTTTTTACTTCCTATGATCACATAGGACTAGTTTCAATTTTTCTAATAACAAAAATCTAAGATGGTGGGCACTGAGTAAGGAATCCTTGATGACAATTTACACACTAAGCAGTATTTTAAAGTGCTGCATAACATGCCTCATTGTGATAGAACCCATGTATAGGTATAGTTTGTGGTTATAGGTGACTTCATAGTGAAGAACTCCCAGAGAAAAGAACACACACAGAAATAAACTATAATCTATGCTAATGTTTAAAGTGTTAGAGCTCAAAAAAAAGAGCAATTGAAAGTACCACTGGAACATTCAACATGTGATGAATTCTTGACAGCATTTCGTTTGAGAGTGAATTTTGAGAACAGCAAGTTTGTGAAAAAAAAATTGGGGTTACATTCTTGCCAGAATCCTCATAACTGTAATAGAAATATGTTCATGACATTACTCTTTATTTATTTGCTCCTAACACATGAAATGATAGGCCATTCATGAAACTAATAAATGTCATTAGGATGCTTTATCATTCTTGATGGACCTATTATTATCCAGACATTCTCATCTACACATCATCCTATGGTTATTGTTGGGAGTGAGATCCTCCAGAGACTGGACAGAAATACTCTATTATCTGCGGTTATGAAATATGACCTTTTGGGGTGTCATTTGAGGCTTTGAGCCAGTGTTAGAAGTGCTCATAGTGGCTCACCCCTCCTCTCCCAGAATAGGGGATCAAAAGCTAGAAAATATAGTGGAGTGTTTAAGGCCATTAACTGAATAATGAGTTTTTATAAAAGTTTGGATACTATTAAGTTGGATATGGATACTAAGTTTGGCTTTTAAAGGCCAAACCTCGGGATGCTAAGGAGTAGAAAGTCTAGTATAAGATGGTGTATGTTAAAGTGTACTATTATTGAAGTAAGAAACCATGAGACCTCCCCACCCCCACTTGTGGGAACTTAATTGTATGTAACCTGATTAGTGGTGTTTTCAGTATATCTACTCCCACATATCAGAAGCTGGAGACAATGTATTAAATTACACGAATAGAAGTTACTTATGTGTTAAACTAAGTCTGAATAAGTTTCTACTGTACCTAAATTATTCAAATCATGTGATTATTGTAATCCTTGTAGTCAGCCAGTCAAGTTGGAGCTCTGGACATTGGCTATCGACCAAGGATTGCTGCCAAAACACTCAAGTCATTGAATATTCTCTACTTGCTTGGTGCTGTAAGGATAGCAGTACTCATTAGTGTTACTATTAGGTCCATGCTAATTTAGGTTGGTATGGGTGAAAAAAGTATAGTATTGACTGTGAGCTGTTTTTGTTCAGTACTGTGTATATATAAGAAGTATGTGTGACTTATACTCCTGAAGTATTGAGGGAGAGAGGTACTCCTTTCCCCTACTAGAGGGAACCACTGTACTCATCATGTGTTAACTTCATTAGCGTTTTCTAGTAAACCTGCTAAAACCGTTTATATGAGTACACACAGTACATGTTATTAGTAGCCACTTTTATGGGCTACTCACTGCCTCTTTAGTTCGGAATAGAATTATCGGTTTTGAGGTTGTTTGTTTACTTATTTACTTATGTATGACATACTCTTACCACCCACTTCTTGTTATCTCCTTTCAATACATCCCCTGGCACCTGAATGCACTATTTATTTGTTGTTCATTTTGATATTGTTGCAGATATGTAATGTTACTCCTGAATATGATTCTCTTTCTGGCGTAAGGAAGAGATTGACAGAAATTACTCCAAGATATAACAATATGGAGCCTGCAAACTTCTTCAAACTAGTGGGAAAACCTGTCAAAGTATGTATTCCTGCAAAATTCCTGGTACAGTACTCCACTTCAGAGACAATCAATCTCCCTATATATTAATCCAGAGGAAGGAGCCCTTTTGTAATGAAGCCACTCCTTTATTCAAAGACATAACTTATTATTATATATATATATTATATATATATTTTTTTGCAGTCAACAATTAAAGCCACACCCCTTCAGGAGTCATCAGTCAAACATCCCAAACCATGGCAAAGTGTGTCTCAGCCATCACATCTGACAAGGAGAAGAACTAGATGTGATATAACTATAACTTCTAATTTCACTCAGTCCTCCATGTAGCTATACTCTTCTAAATTTACTTGAATGGAATTTCCTCTATCTCATGGTTTTGTCTGCTTTGAATTATAACTAGTGACATGCTGATGCTGCACTGATTTTTAAGTTAGATTTGATTGTTAGAGGAGGTAATAGAAGGGGGGGTCCGCCCATAGATATCTCTTTTCCGTATTCTGGTCCGCCCACGAAGCAATTATAATAGCGAGCCGTGGGTACAGAAACTAGCTAGAGGAAGTGACTTCTACAAGGGCTACAAGGATATAGGACCGGGACAACCTTCGTTTAGAAAACTGACGACGCTTACAAGGTATGTGAATGGAGTAGCTACAACTACAATTTTACATATATATAGTAGCTACCAACTGTCACTGTTTCACTGTGAGACTCACTGTGTTAGCCCTTTTGTC
Source organism: Diacarnus erythraeanus (assembly GCA_964016965.1). Lineage (NCBI taxonomy): Eukaryota > Metazoa > Porifera > Demospongiae > Poecilosclerida > Podospongiidae > Diacarnus > Diacarnus erythraeanus. Next base: position 5,117,034 of record OZ024672.1, read on the forward strand.
ACGGTCTCACAAGCAACTTCACAGTAAATAACAAGCAGGGTAAAGGGTCAGTTATGAAGATAATGGATTACAGTAGCCAGTCACTATCAGAACCAAATGAAGAACATTGGATGATAATATGATCTGGTTCCCCCTGTCATGAAGAAAAGTAGCTAAGTCATCTTTCAACTTAACAGACATGAAGGGTGCCACTTCATACAAAACATCATGCTACACAACTACGTATGTATATGCTTAGTCACACATGCACATCTCACTATAAATTGCAGAGGCAGCTTCTGTACTATGAATACAAGTCTGTGGGTACTTCTGCTCCTGTTTTTATTCTTTCTGTTATAGCCATCTTCAGTTAAAGGTGACTAATTAATTGGATCAATTGCAAATTATTATTATTATTATTAAAATTGTAATAAAATTTCTCAGATCCAATTAATTTATACAGGTCAATTGTTCCAATTAATTATATTTTATGTACATCGTGCTAGGTGACTGTTTATACACTTGTACATAGACAGAGCTCTATGATGTTTTTTCTCTTGTGAGGATAAATTCCACCTTTTTTCTCTTGTGGAAATAAATTCCAGCCTAATCTATTTTCTAAGTGTTAATGATATTCCAGTTTCTTATTAACCCCCCCACATTCTTATTGGAAATTGGCACCACACAAAAGTTACCTTTATTCACATTATAGTATTTTTAAGAGACAAATGGACTTTGACTGCAAGCAACTGAATGCAGTTGCAAATTAGCGTTGATAGTTTTGGGTTTTAGCTGCTAGCTACTACTTCAGAACCTGGATAGTTTTCTAGATCAAGATAATTTTTCTAAACTACACAGAATATTTCAGTTCACCAAAGAAAACTCTACTGCAGTGACAGAGTACCATTCATCAAATTATGATATAATGAACAATAATCACCACCCACCCCTAAGTTGTGAAGGGAAATCCTGACCAGAAATAATATGTAGCAATAGGCAAGGCCATATTGAGAGTTGTTTTTTTTTTGTTTGTTTTTTTAAGAAAGAGAAAGGCACTAGAGTTTTGACAACTTTTGTAGCCACATTTGACCGAAAAAGCTCTCTTAGGCTAACGTTAACTCTATTTTTGGTCTGCATACAGTCTATCCCTGAGGAGGTGAATCAAGCCATTGCTTCTACTCTCATGACCATTTGCTAACTGAGTTGCTTACTGTGTGTGTTTGCCTGTTATGTTCTACTATTAGTAAGGACTAAAACTGAGATGGCTGTTTACAATAATGTAAATGACAGCTTTACAAAATAATAGTAAATGTGGTTATGTAGTAATTCACACAATGGTCAACTTTTCATATAGTTCTAAGATCACATAGGACTAGAAATCAGCTGTTTCCAATTTTTCTAATGATAAAAAGATGGTGGCCACTGAGTAAGGAATCCTTGACGACAATTTTCTTTCTTTGGCATTTCAGACACGCTAAGTGCGGTATTTTAAAGAACTACATATTATGATAACATGCCTCATAGTGATAGAACCTGTAGTTTGTGACTTCAGAATGAAGAACTCCCGGAGAAAAGAACACACACAGAAATAAACTATAATCTATGCTAATGCATAAAGTATCAGAGCTCCAAAAAAGAGCAATTGAAAGAACTACTAAAATATTCAATAATTCTTGACAAGCAGTTCATTTGAGAGCAAGTTTTGGGAAAAGTGAGTTTGTTGCAAAAATTAGTTTATTTAACTCATTCCAAGCCCTGGTCCTTTCATATAGTTTTCTGTGCCTTACAATGTCTATGAGCAACAGTTATAAGCAGTGGCCTTGATGGTGCAGCTGGCCTCCACAGTAGTATAACAGTAGTTCAAATACTAAATGGAAAAACACCATAACTGAGCACTAAATGCACGCCAAAATTCTCTGCAAGCTCTATTTGACTTGTAGATTGAAGCATTCTTCAAAGAAAACCCTATATACTCTGTATCAAAACTTATTTCCTCATAGAAGCTGCATGTAATAATGGGCAGAATGTCACTGAGGCAAATCGCCAACTAGTCAGTTTGGTTAATACCTGGAACTGAATAAATAGCTGGAAAAGTTCAATGAGATGAAGGACAAGTATGTCATGTACATATGGGCTCATGTACATGAAGCAAGTCAGCAACCTGCTCCAGTGCATTAGAGGTACCCGGGATCGTAACTGGCTTTCGCATCTTACTTCTCTAGAAAAGATGTGTGTTGCATTCAACAGGCATGACTATACCCAGAACATTCTAGATCACATAGCAAAACCAGCCATCCACACATATGGAATGATCTGATCTTACAAGCTATTTAATGAGTAAAATATGACAATTACTTATTTATGGTGGCCATCTTGAATTTATACAACTACTTATGAATAAAAATTGGAAACAGCTATTTTTGTGTTCATTGTTAAAGGAAGTGAAGTTTCTAGATTCTGTACAAAAAGTTGGCCAAATTACTCAATGGTATACACTATATATATTGGCCAATAACAAAAATTAATGGACCTTTCGTGAATAGTTAATGAGGCCACTATACTATAACCTTAAGCCTTACCTTTCCCTCCTAAAAAGGGGTGAGGGAATAGTGGGGACTTGACGTGGAGTCTTTTTGATGTGTTTGATCATGTGGGGAAGAAAACCAAAGTAGTCTGAGGCCTATAAATTAGCCATTGTGTACTTTCAATGTTTTGATGTTATAGGTATTAATTTGCCTCTCTTATAGTGACATACAATGGTACTTTTGTACCTATCTTTTACTTATGGCTGGCTATTCTTGTAGAGGATTGGTGCAAGTATTATTTTGACCTTTAACCTTGTGAGAAACCTGATACAGTGGCGCTAGCAATTTAACTTTGGAGAGTGGTATTTTAGCAATAAAAATGTTATTATAGGGTATCTAAACACAGGAGAATGAGAGGAGACACACAAAAACAAGCTCTCACCAAAAATATGCTTATTATAAGTCGTGGAGATGAGTACAGTGACCAATGAGAATAGATGTTTGTCTGACCAGTAAAATTAAGTGTTTGATAATGCTTTAGGGTTTCAGGATTAATACTATAATAATAATGCAGAGCCTCCAACCACACGGATTTATCCGCATTTTTACGGATTTATACCTATAAATACAGACTACGGATATTGATTCAATTTATACGGAAGTAGCTAGCTAACAGAACAGCTGTGAAATAACATTGTCCAGCAGAGGCTTAAAGAGTTGTCTAAACAGTTCATATTCCTCAAAACAGGTGATAAAAACAGTAAGTATATTTATTGTCAGTTAATTCATGATATTGTTTACTGGTGCATTGTTATTTATAGCTATAGCTTGTTCCAGTGTCTCCTATCAAGCACTATGATAGCTAGCTAAGACTCTCAATTCTAGCTCACAGTCTAGTCTATTTTCATTATTAATCACAAGATACCTACACACGTAGGTGTGTGTCTTATAACAATAATAATGATTAAGAATGATGCAGGTCATTAAACTAGCTAGCTCTACGGAATTTGCTACAAAAATACGGAAAGAGAGCAATTTTTGCACTGAACTTATTCACTTCAAGTTGGAGGCTCTGATAATGTTACTTGCATGTAGTAAAGTTCTTTACACCCTCACATAGGACATAATGACTCTATAAGCTTTCTTGATCTCACTCTACAGAGATTATAGCTACACATGCTTCTTACAAGACCAACATCATAGCATAATCATTAAATGTGGTAAGGGACACTGTCCAACCTCAATGAGTCAATTAAATATAACCACTCTTACAATTATAGTCATCTCTAAATAGAGTGCACTATGCAGAAATGGCAAGGAGTTTCCCATAGCAATAGTTTAGTTTTCTTTACCAATGTTAGATTATACAGTGGCGTAGGAAGATGTTTTTCAATGGGGGGGTTCTTAAGGACACAAAATTTAATGTCTAGTACACAACAATTAGTGCACAATTAGAAACAGTTATAACTTCCCAAAGTAATGTAGCCTACCAGCGTTAACTGAAATAAAGTCTTTAGCAGTAGTCTTAAGATCTAGAGTTTCTGCTCTGGAGGAATGCACATGCTGAAGCCATGAATTGGAGTGAGATTTATAAGAGGAAGCGCACAAAATTCTCAAACTCTACCTTTCCAGTGACCATAGCAACAGCAGAGCGATCCTTTTTATCCCTACGCAGGATTAAAACCTTTTTACGAAGTACTATGACCCAATCCAGATTGAACAATTTGTTTACGTTGTCTATTGTCCTGAAATTAGTTACTGACTTGATATGTATATGGGTATCCTGGAATGCATCTGATTAAATCTGGAATCATAGACAACTGAACTGAAAAGCGACCTTCATCAACATCATTTTCAAGATACTTTAGCAGGCATTCATCAGGCTATAATATTTCACCATTTTACTGCTTGCACCAAAAGAAATTCTAGCTTCTAGATTATTTGAATATCTGTTTGATCAAATCATCTCTCTAGCTACTTCTGCATAAGGCAACTCTAAATAAATATTCCTGTAGTTCCTATCTTTGGGAGCTTGATAACAATGAGGCTCATGCTTTGAAATAACCATGTGCCTAGATTAATCTTGACCTGCTAATGAATAAACTTTGACCTGGCAATATCTGCTTTGATCTGTCAATAAACAGCTGCCAGTCATAAATTCATCTCCCCAAATGGCCAAAAATTATGGCCGGGAACCCCCCCCCCCCCCCCATTCCTACGCCATTGTTATATAAAAAGTTTGTGCAGACTCCACCACTAGCTAGGAGCTACACAAGAGAAGTAAATTCATTCTCTTTCCTTCATAAGGCCAGCTCAAAAATGGCTCTTTTCATAAAGGATTGATCACTACTTTACCAAATCCAACCTGTGAAAGTCATGACCATTTTTTGAAACATTTTTGTTAAAACAAGGACTAACATAGTTGAGGATTGAGAGATATAGCCTGGTATGGTAATTACTAGGACATGTTTTGTTTGTGGTTAGGTGACTGAGTTATGAATACTACTAAAGTCTATTCGTTTTCACCTGAGACGCCAATTGCACCAGAAGCTAGTTTACGCAAGAGCCTGTCACTAAATCAATTAGCAAAAATATTTAATGACCAGAGGTATGTGGGATGATAAGCACGTGGCTAACTACAGTTATTTTACCTTGTCTTTATTACTTGTTGCGACATCAAAATAATAGGCACCTACGCACTCAGCGAATTCCTCATGGTTTTTGGCATGCCAATACTTTGCTTATGGGACATACAGCTATCTTTGGACTGGTAAGGTGTAGCACTTCATAAAAAACACCATAAGAATTCTCTATACAATGCTGTTTGAAATTTTGAAATTGGTAAAAAATTAAAGAAGTTATTGCAGATATTCGAGGTCTCAGGTGAATGCAAATAGACTTTAGTGGATGTTGTAGTACAGTAGCTAGTTATAGATTAAGTATAGTAACTAGCCTACTCTAAGAGCTAAAGTGTATTTGTCACGTACAACTGTTTCGAAATGTCAGCTAACTACTTATCTAGATACATATATTGCACTATGTAGAGTACTAACAATTGATTGTTAATAATAGATGAATTTTCCATGCACTTATAATAAAGTCAAAAGAATCCCATTACAATTCATAGCCAATTCATGAAACTAATAAATGTTCTTATGTGCAGGTAATGGCTCGTAAATTTTATTCCTCACACTCCCATGCTATGCTCATGGGCCGATACCTGCATAAAAAGACTCACTGGGAGATGAGACGTTCCCTTACTACCAGCCTGGAGTTAGAGGAGGACACATCCCTTCCTCTTACTGGGGTGGCCTTTTTTGGGATGGTGATCATTCTCTGTGCCATCCACTCCTTCTGGAGGAGAAAGAAACCCTCCCTCTGCCGCCACAGAGTAAAGCTTTATAGTCCAAAATCTACTCACAAGAACACTGATGTAAAATCTTATGTGGCAAATCGTTCAATTAACAATGTGTTGGAAACTATCGGTGATGGTTTTAGCTTTCAAGACTCTATTTTTTCTGCATCTAGTTATAATGGATATGAAGGAAAGTTATCTCAGTTACTACTGATATTATCAGGAGATGTGGAATTAAATCCTGGACCATTGAATAGGGAGGAGGATATTGGTGAGTAGTGTCCCACAAACCCTTTGTAAGATCTTATAATAATGGACCCAGCTACCAATTTTTTTTTTCTCCTCTCAAATCTTACACTTGTGTGTTTAATAGTGTTTTTCGGTTATACACTATATACCTATACACTGTTCTACAAGAAGCAGGTTAAGTGGTTAGCTCCTGATAGAGAAGTATGACCATATTTATGGCGTTATATTTATTGTCCCTAGTGTGGAATGTTTACTGAATAATTTATTGATGTAATATTTTATAGGTGCTGATGTGGACACTACTCCCTTAGGTATGTTGATAGAATATAATTACATTAATATTAACCTTTTAGCTGTTTGGGTTAACTGGTTATGTATGAATCAATCATTAGTTTGTTCTTACCCTACTTATACAAGCATGTGGAACCTCAAACCACTTGATTTAGAAATCTCCAGTCATAATGTGTATCAGTGCAATGTGCATTGCTAAAGTCCATTCGTGTTCACCTTGCTGGCGGAAGTAACTGTTGATATACCACCCACCACATAATATATTCAATAATTATTATTGCACGTACTAATTTAATCTAGCCACGTGGACACTATGAGTTAGTGATGAACAAGAGAAAAGCTGGTGCTAGTTGCAAAAAAAAAAAAAAAAAAAAAAAAAAAAAAAAAAAAAGGACAGGGTGTGAGACTGACATCACAGACAAAACAATAGTGGGAAATGTTATACAGTTTTTTGAGAAGGAGAGGAGAACTGGAAAGTCGATCAAGAGGATGCAGGTTGTAGAGAGGACAGCAGAGGCTACGGGGATTTCAGTGAGGAGTGTGCGGAACATTCACAGTGAATTTATTGATTGTGAGGGAAAGCTTTTCACACCAGTAAACGGATATGCCATGTCCAGAGACTCCAAGGTCAAATCTGTATAATCTTGAGACTAATAATATTTTATAAGTACAAAGCAAAATTAATTCTTTCTATGTAGTTTATTATATTCCCATGTAGCTGATTTTGCAGATTTAAGTACATCTGAAGTTGGTTCATAACAGTGTGCCGGTTCTGTGTTAGCCAGCTTTATGCTTGAGAGTGTTCCTTTTGGATCTAAGTTAGGACGAAAAGCAGTCTTATTCTTTCGTATTAAAAGAAAAAACCCATTCCTCCTCTGCATTGGAATGTGGAATGACAAGAATAAGTTTAGCTACCAAAAAAGGTGACGAAACCGATAAGAGCTGTCAGGGTTTTGCATTGTAGATAGGTGATGCCATATAACATCCATTCTGTAGTAAAACTTATCATCTCCATCCACATATGCCGTGGCTTATACTTCTTCTGGAATATCGCTGTCTTCTAATAATTGATATTCTGTGAACTGTTCAGCAAGACTATCCATCTGTTGAGGAGATGTAAAAGGTAGGAGCCCTGTGAATCTGAAAGAAAAAGAAGGTTACACCTAGCAGATATTCAGCATAAATTAATACCTTTGAATGAAAAATTCAACCTGTGAAAATGTAACATTTTCTCTTGATTTGAAGTTAACAAAAGTTGCATTCTTCAGTAAGGTATCATTCAATGGCAGATTTTGCACAGCATACTCCATAGCTCTTTCATAAAAAGCTATTGTACTATCATAGAACTTATTAACTTGTTGTTGTTGAGATATATCACCATCATTAAGCCTTTGTCTGATGGAAGACTTTGTGCCCATCCCAATAAATATAGAATCTCCTAGGGAAAAAGTGAAGTTGAGGTGTTAATATTCTAGCCACCAGTAAAGGAACAACATACCTTGGAGTTGATTTTCTTTTTCTTTATACTGTAAATTCAAAAAATTGTTGTTGATGGCTTTAATCTTAGCAACTGGTACAAATTTACTGGCAAGTTTTGTTAGAAATGATTCTACTTGCTCACTCAATACAGATTCCAGTGGGCCTTCCCTTTGGAGAAACTTGTTAAAATTAACAAAGATTTGCAAAGCTGATTGATAAAACAACAAATAAATTTCTGTCATTTGATTGCCAAATGCAGCCTTGAGCCACTGAAACCTGGGAGAACAATCATCTGCAAAGAAAAATAAAAAAATATAGTGTTTCCTGGCAAATTATCATAGCTAGGTTACCTCCAGAAAGAAAATAAACTTTTCAGGGCATCATACTGCTGCAGTACTCGATTCACAGCTTGCTCTAAGCTAAGCCATCTTGTATTTACATGTTTGATTATATTTCTATAGGTGATGTCACAAAAATTACAATAATCTTTGAGACTGGCTTTTCGTTTGGTACTTTTATCGAACCAAAAGAACAAATCAATAGCCATCTCTTCCACATTAAAACTAGATACCTACAATTAAATGACGTAAAAAATGGTAGAACATACAAGTGTATACTTACAGATTCAAAGGCAGCACTGGCTTTTACAGCAATATTGTGTACTATATGGCATGGACAGCCTGTAACATACACAGCAGAATTTTTTTGCATAATGAGTGACCTGATGGAATTTCTACACCCCATGTTAACTGATGTGTTGTCAAGTCCTATGCCAACACAGTTCTGGAAAGCATTTGGCAAAGGCATCTTCAATTGTAGCAAAAATATCTTCAGCTGTAGATGATGAGGATCTACATATGTCCAAAAACTGTGTAGTGACTTTGTCTTCACCAAAACTTCTCACCGTCCCAGTATCACTTGATCCATCAATACAAATAGCAAAGGCTTCATTTTGCATAACCGCAACAAGTTTACGGTGGTAAAATGGAGCAAGTGCACCATTAATTATACAGGCTGTCTTGGTATGGCGAGAAGAAAACTTTTGGCTATCTCACTGTCAGGAAAGATCTCATGAAAAAGGGGGGTTAACTCGTCGGCTAAGTTAAGAGGGATGTTGTGCTTAACCAGCATAGTAGCTACTTTCACCTCAGCACGTATCACCTGTATGTACATAATAAGGGCTTAGTATAATTTCATTTCTCATACAAAAATGACAATAGTTACCTTTTCCATAGAATGAGGAGAAAAGTTTAACCATGTTTGTGATCTTCCAGTTCATTGTGCTTGTTAGTGTTGATATGTCTCACCACATCATGCTTACCCATATTTCCATAATTAATTTCCCTTTTACAGAGCTGGCAGTAAAAAAAATGTGGCTTTTTATCAACCTCAGATATAAATGGATAGGTTTCCTTCCAAGCTGAATTAAATTTGGTTTTGTAAGTAGCAGCACCACATTTTGCTCGTTTACTTGGTCCAGGTTCTTCAATATCACTTTCTCCACTCTCAAAAAGGTCTTCCATTTTCACCAAACTCTATCAAGTATGCAGCTGCACTGTACAGTACACCTGTGGTTCAGCCTGAATGGGCTCAAAACCACTCAGGAATGTGATATTGTTGATGATATGGATAAGCTGACCACCACTAGATCTGTATGAATAGCCAAGCCAGGCTGGCTAAGCTAGCTACTGTACTGTTCTGTAACACTTTTTGGTAAGAATATTCATCTTGAGATTTGGAGGGTTTAGCTTGAGAGCTTGAGATTGATTGCAAAATCTTGTGTCTCAAGCATAAATCTTGAGACTTGGAGAGTCTGCATGTCCAGAGTCAACCCCGACTCCTTTGACAGAGAGGTCATCCTAGAGCTGTCCATGCCTTTTATGAGAATAAGGAATATCCAACACTCTCCTGCATTCTTGTGAAAGTTAAAGAAGACTGTGCATTTCTAGGAGGGAGATTTTGTCTGTGGAGGATACCGAAGGAGATGGACTTCGCCTACAAGAAAGGAGACAACAAACAATATGTCTATGAACAAGCAACATACTCCGAACAAAGGCATACTTACTTACAGACAGTACTGCAGCTAGAAAAACAAAATACTTATGTACACAGATGAAACATGGGTTAATGAGCATTACAGCAACAAATACATATAGGTAGACAATGGAAAAGGAGGATGGAAGGTGCCGAGTGGTAAGGGTCGAAGGTTGATTGTGGAAGGTTGGATTGATGGTGGTGCATTGGTGTTCAGGTCAAAGGACTACCACAACAAGATGAATAGTGAACATTACATCGAATGCTTCACAGAACAATTGCTACCTAACATACCACAACAGTCAGTAATTATTCTAGACAACACAACATACCATAACAAAGAAAAGGACAAACCCCCAACTACTGCTAGAAGAAAAGATGACATTAGGAAATGGTTAGACCAACACAACATACCATATGACAACAATGACATTAAGAAAACATTACTCCACAAAGTAAGGCAATATAAACCCAGACCAACATATTTAACAGACAAGGCAACACAACAACATGGACATACAGTGCTACGCCTACCTGTGGCTCATTGCGAACTTAATCCAATAGAGGTTATTCAGTTTGGGCAGGCGTGTCTGATACATAGCAACGGTTGCCACGTGGCCATTTTTAGTGGAAAAAGAGCATGCTGAAGGGCTAGCAAGTATTTTATGACGTCGGTAGGGGATCGGCAGCATTACAGGAAGAAGTTATCGCTACTAGGGAACATTGAGGACACTTTTGTGGGAAGCATCCAGCTATAGATCCTGCAGCTCTACTGTTGACTGGCAGAAATGGCCAGATGTGGAATATCCTGATGTATATAACTATTTGATTGAAACTCCTAGCTTGTATACCAAGGACAATTTGAAAGCTTACAAAAGCCTTGATAGATACAAATTTTATACTGATGGTTGGATTAGTCATGTAAGTGTGCGTGGCATTGATGATACGAGCAATCTCAGCATTTTTTTGGCTACTTGTTTAGTACATCATTCCCAGAGTATATCAGCTACTCCTCTAAAACCTTGGGTAGCTATGAAAAAGGGTGGATGTATCCTTGTAGCACACTGCACATGCATGGTGGGACTTGGAGAGGCATGTTCCCATATTGCTGGGCTTTTGTTCACTTTGGAAGGAAATACTAGAATTAAACATCAGACATCGTGTACTTCTCTTCCTTGCACATGGTTGCTGCCTTCTTTTCAAAATATATCATATGAGCCTATTGCAAACATTAGTTTTTCTGTTTCAAAAATCAGTGATATTGAAAGTAATTCCAGTACCAGTACCAATGTTAATGTCAAACATTCCAAGGTAAAGGAGCCATCAGAAATTGAAAAAAAAAGGCTTCTACGCAGCACTTTCAAAACTAAAAGGAAAACCTGCTATTCTGTCAATTGTTGCAGACTATTGTGAACCTTATATCCCTCTAGTAGAAACTGGAAAGATTCCATAGCCTCTGACGTGCTTTTTTTAATTCTGAGTATTTGAGTTTGGGTTACCTTGAGCTACTTTTAAAATGGGAAGAATTTTATGGTTCTTATTCAGTGACTGAAGACCAAGTAAAAACAGTGGAAGAGGTTACTAGAAACCAATCTAAATCGAAAATCTGGTATCAGCGGCGTGCTGGTAGAGTGACAGCATCACGACTTAAGTCTGTGAGAGTTCAGCTCAATCACTGGTTAAATCCATCTGTTATCCTGAAAGTAATAAACTCTACTCACCAGCTTGCACATGGGGGTGTACCCATGAAGACACTGCTCGTGAAGCCTATTTTATCCAATGTATAACAAAACATGATAAATTCAAGATGTCTGAATGTGGTTTGGTCATAAGCAGCAAACACCCCTTTATGGGGTCTTCACTAGATGGTTTACTTTCATGTGAGTGTTGTGGAAGTGGCATCCTTGAAGTCAAGTGCCCTTATTCTTGTAGGGATAAGAGTTTTAGTAAAAGAATGGAGGAAGCGGAGTTTTTCCTGGAGAAATCAGACTACTGAAGGAAAAATAGAATTAAAGCTCACCCACAGCTACTATTACCAGATTCAGATGCAAATGAAAATTTGTGGTACTATATAGTTACGGAGATTTTGTAGTGTGGAGGGACAAGGAACTTTTTGTACAAAGAATAGCAATAGATGGATAACAATTTCATCACAGATGCTATGTCAAGAGTTCAATCATTTTATTAAAATTGGAATCTTGCCAGAATTGCCGGGAAAAATACCTAACTAAAGATCTAACATACAGTTCTTTGAACCAATCTGTTTCCAACACAACTAATGACAGTGGTGATGCTTGGTGCTATTGCAGGAGAGGTGAAGAAGGTGATATGATTGCCTGTGACAGCCATAACTGCCCTATACATTTGCCATGTTTAAAACTGACACCTGATGTTCCCAAAGGAAAGTGGTACTGTCCTGATTGCTCCAAAACAATGAGAAGAAGACAAAAGAAACCAAAGTCACAATCATAACAAAAATTTAACCCTTATGCTACGTGCTAATTATTGGGTGATTTGTATAGTTGAGTGTGTGTGTGTGTGTGTGTGTGTGTGTGTGTGTGTGTGTGTGTGTGTGTGTGTGTGTGTGTGTGTGAATACAAATATTGTGTGTATAAAATGGCTAAGCTCATCTTGAAAATGTTAATGCACGCAGCTCAACACATTGCTACTTGCTTCACTCCTAATTGACACACTGCCTAATACCTGCAGTCCACAAAGCAAAAATACTATCTATACATGCACTATTAAATACATTATAACTATTATTAGCACAAGTTACGTCATTATTATGATTACTCCACAGAAATGACTGAGTCACATAGATTACATAAAGCACATGCAACCATAACAATCTAATCAATTGTACTGTACTTAGTTCCCTTATCACACGTAAACATTACTATTGGCAATGTCGACTCCAACATAGTATACTTCTGCCAGACAACACCAATAATACATTCCACGTGAATGCGAACTTGAGATAAATTTCCTGAAGTATCAAACTTCCACCTTACTTAATTGGGGCTTTCCTCGTGTAAAAGGTGGGAACTTTACTTCAGCACAAAACATTGCAACACTATCCTGAATAGTAAAGCCACAATCGGCCAGTATTACATCTCCAGGCAATAGCTTATTGAGAATTCCACAATTCTCAGTAATATAGACATCAGATGCTCGACCACCCCATCCCTGAGAAATATTACCCTGTGGTGTAATGCCAATCAAAAACTTCACTGTGTTGTGTTTTTTATAATTTGACCAGGTTTGTGCCCGGGCCTTTAAATTCCTAGGCCTCTCCAAAAATACTTCGAAACAGTCTATGATAACAGCACAAGATCTGAACTTCCATCTGAAATCAAGTGGCATTGTCTTTCTAACAAATCTCGTTCAGGCCACATGATGAGGAAAGAAAGCCTTACAAACAAATGGTCAACCCATGTTTTGAAGTACCTTGAAACTGAAGGCTGACTAACACTAAAATGAATTGCTAAGTCCTTGTCACCTAAATTCAACCTCAGCTTCATTAATGTCAAAAGATATTGCTGAATGGTCATGAGGTTGAAACCCAGTAGAAGCTAGTTTAAAAACGACATTCAGCAAATCAGCTGAAGGCAATCCAGTATAATACTTTACCACTGCATCACTCTCTAAAGGAATAACAAGTCTGGGAACTTATTTACACGGGAGTTCTTTTTAAATCACTTAACTCTTTTTCCACATTGCTTAATTTTTCCTTTAATAATTTACATTCATCCATGAGAGATGAGTAAGCTATTTCATGTTGTTCAGATTTTTTTCTGAGTGCAACAACTTCACCCTCCAGACAATTTATGTTCGACATAGTCAAATCAGTGTTGCAAGAAACACCTGAATATGGCTCACAATATGTAGAACCATTACCAATATCACATAGTTCCAATAGTGAATGGGTAGCATCAAGCCTCAATTTGTTCTCTAATCTTCTACGTTTAGACTGTTTATCCCTCTCAAACCGTGCAGCATCACTTACCAATTTCCTTTTCACAGGAGTGGTAGTGTGAGAAAATGCTGTAGGTATGTAATCTGGAGAAAGAGGATCATTGCTTTTCTTACCGGATTAGAAGTGAGTGCTACATATCCAGGTAAATTCACCTGGTTGCCAATTTTTCCTCCCAACAGCAACAATCCAGTTCCTTCTTCTATTGGACTCCTTGGGAAATCGATAAAACTTGATCCCAGAACCTTAGGAGTATCTCTTCATGCACCCAACAGCGCAGCAACTCTTCACCATTCTTCGTCCATACCACAATCTTGCCACTCAAAATAGCTCCCCCCCTCAACTCCGCCTTAAAGACCCGCCCATTGAATAACCTCTATTGAGCTAGCATGGGCCTCCGTGAAGGGTTATGTGGCAAAACATAACAAAAACTTTACTTTAACTTAACATAACAAAAACTTTACTTATAAGAAATAGACACTGACACCTGATGGAATTCAACATACAACTGTGGACATGTGGAGGAACTTCTATAGACATGTGGTGGATGTAGAGAACAACTATATAAAAAAGGATGGAATTTTGGAGGAAGCAGTGGAAGAAATGATTATTGAATTTGGTGATGACAGTAGTGATGAAGAAGAGGAAGAGGGGGAACCTGATAAATTGATGGATGAAGATGACGGGACTTTGATAGACAGAGTACAGCAATCTACAACAACAACTGAATCTACAGCATCAACGAGTACAGCAAATACAAATACACACACAAGCCCACGCTGCAACTTAAGTGAAGCTCTACAGCAGTACGAACAAAATTTCTTGGATAGCGTCTTACCTCTGCCATGACCTCTCTACGAAACCAATTTTTAATCCATCATTCCCAGCCAAGTAAAGAACAAAACTATAAAGTTAGACCCACACCATCCACGAACACTGTCATTATTATTCTATTTAACGCACATGCACTTGATTTTAATTCCTTTTGCGGTTCCTTAAGTAACCTCACATACTGTTCTTATGGAACATACAGCTAACTATTGACTGGTAAGGCGTAGGGGGTTCTAATAACCACCATAATAACGGCGTGGTCATAAGTGGCATAATGATCTAAGAAATTTTAAAATTCATTGATTTGTTGTGAAGTTATGGTCGATATTCTACCGACAAAGTGAACTTGAATGGACTTTAGTAGAAAATGATTCATGAACCTTTGGCCAATTAATAAGAATGAGACAGCTAAAATTACATACCAAGTAATCTGCTTGTCTAGAGTTCTTTCAATCTTTGTCTACTGCAACTGCACCACTTATCTTGCTATGAATCATTTTTACTTCAAATTCTCTAGCATATTGAAGACACATATTTCAGGAGCTTCTTGGTTTGGATTCCTCTTTGTGAGGATGATATAAAATAACTACTGGCCTTAATAATAATATGTATTCAGTCATATTGATTTGTTGGTCATCCTTGAAAATACATAAAATACTACATTGCCTTGTTACTGTAAGCTTGTAAATGGTTGGCCAGGAAAATCCTTAGGATTCTAAGCAGAGGGTGGTGCAAAGGAGAAGTTTCTCTCCAAGAGTTCTTCAGCTTCTCCCACAATTTTTTATAGTCATATTTGTACAAAAGAGAAGTGCTTATAGTATATATGTTTTGATCATACAGGTTAATTAGTTATCATTGTACATAGAGCTAGCCTCATACTATTATAGCTAAGATTTATTTGAGTAGTCAGCCTTATACTATTTATAGCTGTCTGTTCAAAATAGACTTCTTATTTTGTCTAGTTGAAAGTTCTTGGGCATAATAATAATTTCCTCTCAGATTACAGGGGCGTAGGAAGATGATTTGGAATGGGGAGGCCACAACACTAGAGCTCGACCGAACCCATTAACCATACCCACTTTTAATTAATTTAACAATAAAATTTCCAAAATAGTTCATCCGTCACTGGTTTACAGATAGCTACAAATGATTTAGCAATTTCAGTTAAGTTCTCATTTCCTCATGTACATATAGCAATAACAAATTTTTTAATCAACATTCTGTTGTGGTGCTTTGTAAATAAGTTTTTAGCTATAAGAGGAAGAGAAGAAAAGGAACATTCTGCAGTAGCTGAAGTTATGGAAATGTCATATTAAGCTTATTTACTTCTGGAAGCATGGAAAGTTGTACCATCAATCTCTGCATGTCAAATTCTCCATTCAATGACAAATACTCTTTCACAGTAGCTCATATAGAAGTTGACACATTTCTATTGGCAAATTCAAGAAGAGAGAGAGAGAGAGAGAGAGAGAGAGAGAGAGAGAGAGTAACTAGCTAGGATAGAATAGACTGCCAGCTAGCCAGTAGATTGCCAGCAAATATCTCAGCCCCACCTCCCTCTCTTCTAGCAAGTATCTAGGCATCTTTCTTACCATTTTATTTCTCGCGACTGCCAAAAGATTAGCTCACTGGGTTTACAACATTCAATAGTGAAAGATTTCAATTTTTTATATATTTTCTTATAAAAAGAACAGTGATCATGCTGCAGGGTTATGACAGTTAGAAATGATAGAATATTCAATAGAGTTCTATGGCAAATTCCACTGCGGTTGCGAAGAATGTACCCCGGATGTGACATCACGCAAGATTAAATTCCTCGGTACCTTACATAAGGGCTATTCAACCATTCCCTCTCATTGAGGGGGATGAGGAGTTGATGAAATTCTAGTAATAGAAACAATGAATGGTGTACTCCAAACACTCCCCTCTCCTTACATACTATGAGCATTAAGGCACAATAATGAGCATCATGGCACCACATTCTCTGTTTTGTGTAGTGACTCTTTACCTAATACATGCACTTATAGTGAATATCTCCTCACAGGTAGTTTTCTTTCTGTTTCATTGATATGTTTTAATATAAATGGGATTAGGATGTGGATAAGGATGTGGATTAGGATATACATTAGTATTGTTCATTATAAAACCCAGATCCTACATGTCACTACATAATAGTAGACATTTTTTTGACCCATTAATGCTTCTGAAATCACTATACTATGGGTTAGAAGATAATGTAATATAATTTCAATGGTATTCTAATTTCCTTAGGCCCCAGGCCTAGGCCTTTGATGTGTTATGTATGACAATAAATTAGTATTCTCTCCATGCATATCTGTTATGTTGCCCTTTCTTCCTCTTAGTTCAGAGTTCTCAAGTCAAGACATCCACTGAAGAAGTAAAGCCTGAAGATAATGCAAATTGTAAGGTTTACACATCTGCAAAATTTGTTTTATGTAGCTAAAGGGATTAAGTATTTCTCTAATTATTGCCTCGGAACAGTCACACAAAGGAAGTAAAGATCACATCCATTCAACTTTCAATTAGACATTTATCACACAGAGAAAACATAATAGAAACAATTTTCTTTCTTTTTGAGCATTGTACTGTAGTTAACAGTCTAGCTACTTCCACTTAATGCCCACTTTAATTTCCCCACTTCCACCGACTACATGTATTCAACTTTTCTATAGCTACACCTATACAAGGTCTGTCTGTCTCTGTCTGTATGTATGTATGTCCGTCTATCTGTATATCTGTATGTATGTTGGTCTGTATGTATGTATATACACCATGGCCCATCTCTACCTCTACCAAAGCCCATCTTTACCAAGACCTTTCTATAGCAAGTGCCATCTATATCTAGCTCTATCTATTACATGGTCTATATGTATCATAGCCAAGGACCCATCTATACTGAGTTCAAATCCAGATAAGATTTAGAAACTATGTATTAACTCTACAATGTATAAGATTATACACCATTTCTCTCAAGAAGTTGTCCTTATTTGAGAGAGTTCTTTATCAAAGGTTCTATTGTATTATGGTAATGCTAACTCATGTTATTAGATGCTGATGTGAAGGAAACATTACTGACTATTTGTGACAAATTACTAAGTAAGTATCGTAAGGAATAGTATATTAATAGTAAACCTCAGTTATACAGACCCTATGGGACTAGCACTAGTCTGTATAATATACAGTGGAACCTCAGTTATACAGACCCTATGGGACTAGCACTAGTCTGTATAATATACAGTGTAACCTCAGTTATACAGACCCTATGGGACTAGCACTAGTCTGTATAATATACAGTGGAACCTCAGTTATACAGACCCTATGGGACTAGCACTAGTCTGTATAATATACAGTGTAACCTCAGTTATACAGACCCTATGGGACTAGCACTAGTCTGTATAATATACAGTGGAATCTCAGTTATACGGACCCTATGGGACTAGCACTAGTCTGTATAATATACAGTGGAACCTCAGTTATACGGACCCTATGGGACTAGCACTAGTCTGTATAATATACAGTGGAACCTCAGTTATACGGACCCTATGGGACTGGCACTAGTCTGTATAATATACAGTGGAACTTCAGTTATACAGACCCTATGGGACTAGCACTAGTCTGTATAATATACAGTGGAACCTCAGTTATACAGACCCTATGGGACTGGCACTAGTCTGTATAATATACAGCGGAACTTCAGTTATACAGACCCTATGGGACTAGCACTAGTCTGTATAATATACATATAGTGGAACCTCAGTTATACAGACCCTATGGGACTGGCACTAGCAGTGAATTCTGAACAAACTTTAGGTACAACTAAACAGCAAAAGATCAGCCTAGAGGCCAGAGGTGCCGCTCTATCTATTGGTACCAAACTTGTTGAGCCTACTATAGCCAGTTCTTCAGTACGCTTATCTTATTATTATTATTATTAGATGAACAACCAGAACAAAAGTTGGTTTTTAGTTTCTTCATTTTCTAGGCTTCTGAGCTGGTTTTGGACTTTTCCAGATGTGCTTGTTTTGAACCTGCTGATAACCTGTTTACAACTAAACTTGTCTCCCAATACACTATAAATCTAGTGAAGATAATCCATGCAGAATCTAGCTTCCCTCTGGAATATCCATGATTATTATTTACTGCTGAAATATTATCAATGAACCTCACCTTCCTCCTGTCTATACAATATACGGTGAAACCAGACCCTATGGGACTTGCACTAGTCTGTATGATATAATGGAACCTGTTATATAGACCCTATAATGGGACTGGCACTAGTCTGTATGATATAGTGGAACCTGTTATACAGACCCTATAATGGGACTGGCACTAGTCTGTATACTATACAGTGGAAACTCAGTTCTACAGACCCTATGGGACTGGCACTAGTCTGTACAATATACAGTGGAACCTCAGTTATACAGACCCTATGGGACTGGCACTAGTCTGTATAATATACAGTGGAACCTCAGTTATACAGACCCAATGGGACTTACACCAGTCTGTATAATATACAGTGGAACCTCAGTTATACAGACCCTATGGGATATGCACCAGTCTATATAATATACAGTGGAACCTCAGTTATACAGACCCTATGGGATATGCACCAGTCTATATAATATACAGTAGAACCTCAGTTATACAGACCCTATGGGACTTGCACTAGTCTGTATGATATACAGTGGAACCTCAGTTGTACAGACCCTATGG
This sequence comes from Diacarnus erythraeanus, assembly GCA_964016965.1. Lineage (NCBI taxonomy): Eukaryota > Metazoa > Porifera > Demospongiae > Poecilosclerida > Podospongiidae > Diacarnus > Diacarnus erythraeanus. Next base: position 5,136,487 of record OZ024672.1, read on the forward strand.
AACCACTTCTGGTCTAATCATCCATATGTGAAGCAATGCAAAACAACATTTTATTCTATTTAATGCACAGCAAATTTGCATCAAATCTCACTCATTGGGAGTGATTCTTATTCATTTTCATTCAGTTTCTCTTTTAATATTCACTACTTAGCTAATACTCACTACTAAAGTATTTTATTATACAGAATCTCACTCTAAACTTCCCTTCACGGTACATAGTTTACACGGAATTTATACAAGATTACCCAAAATTTCATTCATAGGCTAAGTCAAACCTTGGCAGCTCTGCATTCAGTTATATTTTTTGTCCTAATTAGCTATGGAGGACTGGAATGCTGTGGTCTCAGCTGTTGGACCACTCACAGCCAAATGGGACGACTTAGGTCGTAAGTTAGGAATACATTGTGACACTTTGGCCATTATTACAAGGGACAATAAAGAGATAACTGGTCGTTGTCTCAATGAAACTATTACTCAATGGCTTCAGCTAAACTATATCACAGATAGATATAGTCAGCCGAGCTGGAGGAGTCTGGCAGAAGCTGTGGTTTCATTGAACAAGAGTCTATTTCTTAAGATAGCCAGTGATCATGAGGTAAAGGATGAGGAATCTATAACAATCGAGAACGAACAGCCTAACCCTAGCGATCAAGCCATGACCTCTGCCGAAACAGTCAAACCTAAACCATTACTTCGTGAGAATACAGATGGTAAGGTTATGTATATTATACATTTAACCCTGTAGTAACTACATTCACTCACAATGTATGAACACAACTATATAACTTTCTGTTGTTCTTATTGAGCAATATGTAGCAGCAACAAAGCAACGGGCTTAACTATAAGGTTTTCTTCACTAATATATAGCAGGCCTACTTTTAGTGATGTGATTCATATCTATTGAATCATTTTTAAAGGAATAGTTTTTGTGCACACCTTATATGGATCCCTTATCTGAATTTATAGTTCACTAGTTATAGTGGGAACCTCTGAGGACACCTTGGAATCAGGTATACTGTATCTTGTAGGATGACTTCCTCATCTCAGAGTTTAAGATAAACTTGTCCTTTGTACAGAGGTTGTCCTTATATTTAAAGTTCTGCTGTATTGCCATTCAGTCATCATAGCACATTTTATATTTGCTAGATAAATCTGCTAAGTTTCCATGGGAATTTATTCCTGCTCTCACTTATCCTGGTTTACAACTGAAAGACAACTTCAGTAAAGAGCAAATTGAGAAGTGTGAGGTTAAATTGGAACAGCACTCTCATGAAATGATAACAACTTTCAATCATCTTATGTTTGATTTTTACAAGTACATGGATTCCAAGAATGTGCCTGTTAAAAGGCTCAAAATATTTCTTAGAGGATTTGGACGACTTAGCACTATTTTTAAAGATGAAACAGATCAGCCAACCATAAGTAAAGACCTCATGAAGGCACAGGATATCGACGATATAATGCTCATTATTCAGAGTTACTGTTCATTTTTTAATTTCAGTCTAATCGAGACAATAGTTAATGAATTTGAGCAGCTTCATGGTTTCAAACCAAGACTTGTGCTATACAAGGAAGCATTTGCTAAATATGCTGAACCTAAACTGGTCTACTGCTGTCCATCAGGGATTGGATTAAATACAGAGGCTGGATCAGGTACGGAAGCTGCAGAGATATTTGTTAAATTGGATGATGCATATAAAGATTGCCGATTGACTCACCTCGAGACATTATGTAAAGATCTCTGCCGGATTTTTAGACTTCCACTAGAAATATTTCCATTAGACAGAGTTCAACCAGGAAGTGTTTGTGTTGTCTTTCAAGTGCTGGAATTTATGAAGAAGGAGATTTTCCCACTGTCAGAGAAACAAATCCTTGACTTAAGAGAACTAAACTACGGCAACATTCAAATATATAGTATTGTGTGCAGTGAATACTCCTATGACATAAGGGAGAAACAACCCTATGCAGGTACATACAGTATGTGTAGTACATGTAGATAGAGTGAAATCTGTCTATAACAACTACCATCTGGGTCATTCAGGTGACTTATAAATAAAGGTGGTCTGATTAGACAGGTTTCACTGCAGTGATCTATATAGATGGTAGTCTTATTAAGGGGTTGTCTTATTAGACAGGTTTCATTTTATAGAGATGTAATTTTATTAAGTGTGGGCTGATTAGACTGTATTGGCCTATATAGAGAGGTGGACCTATTAGAAAGGATAGGTTTTATAGAGTATTAAGTACATAACAGTCCCATTTATATTCAGGGTTCTTGCCTACTCGGGCTACCCCAGTTGGCACAATACTGAAAAAAATTAACCACCACTGACCAACCAAATAACTCTTTACAAGGTGTTTTGACAGTGGAATCTAACCCCTTGAAATGAGGAAATAGCTGCTTCACAATAGGTCTCCCGGAAATGAGGTAGCCCCTCTAATCTGGGCAATTTAATTTTTCTCACAATGTCCTGTATTATTAATTCTCAAAACTCTACATGTAATACAGTGAAAGATAAGTAAACTAGAGGGGACATGCCTAGTTTGTTCATATATGTGAAGTATTTGAATAGAAGTAGTGTTCTATAGTAAATTGGCAATGAATATTATTAATTTGGAGTCTGTATAATCATAATTGCTGGGATAACTGAAGTATTTATAAGTGAGACTATAATATTATATGCACTACAGGTTCAGATTCTGGCATTAGTACTTTCCATTCCCAAGTATATCCTGAGAGTAACTTGGAATTTGATTCAGGTATAGATGCCTCCTACTTTGTCACTAAAACAAGGGAATTGGAATATATCAAGGCAAGTTGTATTAGCTAGTGATAGACATACTTTAAACTGGAAAACATCACGAGCATAAAAATCTCAAGAGCTTCAGGAGTAGACATTATTACTCCATGTGTTATAGCCCACTGACATACACTGGCATAAACCGACAGTTTAATATGTCAAAGGTGGCCTCCCACCTCATCTTTACTGTGCTTTGTTTAGATGTTCATGGTTAGTACCTACCCCCTTGGCCATCTATATGGAGAGCTATCTTGTTTAGTATGGGTACTAAAGTCCACTAGCAAGTGCCTAATCACTGTAATTCAAGCGCTAGCTTGCAGCACCATAATTTAAGCAGACATTTTTTTTACTATGTGCCATGCCTTAGTTTTTCCTGGCCTAGAGCCCACGTGGTTTTTTATAGATTTGCTGTTAAAGAGACTTCCCAGAAGTCGATCAAAAGCTTTTTGGCCCCCCCACAACTGACCCTCTTTGGGTACATACATGGCCTAAACCAACTGCTTCACCATTCATGATAGCAACAGCGTAGTTGTCTTCTGAGTTGCTGTGTTCTTGCTGAGTTGAATGTTCAAAGTTTACTACTGGAGTCCACACAGCCTTGTAAACATGAAACCCTCTCACAACACTGAGGATACAAACATGAAGAAAGTATATGGGTGCAGCCGTCTTTAAACACAGCCACATTGCAGCAGACCATCTTAGCTCTAATTATTTAAGCGCCACTCTAATTTAGGCGCCACCTCAAGTGAAGTGTATTTTTTTTGTCACAATGTAAGCGCCAACCTCAGCTGTAATTATTTTAAAAAATAATAATTACAGCTGAAAATAATTACAGCTGAGTTTATATAATAATTACAGCTGAGTTTATATAATAATTACAGCTGAAAATAATTACAGCTGAGTTTATATAATAATTACAGCTGAGTTTGGCGCTTACATTAGTGTGGTTTTTTTGCCATTCACTGCAAAGCAGTGAAAGGGTAAGTGGTAGATAGTTATTAACTTTTAATAGCCTGAGGTGACTGTAAGACCAAGACAATTTTCAACAATCTTTGGAAAGCCTTATGGAATAAGTTACTTTCTGATCCACTGAAATTGCTTGCAATTGGACAAAAGACAAAGTTCAAGATATTTAATGATTTGTGAGTCTTCACACACACATGCATCCCAACCACTCAACTTTCAGCCTTGCTAAGTGGTGTTGGTTTGTTAAACAAATAAGCACGATTTATAGCTGTACCACTCAACCATATTTTCTGTATAGCTGATCTTTAGCTACAACATATAGAGAATCAGCTTCTCTGCCAAAACTAAGCAGAATCTGCTTTTACTGTCTTGTGAAATCAACACCCCACCCATGAGATCTTATTGCCTCTACCAGTAAGAAACTATAGTAGAAGAGCTAATCACCTATCTAGATGCCAAAACACTAATTTTTTTATCCTCATTAACTAAGTTTTTTTTTTTTTTTTTTTTGCTACTCCATTTTTAAGTGTTAATTTTCTTGTCTTCTTGACCCCCCATAAACATATTCTAGCTATTCTTAGCCTAAAAACAACTTAGTGACAGTAGAAGGCAAGAATTTACCTCCACACAACCAACATTTCTCAAATCTACTCATGGTTTTGGATAAAGGTTGTTTGGACATAGACATGTTTTGGACTATTGCACATCACTGTGATCCACTTTGTCAAGATGAAAAACAAGTAACTCCATTCCATTTAGCCTCTCAAAATGGTTATTTAGATGTAGTTCGGTACTTAGCATACTCTACTATTGTTCGTCACGGTAATCCACTAGCTAAGAGTAATATTTTAATGACACACCACTTCACCTTGCTGCATCAACTGGTAAACTAGATGTAGTGAAGTTCTTTATAGAGGATCTAAATTGTGATGCTAATAGTAGGGGTCAATTTGATGGGATTCCTCTTCATAATGCCAGTGGAAATGGACATCTTATTGTTGTGCAATACCTTGTGGATAAACATCACTGTGATCCATGGTGTCCAGCTCTAAACCAGATGACTCCATTACACTTAGCCATTTTCTATAACCACTTACATATTGTTGCATATTTTCGTAGTTTTGTCTGATGGAGTATTTCTTTTATGCATATTGGGAAATTCAAGATAAAGGATGTCTACACTACTGAAGTCCTTCACTTAGGAAGATAAATTCTCTAACAAGATGTGTGCAAATGAGGTGTCTTCGGTCATGCTGTTTTTATTGTACCCCTTTCATTTAGTCTACATTTTAAAGTTAATACTACAGCATTCATGAAATCATATGTCTCTCAATTCCTTGTCCTAATAGCTACATAGTTGTAAATTTTTCACTTCCTGAGTTTTAACCTGGCAAACAACTGTTGTATTAGCTCTTTTCTTTTGAGGAGTATAGATAGTTGTGAAAATGATCATCATTGACAACCATGATGATAAAGTCAATAATGAGAAAAATGGCTATCAATTATCTCACCCACTGTGATTGTCTATATACTCTCTCTCCACTGAGGTGAGTACACTTCTTCAAAGTTAGAAACTGACAACAACACACCGCTACATTATGCAGCATTAAATGATAAACTAGATGTTGTGATTGCAATAAATCTATACCTAGTTACATGCCACGTCTATAGTGAATCTGATTGGTCTAGAAGTGTTAATTATGTAGTGGCATAACCCAAACTTTTTATGCTGCTAGCTAAAAATAACCCACTACTGTGCAATATGCGCATGTGCATGGCAGTATAGTATAAGTCAGATACACACATAGCTAGCTATATAACTAGTAATTCACTATACACTCAGTAGACTAACTCTAGTTATATTACATGTAATAATAACTCTAGGTACACTACTTACAAGTATCTTTCAGTCAATAATGCAAAGGGACAAAATAAGTTTAATTCTTTCCTCTCTGTGTATCTTGAATCAGATCATCTCCTCTGTGCATAGAGACTAAGGGCCCTAACTTAATGACAAATTTTTGGCGAATGTCTCTTCCATAGTAGTGATGATGATACACAGATCTGCTCTAGTTAATGTATTAAAGAACAGCATCACTTCAGCTATCATTGAGCTAGCCTTGAAAAGCGAAAAAAAGAAACAGAGAAAGATAGATAAGATAGACAGACTGACTGATATAAGTAAGGAAGAAGAAAAGATAATAATGGCAGCTCATAGCTCTTAGCTACTCATATTGAATTCTGCATAGTGGGCCTTAAAACATGAAGATGTAGGTGTATTTATAAGAAAGAACAGTGGAAGAGTATCTAGTCATTTCTACAGAGAGTGCTGCTGCATATAATCATGACCAAATTAGTAACATGATAGTACTAAATTATAGATACATTGCTTCTCAGTCAGCTATATGTATTAAAAATTCCTCCCAGTATTTCCCTATAGCTGCTTTATTAGGGCTGTAATGAACACATTTTCAGTGCTATTAAGGACAGGGACAGGTTTGCACCACCTGCGCCCTCTCACATGCACCATGAATATCTTTAGATGACTATCAAAAATGTTGTTGACGATGACATGACATCACATTACCACAAGTGATTAAGAAAAGGATGTGATGCTAAGGTTTCTCGAGCTCCACATGTGTCTATAAGTCTGGGAAGACACTACCTGTTTTTGATTACCTTGTGATTAATGCTTTAGTATCTTAATTGATCACTATCTTCTGAGGTAAGTGTAAGTGGGCACCTTTTCCAGTTACGTATCACATGGGCTGAAATGACATCATATGGCGCACAGAGGCTCTCAAGCAGGGCCTACTTAGCAGAACTGTTGTAGTCATTAGAATAGTGGTACGGATCCGTCCAACGATGTTGTGGTAGTCTAAACAGATAGTTAATGAATCTGGAGCAGAACATCTTGAATCTACATAAAAATAAATTGAATATTACATGATTTACTGTCCTTAAGTGCACTGAGCATTTGTGTGGTGAAATAATGGTAGTTACATATTTTAATATCTATATTACTATTTAATTACAATAGAATCTGAGTGAAGAATTCTTGCAAATGGTTGATAAGGCAATCCAGTTACCTACTACGAGTGTAATGCACACAAAGGCTACTGAAGGAGACTTGCATAGTATTATAGAAATGATTGAGAATAAGACAACTAGCTATAATCCAATGAACCAAGATGAAGGAGGTAACACGGCTCTACACTGTGCAGCTGTTTGTGGCCATTTACATATAGTCAAACACTTTGTCGAAGAACTAGGATTCAACTGTACTATACCAAGCAGTGATGACATCACACCACTTCACTATGCAGCTTATAAAGGTCATCAACCCATAGTACAATATCTATTAGAGGACCAACAAGTTGAAGCACTATGTCATGATAAATATAATCGTACTCCACTACATTATGCCTGTTTGGAAGGTCACATTGGAGTAGTCAAACAACTAGCAGATAATATCGAACAATACTTGAGCGAGAATGAAGAATGTAACTATGCTTGTCGTGGTGAAGATTATAATACTCCATTACATTATGCCACAGCCAGAGGACATTATTCAGTCATAGAGTATCTTATTCAGTCAAAAGAATGCGATCCAATGTGCAAAGAGAGAAATGGTATCACTCCCCTCCATATTGCTGCAGTTTTAGGACACCTTAAAATAGCTAGGTTCTATACCAATATTCACCATTGTGATCCACTAGTGAAGGATTCTTTAAATGAAACACCGCTTCACTCTGCGGCATTGAGTGGTAAACTAGATGTGGTAAAGTTCTTTATAGAGGATCTAAATTGTGGAGCTGATATTAGGGGTCAGTTGGGAAGGATTCCTCTTCATCATGCCAGTGAAAAAGGACATCTTGATGTGGTGCAATACCTTGTGGATACACATCTCTGTGATCCAATGTGTAAAGATGAAAAACAGGTTACTCCATTGCATATAGCCTCTGCTGAAGGTCATTTAGATGTAGTGAGATACTTAACTACTGTTTATCACTCAAACCTACTTGTTAAAAATGCTGACAACAACACACCGCTAAATTATGCAGCATTAAATGGTAAACTAGATGTTGTGAAGTTCTTTATCAAGGATATAAATTGTGAAGCTGATATTAGAGGTCAGTTGGGAAGGATTCCTCTTCATGATGCCAGTGAAAATGGACATCTTGATGTTGTGCAATACCTTGTGGATACACATCACTGTGATCCACTTTGTCAAGACGAAAACCAGACAACTCCATTGCATTTAGCCTCTTGTTATGGTCATTTAGATGTAGTAAGGTACTTCACCACTGTCCAAAACTGTAATCCACTAGTGAAGAATACTTACAAGAACACACCTCTTCACCTTGCAGCATTGGACGGTAAACTAGATGTAGTGAAGTTCTTTATAGAGGATCTAAATTGTGAAGCTAATATTAGGGATATTGAAGGATGGACTCCTCTTCATTTTGCCAGTCAAAAGGGACATCTTGATGTTGTTCTATACCTTGTGGATACACATCACTGTGATCCACTGTGTCAAGATGAAAAACAATTTACTCCATTGCATTTAGCTTCTCAAAGTGGTCATTTAGATGTAGTTAGATACTTCACCACTGTCCACCACTGTAATCCACTAGTGAAGGATACTAACAATAATATACCTCTTCACCTTGCAGCATCGAAAGGTAAACTAGATGTAGTGAAGTTCTTTATAGAAGATCTAAATTGTGAAGCAGATATTAGAGGTCAATGCAGAATGATTCCTCTTCATGGTGCCAGTTTTAATGGACATCTTGATGTTGTGCAATACCTTGTGGATACACATCACTGTGATCCACTTTGTCAAGATGAAAAAAACCACACTTCATTGCATTTAGCCTCTCAAAATGGTCATTTAGATGTAGTGAGGTACTTTACAACTATCCACCACTGTAATTCACTAGTGAAGGATACTTATAATGATACACCTCTTCACCTTGCAGCAGCAAATGGTAAACTAGATGTAGTGAAGTTCTTTATAGAGGATCTAAATTGTGAAGCAGATATTAGAGGTCAGTTTGGAAGGATTCCTCTTCATCATGCCAGTTTTAATGGACATCTTGATGTTATGCAATACCTTGTGGATACACATCACTGTAATCCACTTGGTCAAGATGAAAACCAGTTTACTTCATTGCATTTAGCCTCTGAAAGTGGTCATTTAGATATAGTGAGGTACTTCACCACTGTACACCACTGTAATCCACTAGTGAAGAATACTTACCACAACACACCTCTTCATTTTGCAGCATTTAAAGGTAAACTAGATGTAGTGAAGTTCTTTATAGAGGATCTAAATTGTGAAGCTAATATTAGGGGTCAGTTTGGAAGGATTCCTCTTCATTATGCCAGTGAAAATGGACATCTTGATGTTGTGCAATACCTTGTGGATACACATCACTGTGATCCACTTTGTAAAGATGAAGAAAACAAGACAACTCCATTACATTTAGCCTCTCAAAATGGTCATTTAGATATAGTGAGGTACTTCACCACTGTCCACCACAGTAATCCACTGGTGAAGAGTACTTACAATGACACACCTCTTCACCTTGCAGCATTTGCAGGTAAACTAGATGTAGTGAAGTTCTTTATAGAGGATCTAATTTGTGAAGCAGATATTAGGGGTCAGTTTGGAAGGATTCCTCTTCATTCTGCCAGTTTTAATGGACATCTTGATGTTGTGCAATACCTTGTGGATACACATCACTGTGATCCACTTTGTCAAGATGAAAAAAACCAGACTTCATTGCATTTAGCCTCTGAAAATGGTCATTTAGATGTAGTGAGGTACTTTACAACTGTCCACCACTGTAATTCACTAGTGAAGGATACTTATAATGATACACCTCTTCACCTTGCAGCATTGGAAGGTAAACTAGATGTTGTGAAGTTCTTTATAGAGGATCTAAATTGTGAAGCAGGTATTAGAGGTCAGTTTGGAAGGATTCCTCTTCATTCTGCCAGTCAAAATGGACATCTTGATGTTGTGCAATACCTTGCGGATATACATCACTGTGATCCACTGTGTCAAGATGAAATACTGGTAACTCCATTGCATTTAGCCTCTGAAAATGGTCATTTAGATATAGTGAGGTACTTCACCATTGTCTACCACTGTAATCCACTTGTGAAGCATATTTACAACAATACACCTCTTCATCATGCAGCATTGAAAGGTAAACTAGATGTAGTGAAGTTCTTTATAGAGAATCTAGATTGTGAAGCTGATATTAGGGGTATGGAGGGATGTATTCCTCTTCATTTTGCTAGTGAAAATGGACATCTTGATGTTGTGCAATACCTTGTGGATAAACATCACTGTGATCCACTTTGTCAAGATGAAAAACAGTTTACTTCATTGCATTTAGCCTCTCAAAATGGTCATTTAGATGTAGTGAGGCACTTCACCACTGTCCACCACTGTAATCCACTTGTGAAGAATTCTTACAACGACACACCTCTTCACCTTGCAGCATTTGCAGGTAAACTAGATGTAGTGAAGTTCTTTATAGAGGATCTAAATTGTGAAGCTAATATTAGGGGTCAGTTTGGAAGGATTCCTCTTCATTATGCCAGTGAAAATGGACATCTTGATGTTGTGCAATACCTTGTGGATACACATCACTGTGATCCACTGTGTCAAGATAAACACCAGTTTACTTCATTGCATTTAGCTTCTCAAAATGGTCATTTAGATGTGGTGAGGTACTTCACCACTGTCCACCGCTGTAATCCACTGGTGAAGAGTACTTACAATGACACACCTCTTCACCTTGCAGCATCGAAAGGTAAACTAGATGTGGTAAAGTTCTTTATAGAGGATCTAAATTGTGAAGTAGATATTAGGGGGTTTGAAGGAAGGATTCCTCTTCATGAGGCCAGTGAAAATGGACATCTTGATGTTGTGCAATACCTTGTGGATACACATCACTGTGATCCACTTTGTCAAGATGAAGAAAACCAGACTTCATTGCATTTAGCCTCTGAAAATGGTCATTTAGATGTAGTGAGGTACTTCACCACTGAATAAAGGATACTTACAATGACACACCTCTTCACCTTGCAGCATTGAAAGGTAAACTAGATGTGGTGAAGTTCTTTATAGAGGATCTAAATTGTGAAACAAATATTAGGAGTCAGTTCAAAAGGATTTCTCTTCATCATGCTAGTCAAAATGGATATTTTCATGTTCAATACCTTGTGGGCCACTTTGTTAAGATGAAGAAAACCATGCCAGTTTTAATGGACATCTTGATGTTGTGCAATACCTTGTAGTTACACATCACTGTAATCCACTTTGTCAAGATGGAGTAAATCAGACTTCTTTGCATGTAATCTCTGCTGGAGGTTATTTAGATGTAGTTAGAGGTGTGTATATTATATTGTGATGCTAATAGTAGGGGTTTTAATGGCAGAATTCCTCTTCATCATGCTACTCTAAATGGACATTTATATGTGCAATACCTTGTGGATACACATCACTTTGATCCTTTGTGTCGAGCTACCAGATACCTCCAGCCCTTTCCAAAAACAACTTACATATTGTTGCATATTTTCTTACAAAAGTTACTACTATTCACATACTGTTCTTATTGTATCAACTACATTTCCTTTCATCCAGTCTACATTAAAGAATACTACAGCATTATGGCTTCATTACGTCTCTGAATTCTTTATAATGATAGCTACACAGTTAATTTTTCATAACCTGGCAAACAACTTTTTTCTTTTTTCTTTTGAGGAGTTTATTTTAAAGATTGGCAACCATGATGATAAAGTCAATAACAAGAAAAATGACTATCAATTATCTCACCCACTGTGATTGTCTATGTACTCTCTCCGCTGAGTTTCTTTAAAGTTAGAAACTACTTTCTTATGTCCATGAGACTGACAGTTCGGTTTAGTAAAACAGTTTTTCCAAATGTTCATGCTTTTATCAAAGAAGCAACAAGCTATATTTTTATTAATAAACGTTCTTGCTTATGAGTCACTAGAAAAGGCAAAATAAACATAACTTGTGTACACATGGTCCTTTGGATACACATCTTGTTTGTGGTACTTCAGTACAGTGCACATTGTTCTTAGACTACACATACTCATCAGTTCTTCACACCTTATTCATTCAAGTAATGACTTGCTAAGAGGATACTTAGTATTTGATGCATAGTAGCAGATATTATTATAGAAGTAACAGACAAGGTCAAATGTCTTACTATGCAATTTATAAAGGATTGGGAGTAATTTTTGTAGAAGAGTGAACAACGACCCCTATTTTAATTTGAGACTTCAAATCTGGAACAGAAGGAGCTCTTCCTTTATTCTCTTACTCTACCATTATCAGCAACAAGATGAATGACAGCTTCTTCTGAAAATAATTTTTTATTCGTTATTAGTGAAGATAGTTAACTTGGACAAGAGGAATTTTCTATTCTTTTGTGTGCCTTAAGACTCTATCTTTCAAGAGTAAATTTGACTCTTTGATCGCCATGTAAGTGTTCTTTAACTAAACAAGTATTAAAACACAAGAAGGGACTTAGAGAGTTGACCTACAGACAGTTAAGAACTACTGAAGTATGCTAAATCAACTGATGTGAATCTCTGTAAGTTAACTAAGATAGTGACATTATGACTTTACAACTTGTATTATATATCTCATGCATAGGAACTAACTGGTACTGAAACAGCAACACTAAATACAGAGAAGCCTAACCCTCCATTAGAATGTGGTAAGTTCAATCTAATAACAATGTGGTAGACAGCCATTATTAGGTTAGTGTCTTTAAAGGACACCTTCACATTGCACTTGACTAAGAGAAACTGATGCACTCACCTTATAATAAGCCAATGTGTCTGATCCACTTAGACTTTCCATTTCTGATTCAGTTATATCTCAAAAAATGTATATTTTGGGATCAGGGTACACCACTTCAATTTTAACAGGTTATATAAAGAGGCGAGGGTTTCATTCATTGTCAAGGTAATAGCAAATAAGTTTAATGTGTTTAGAAGCAACAAAAGTGGTCAGAACTAGTTTAGTTCATGTAAACACAGTATGCTTTATCTGGAGGCCGATATTATTAGTTAACTGATACAGCATACTGTTGTAGTAGAGCAGAGAAGTAACTAGAAAGACATTTTTGTGTAGACACACTCAGTATTTATTACTCTTTAAGATGCCAATATTAGAGATGTCAGTCAAGTGCCACCATAATTTTTCAGTTCCCTGACCTGTTACTTTCAGTTTTTTATTTCTATATCACACACAAGCAAACAAACAAACGCCCTTTATCCTATCAATTCAGAGTTATATGTCTTTACTATTGAAGGAGCCAAGTTCTGGCTTTGTTTTCTATGTAAACTAAAGCCATCAGCACTCCTAAATCATTGCAGGCATGTTGTGCATTGTATAGAACCACTTTGTTACTCAACTGGCTTGCTTCTCTCCTGTTGGCACTTATGTCTCTTGAGGTCCCCTTGTCTTCTGAAGGTTTTCCCAAATTTTCTGCATGCCACCTTTCTTGAGAGGTGGCTACCATCTCTGTACTTTTGTGTTCTGCTTCTGCAACTGTGCATTTTCAGGCATCTTCTACTCCTAAATCATCTTCCACAATTCTCACACTGCATAGCACCAACTTGTTTACTCACTAGCTTCTTCCTCCCAGCCACACATTTTGTGACATGCTTTGTCATCCTCCCACCTGAAGCACATTCTGTTGGGCTTACCCTGGAGCGGTCAGGGTAGCCAACGACTTCTCCGGATAGAGACTTAAAGACTAATTATAAGTACAGTTCACAATAATAATATAACTAATGATTATTAGAACAGTCAAGTAGAATCTATAATATAGTTCATAGTTAGTTCATGGCACATAATAATGGCATAAGCTAGTTTTTCCTGGGCGTGGTCTTTTTGCCTCCAGCAGCTGGCTTCCCAGTAGCACGGGCGTTGTCCTTGTGTGGCGGGCTAAGTCCAACACATTCACATGCTACAATTTTCTCCACTTTTGACCTTATTTCCTGTACTAGCCAGGGTTTCTTTCAGGGGGGGGGGGGGGGGGGGGGAGCATTTGCCCCCCCTTGGAGGAAGTGAAGAACACATCACTCTCCCATTTTTTAAGGGCACTTCTTGCTAGAAGATTGTTGAGAGATCAAACCATGACACTGCTTTTTAAGAGCAGTTGGCTCAATATTAGAGTCTTCAAATTCAGTGAGATTTTTGCTGGGCTCAATATCAGAGTCTTCCTCTTAGACTATAATGCATGTCCATTCAAAGAACTAGTGTATATTAAATACTACTTCCAAGTTTACAAGTTGTAAGTCTCTGCACTGGAGTTTAACTTCACCATTAGCAAAGACATTTGTAGCTACTTTTGTTCCTCAAGCTCACCACTAGCTAAGCCTTCTACTAGAAGAGATATCTCTGGATCAGAAACATGTTACCTGACAATTCAGTGTGTTTTGTTACTTAGCAGTAGGCCTATACACATTATGCTTTAAATTTTGCCTATTAGCGTAAGGCATCAATTATCGGCCACCACCGGTGTTCGACCTCTGACAAATCGACCTATTGACCACAGTAGTATACGGAGATACACAAAAGTGTGCATAAAATTACGGTAAGCCGCCATTTTACCGCCACATTGCAGTTTTAGTATCTCTGTGCAATCTAAGCTTTCACGATGCCTGGAAAGAAAAGAAAAGCAATTAAAAAAGCTACTGTGAACAAGAAAAGGCCCAGAGTATCAGAAAAGACCACAACTAACCGCCCTCAAAAGTAAAAAACAGTGGACCGAGGAGTCTATGCTTGGAGCAATTAAAGCAGCCTCTGAAGGTATGGGTATTAACAGAGCAGCCTTAGAATTTGGGGTACCAAAGACAACTCTAAAAGATAGAATGCCTGGGAGAGTTCAGCATGGGAGAGTTCAGCATGGCAGTAAATTGGGGAGAGTTCCTTATTTGTCAAGTAGTGAAGAGCAAGAGCTTGTAGACTATCTCATCACTTGCTCTGAGGATATCCCAAGAAATGAGCTGATGTTTTGGGTATTGTACAAAAAACCTTGGAGAATAAGAATGGAGGTCCAATTGATTTTAATGGGAAAGGATGGTGGTTTCACTTTATGCAATGCTATCCTGAGTTAGCTATTCGAAAGGGTGATGCAATCAGTGCTCTCATCTACCCCACAATCTCTACTACTTCCAGTGTTTTAAACAGTACTTTCAACTCTCATCTTGGAGCCATCACCACTACCTCTAACTCAACACTCTCCACTCTCTCCAATGTCTGTCATCAGTACTCTCAACGCCACAGTTTCCACTCCATCCAGTGTTGCTTCTTCATCTACAACCCCATCTGATAATAGGAAGGCATTGTCCCCTATTTAACTTACCCTAGTTTGTCTTCTACCCCTAAACCCAAACAAAATTCCTCAGCTGGCCATGGTGCATGTGTACTTACTAGCTGGGAAGCTATAGCTCTTATGGAGGCCAAGGTGAAGAAAAAACAAGATGAATTAGAAGCTAAAGAAAACAGGAAGAAAAAGAAGATAGAGAAGAAACAGCAAAGAAAAGTTGAAGTGAAGAGGAAAGCTGAAGAAAAAGAGCATAAAGCAGCTGCTAGAGAACAGCTGGCCATGAAAAACGAGGTAGAGAAGAAACGAAAAGCAGAGTTGTGTCTTCAGAAACAGATAGAAAAGAGATATTCTGAAATAAGCCGTACTACTAGAAGAAGTCATGCTACTTCTCAAGCAAGGGACACCACTACATGTGGAATAACCCTCGATCAGAATGTGTGTTCTGTTTGCCTAGGAACATACGAAGATGATTTTGTCTCTGGGGTTCTACAAAGAGAGTGGATATGTTGCACAAATCTTGAAAACTGTGGATTATGGATGCATTGTGATTGTGTGAGTTTGGAGAAGAACAGATATGTATACTACATGTGTAATGCTGTTTTGAAGTGATATGTTGGCTGAGTGTTGTGTGAGTGATTTAGTTGTTCACTGGACTTTATACAGTATGTAACCCATAGAAATTAATACCATTTTCCCCCCTTTTGTGGGTGATTATTCACCTATTCATATGGAAATAACTTGCAATGAAATAATAGAAATAAAATTAATTTTAACTGTAGAAATGATGCATATAATTGGGAGTGGTCGTCAGTTGGTCGAAATTATATTAATGCAAGTACAATTAGTAGTCGAAGTAAGATATCACCGGACGATCATTGATTCTGAAGTCCTCTCGGGATTATTGTTGTCATATGGCTTGTACTGGTCGGTTTCTGATGATTTTTTTGTTGTCTAGACTTGCCAGTCATCACTCTAATTACTGCAATTTGTTAGAATATACGGGTGGAAAATTATGACGTGAGTAAAGTTATATGGTCGATATATGATGCTTTACGCTATGCTATGCTCTGATTCTTTACCACTTGCCCTATTATGCCCTAAAATTTAGCCCATTATGCAATAGACACTAATGGTCATCACGGCATAGCTATAAAAAATATTGTTCCGTCTGGTGCCACAGTATGATGATATTATTTATACTGTCATTCATTTGGTACACTGATAGAACAAGAGAGTGCATGATCACAGTTCCCCCCGAAAGGCACAAAATGTCATGAAAACTAAAACCTGGGGAGGATGGTTGCTCCACCCGACCCCCCCAACTTTACAGATGTACTGATTTTGCCCCCTCTTTGGTAAAATCCCGAAAGAAACCCTGCTAGCTGATTCTCAATCAGGCTCTGGCTCCAGACTGCCCTTCACTTACTCCTATCTTGGGCCTCACTATACCAATTATTGTAATCACTCATTCTAACTGCCTTCAAGTCTCTCTTCACTACATCTCTCCACCTCTTTTTCGATCTGTAATCAGCATGTCTCAGGGAGACACATCTTTGCCAAGTGTTCAAGACACTCCAGATATCTCTTTACCAGCTTAGTCTCAACGGTCTCACTTTTCTCTAACCATTCTTTATGAGATATACTCCTCCCACTGCCTCTGGTTTTTTGATGCCTATAACTGTGTGGATGCATCAGTGGTGGAAACTATTCAGCTTCTTCACATTTCTTCTGATAGATATAATTCATATAATTATATCTATATATATCTATACAGTTTTATCATGTAAGTTAGTACTAGGAATTGATACCAATCTAGTAGGATATTAATTTTGATAGAAAGGCCACATTACCAAATCAGATAATAGCCAATAGAAACTCATATGAACAGTGTCTTGCTATTACTAAAGGGGAATCCCCTCGAAATTACAGGTGCTTCTATGTGTAAATTCCTTACATTACATCATTACTATTACATCTGTAATAAACCTGTAATATTCAATAATATTATTATAATAAGATTGCTGTAATATACCATAATATACGCTGTAAGGAAATTTACACATAGAAGCACCCGAAATTACAGGTGGGAACCATAGGGAGAAGAAGGGGATATGCAAGTTGGCACATCAGCTCAGAACTGTCTGGGAATCTATTTGTTATGTTATTGGTGTATATTCAGATATCCCATTTAACTGTAGATCTGTTTGTGTTAACAGATTTATGTCTTGTCGGTGCCCTTATTCCAAACCTTACTCTTTCATAACTAGACCTTGGACCTTGGGAACTCAGGTATCTTCTTTGTTGAGGTCACCACACGCCTTTTTTGCCTCTCCATCTGCCTGTTTCTCTGTATTTGTGTGTGTGGGTGTGTGTGTGTGTGTGTGTGGGTCCTCCATTCATCTGTCTCTTTGTCTGTCTATACATGCATGTTGTTTGATTTCTTTCCCTTGTTCAGGATAGATATACATGATGCAGTTGGCTCTAACATGGTCAATACAAGAAGTGGAGAGAGTCAATGAAGCCGTCAATGAGGAATGAATCTTAGACAAGACAAGGTTAGGACAGGTTGAAGTAGGTATATTCTCAGCTTTATCTCACAAATGCTGGGTCTAATTAATAGACATTTTCTTTTAATGTGGGCATGTGTGGAACATAAGATGCTGTGTAAATCCATCTTACTAAGATCTCTTCATTACTTTCATAGAAGCAGATTATTTTATATAATATGTATGTATAATAGTTCCCTGGGCCTCTAGTGGTCTTTTTGATGTGAGGTCGCCTCAGAGAAAATTTTATCCTCTACAAGAATGCTTCATGTGGTTTTGTATTCAGTATGAAGGTCTGAAGTGACAGAGGTTGGTAGAGCCTCTAGTCCGATTGGAGGGAGAAGACCAGCTCACACCTGCCTCATGGGAAGAAATTTACTTTGTCATCTCTGATAAGGTAATTATTAATGAGGCAATCTTCCCAGCTACATAGAGATATTATATGTGATATAAATGATAAAAAAAGTATTGTATTTCCACATTGGTATTGTGATTTCATCTAGTGAGGTGCTATTCTAAATAATGTACTCCAAGCACCTGCAATTAGTCACTCTGTGCTATTAGATACACCATCCCTCCTTTTTTGTTTGTTTGTTTGTTTGTTTGTTTTGCTTGTTTGTTTGTTTCCTCCATCCTGTGAAGATAATATTAGTTATAGGTAGTGTATCAGTGATGTTACATTATTATCAGACCTTTGTGACTAGAGTTTAGTTTTAAAAGGGATGACACAATAATTAAGAGTTCTGGAAATATAGTTGTGTCCAATCATCTAGATTGCAACCTGGGAAACTTCCTGCTGTGGGCTAATGGAGTATTGCACTAATATTAAACATGTACTATGATTATTATTGTGTGGTGCATACACTACATGGTCCATAAGAGGTAGAGGTCATTGATTATTATTCAGACATTTTCATCTGTACATCTTCCTATCGTTATTGGTGGGAGTGATATCCTCCATAGACTGGATGGAAATGCTCTATATTATCTGTGGTTATAAAAATTGCTGGCTTGGTACCTGAAGCTCCTCCCACTGAAAAATGGCCAGTGCTGAACATACTTTAAAAAGTAAACTAAATTATGGACATGTGAAATATGACCCTCTTTTGGGGTGTGAGTACTTGTCCTTTGAGCTAGTGTTAGAAGATGCTTGCAGTGGTTCATCCTTCCTCTTCCAGAATAGAGGACCAAAAACTGTTGAGTGTTTAAGGCCATTAATGATACAAGTTTGGACACTAAGTTTGGATACTAAAGTCTAAACATTTGAATACTAAGTAATAGTAAGATAGTTTATGTTTTATTCCTAGGGAGAGGGGACCTGCAGGGGACCCCGTGGCATTTGTGGGAACACTTCACTGTATTACATTTATGTAATGTGATGTGATTAGTGGTGTTTTCAGTATATCTACTTCTTGTCCTAAATATCAGGAGATGGAGAGCATGTATTAGTATTATTACATGAATACTTGTTACTTATGAGTATTGGAACTAAACTAAGTCTGAATGAACTTCTACTGTACCTAAATTATTCAAATCATGTGATTATCATAATCCATGCAGTCAGCCAGTCAAGTTGGAGCTCTGGACATTGGCTATCGACCATGGATCACTGTCAAAGAACTCAAATCATTGAATATTCTCTACTTGCTTGGTGCTGTAAGTATAACAGGAGTACTGTGTATATAAGAAGTACATGTGTGACTTGTGTTGAGTTATGCTATTTTACTCCTGAAGTATTGAGGGAGATGGAAGAGTGGACCATAGTATCCCCTCCCCTACTTGAGAAAACCACTATACTCATCATGTGCTAACTTCATTAGCGTTTTCTAGTAAATCTGCTAGAGCAGTTTTTTCCATATTGGAGTACACACAGCATATGGTAGTACATGTATTAGTAGCCACTTTTATGTGCCTTTATAGGTCTAGGTTGTAAAGAGTTAGTGGTTTTGGGGGTTCTATTTTATTTGTTTGATTGTTTACTTATTTATTTATGTATCACATACCCTTGCCACCCACTTCTTGTCTCCTTTCAATAATCCTAGTTACACTCCCTGGCACCTGAATGCACTATTTATTTGTTGTTCACTTTGATATTGTTGCAGATATGTAATGTTACTCCTAAATATGATTCTCTTTCTGGTTTGAGGAAGAGATGGACAGAAATGGCTCCTCATTTATGACAATATGGAGCAGCCTGCAAGCTTCTTCAAAACAGCAGAAAAACTTGTCAAAGTGCTTGAAATCTTTCTCATTTATATCATTGGACCATTTTCCTGTGTGAGACATGGTGATCATTATGTTGTGTGTGTCTCGCCTTCCATGTAAAGATAATCTTGATATTAATGAAGTCACCTGCATGTTTTCTTTTTAGTGAAAACACTGTTATCATTTTGTAGCTCTTCCAAGAGCTTTTCTATGGTGTATTCAGATCTTCCTGGCATAACTCAATCACACTCCATCACTTGAAACCTATTTAAGTGTGTAATGCCATGGCTGACTGTCTCTGTAGGTACTCAGCCACTTTTAGCGAATTTTTATTTTGAGAAAATAATTTCATATGACATCATTATTTCACAAGTCACTTAATTAGAGATTGATACATGATACCAATCAGCCTATCAGGGTTTCATCCAGCCTTTGAGGGGGTGACAGATCATGCAGTGCTGTGTTACACTACTTTAAAACTAAAGCATAGGCAGAGGTATAGGGGGGCAGAGGGGGCTACGCTCCCACAAAATAAGATAAGGGGGGCATTGCCCCCCTCCAAAAAAATTAATGATCCAAGCCTAGTAGCTATTACAACCATAAAACCACAATGAAAAGATCAGAATGTGCCACATACATAGCATTTGCTGACCAAAATTACAGCTATATATGCCTAAGGAAAACAACACTATCTTATTGATTTACTGTGACTGATGAATGATAGAATAATAACTTACAAAGAAGAAACAGATAAACTTGACCTACAAGAAATTGCCTCTTTCTTTATATCAGGTAACCAAAGAAGACAATGGTTTTGTTATTGTATTTTAACTGGCCAGCTGCCCAATGCTATAACACTAACACACTCCTACCCCCCAAAAACAAAAATGCTTCTTTCGCATAAGTAAAGTGCATACTTCTAGTGAAATTTAACTGGTGAAAACAAGGCTCAAAAATAGATGAGATGAAGCCATGAGTATGAGGGTTAAGTGTCCAGAGGCTTACTTTTTAACCTTGAAGAATATAAGTCTATAATAGCAATTTAATACATTGTGTATTGTTTAGGGAGAAGTTGAGACATCTGGGAGAGAAGCTTCCCCTATGACCCCTCCCCCTCTTATATGAAACAATAAATCAGTACAAATCAGCAAAGCTCTTCCTAGAATTCTAATGGTGGATTCACACACACCCAAGACCTATAGACCCTACATCCTATTTACACAACTTATGGATTCTCCTGATTCTAGGGATATTCTTCATCTTGTTTGTTTGTTGTTGTTATTGTTTTGTTTTGTTTTGTTTTGTTTTAGTGTTTTTAGTTTTATTAATTTATTAATTATTTTGTTTGTTTATTAATTTTAATGCTTTCAGGCTTGCAGTTACATTTACTTATCCCATATAGTGTAATGTGGCTAGCTCCCTATACAATATCTATACTTGGGTTAACAACCATGGGCTCTGGGCTAGGTCACCTAGCTAGATAATGTAACAGTTATGCACCCAGACACCTTAGACTATAGATCTGTACCAAAGTGAACATGAAAACAATTACAAGAGTCTTCTTAGTGGACACTATCATAGTAAAATGGTCCTGATATATTGTTAGCCTACCACCATCCATTCCATGCTCCAAAATAGAATCAAGACCCAAAAAATTATGAGCAAATATTGCATATTTATGTGAAATGCAAGCCTAAATGGGCTCTTTCTCCATGTAACAGATTCAGATTGATTACATCATTGTCAATTGTGTACTCTATTGTTATTACTGTATCTGACCCTAGCCCTACTGATCCTAACCCATAGCAATACGTAGTACAGTAGACAATGATGTAATCTGAATAATCTGTTACATGGAGAAGGAGCCCCTAAAGGTCTGGACAAGTATAAAAAGATAGCAAAACACTACTATGAATTAGGTCAATTTTCTCTGTTGTAGGTCTTGGGGGTTGAAATAGAGGGAAGAGGACACACTACAGCTAGCCATTCATCAGCACAGAAAGGTCTGATAGAGTTGTATACCATTACCTCTTGTCTGACAGACACTTCAGCACAGAAAACTCTGGTTGCCAGATCTTTATAATTGGAAGTGTTTTTCAGTGTCAGCAAGTAGACACCCTCACAAAAATGATGCCAGGCAATAAAGAACTACATCGAAAATGGAGAAACTTCTTAATCCATGCTATAAGGTATATGTTTGAATTTGATTCAAGATTAATGATTACCAGTCATAAACTGGAACAATAGTGTATCATAAGCATCTAGTTATAACCAACTGTTTGAGCTACATACTACAATGAAATGTCTTTGAGGGAGTCAACTTTAGTGTCTTTGAATAAACACTTAAAGGAATTACCAGAGATAAGTGCTACAAAAATGGTGATGTTGTGTGAGAGTTCTCCAAACTAAATACTGGATCATAGTTATGTTTTTGCTGATACAGCTGTCAGCATGAAGGAAGACATCTTTCTCACCTAGGCCATGAGTATGGAAAAATGTAATATTGGTTTATGACAATATTCATGCCCTTTACTGTTTTTCACTCTCAATTAGTAAAAGTTGATTTGTATTCATAGTTCACACTGAAAACTGATGGAAGTATCAAGAAATATTATATTGGTCCAGGCTGTAATGGGAAATGTACAGAGTCTGCACTCTGAATGTTGCTTGATGAAGATGGTGGGTAAGTTCTCCATCAGTCACAATAATATAATATGAGTATAAAAGGATTGCCTGTATCCACTTCACAAATGTTCCATTAAGGCAACTCTGATCTTATCAAGTAGCTTCACTTCATCATCAATGATATGTTGGTGGGACAATGATAGCTATTTTGATGACATTTTAGCTTTGTAACGGTAAGGGTTGCTAGCATTGTGAGTACCTTATCAGTGGCTTTTGGATTATGTAGGCTGCATGCTTCTATGTGTAAATTCCTTACATTATATCATTACAACTACATCTGCCTGTAATATACCATAATATGAATCTGTAAGGACAGAAGCACCCATTTTCTATCCAGCCAAACTAGCTATCTAGAAAGCAAGCTATTAACATGACAGCTGTATTGGTCATGCAATTGTAAGGGCTTTATCTGTTCACAAAAAATGCATATCTAGTTCCTGGCCAGCTAGATTCCTAGCAAGAGGGGAGTTAAGTTACAATGACACAACTGCTACTATAATATTATATTATGCTACTATTTGTATAATTAAAACTCCATCACATCCACTTAAAGTTTTTATCTCAGAAGACATTTTTGTAGGATAAAAAGTTCATGTATGTAGTTTTGTTCCTGACACCTTCATGAAAAGTTTTTGGTGGTGCTATATTCACCAAAGAAAAAAATTCTTTAACATTAACACAGGACATGAATTTACACATGGAACTGTACCCTATATGAACATGTTAAGTTCCCTGAAGTGTCTCATGTTCCACATTTTCACTGTAGAAGGATAAAGAACTCAATAAATCCAGATAAAGTCTTCATTATCCAACAGTTGCAACCTTCTACTTTGAAAAATGTTTGTAACTAGAGTGAAGGAAATTTGAAATGGCACACACTTGGGTTCAAAATCTATAGCATTTCTATCACTCGGTCACTATTGAGATAACATTTCTTGATTTATACTCTGTACTGAACATTAGGTGCTCTCTGCCTGAATTCCTGTGCTGTAATAATAAATAGTAATTTTTGCACTCATATAATTAATTATGACTTCAGAAAAGGGATCATTTCTCGAAGAGGAACATGTCTCCAGTGTGATTTACATAGCTAATAAGTCCCTCTAGATAGCACAAACTATGAACGGACATTTTTAGAGCTTTTGAATATCACATTTAGCTCAATTTTTGTAGTACAAAGTTTCCATTAGCTATGCAGCTTTCCAGAATTTTTTGAGAAGCCAAACTATTGCTTGAAAGTAAAGAAGTGCATCTAATTGTTCAATTACCATAGGAGTATGAAGATAACCATTGTATCAAGCAATTCTACACCAGCAAATTCCTGAAATCAGTTTGCACTTTTGCAGCACTGTGAGAAAATTAGTTGTAGCTATGAGTAAAATTAATTGATTGAACTTTTCACAGTAATGAGATGATCATTAATGTTCACTATGACAAATACCAGCATTTTTGTCTCTTTAAACATGAAACTACACTGTTTTATAATAATATAGTATCTGCAACAAATGCTTGTTACTAAGAGGAATATTATTTACCACTCTTTTCAAACAAATAAATGTCAGCATCTCCATGTGACACTTCAACCAGGTCATATAGGGAGACTTCCTGTTTTCTTTGTTATAATCTGACAAGTGCAGCAATCAGTCAATAATAATGGAGAAGTAGTACTTACATAAAATTTATACAAGCTCTTAATAGGTACTAATGCATGATAGATATCTTAGAGAAAGTTTGGGGTGATAGTGATTTATTAATAAATCATCTTTATTAAGTATTTAGCTTAATCTCAGCATCTTGAACATTATTTTCTGTAGTATGACCAACATGGAATCAAGTTGATAGGTTAGCCAGAGCATTAACACTTTTTCTTATGTCATTTTCCTATGCTTCTTTAGTGGTGTTGCCATTACTGTTAACTCCTTATGACAAGGCTAACAAAAGGATTTATCAGGCTTCCATCGACAGGCACAAGCAATCCTTTAAATAGTAGCAATGTCTTTCTCCCATGCTTGCAAAACTTTTGTTTACAATAATGATGCAACTAAGAAAAAAAACTAGCTTACATTATAATGACACAGATAGATAATAGCTAGCTAGTATCTTTCACTCTCTGACTCAAAAGTAAAATAATGATATAATAGAAAACTTTAGTAAACTGCATTGCTATAATTATTGTGGACCAACTACATAATACCTTTATTCTGTGGATACTATGGAACAACATCATACTGTTATTACAAGTATAATCAGGTCAGTTCTGTGCACATGCGTATTTTCTCTTTATTTGTGGATTGTGAATTAGCTATTGATAATTGTGAGTACAAACTATAATATAACTGCAGGCATGCATTTGTGGAACTATGTGGTAATGATCTTATTTGTCAATAAGTAGCTATATAACTCTGATTTGTAGACTATGTTGTAATTTTAGTATTGAATTTAATATACTGACTGTAATAATAACTAGGTGATGTGTCTTGGATCATAGGAATAACACTGGTTTTGTGTTCAAACAATATATTATTCATAATGGAAATATTTTGCCCTATATACTTCAGTGGAATAGGAGCATGCTACCCCAATATTTCTCATGGGATTGCCCCCCTCCCCTTCCAATATTACTCAATCTGAAACTACCCACTTCACTTAACACTGCTACCTCTTGTTTTTCATTCCTTATTTTGCCCATTCCTGGATAGCTATGTAGCAATCATGAAAGAACTATAGCTAAACCCTACATTTAAACTTACTTTTTCCCCTCCTTATTCTAGCCCCACTCTCAGCTGCCTATGCTTGTACTACCTTGACTACTTCATTAGTGACTATATAGCTAATGCTAGACCCCACCTATTTAAAACATCATTATGACATGAGAAAAGAGCACAATTCTATCTAATAAAGCAACATAGGCATCTTTATATAATTTCTACAATCTACAGCCATTTCAATATAACAGATCTGTATGGAAGAAGTCAGTGGCTCTATCATTCATGTTATTAGCTAATTTAACTAAGATGGAATGGGAGTTTTGACAAACATCCTGACTGAGTCTATTCAGTATTTTAAAGACATTCAATCATCATGTCACTATTTGTGACTGGGGCTTGTCCAATTATGCCAGAATTGGAGCACTGAATGGGAATAAGAGGTTGTAGTGAACTAAGTAAAATGATAGTATTGAAACAATTAACTCCAGATAGCTTATTATATAAAAATGGGGAGAAGGGGAGTTGCATAATGGGATTATTGAATAGAATAACAGGAGTATATTGGAAAAGTTCCAACACTTTGAGCCAAGTGTAGGTGTGTTGTACAAACATATCTACATGCTTGAGCAAAATTAAAATGGATAGTTGTCTGCTATTGAAGATTTGCTATTTAAAGGGTAACCGACATGGAAAAAATTTTTTTTTGCATTTTGCATTTTTCAGTAGTCCTATATCCATAGACATGTGTGGCAAAAGATTAAAACTTCTGGTCAAGTATGCTCTGAGTTATGGCTAGCCAAAATAATGAGTTTTTTGGGGCGCAGCCTATTGATGACGTAACAATGTGAACGATGCGCTTGGCTTCCATTGCAATAGTGTAGTTTTAGGCCAGCTGAAAGTAAACTGCGGCTGTTGCTAGGGTGAAGTATGTCTGGGAGTAAACAGAGCAGCCAAGAAGGATTTGATTTTGAGTCAGTAATTTCCTCTGGGAGTGTTAGTGAAGGCTCTAGTGATGGTTCATTGATGCCAATGGTATATAGTTTGAACCAAGTGTGACTGATTCAGGGAGCTCCTCAGAGACTTCCAGTGATGAATCTGAAATCAGACTTTCCAATACTTCATGGCAGTGGCGTAGCCAGGATTAAACATGTGGTAGGGCACCAGTAGGGCACTGACCTATAGACTAAACTGCTCACTAAGGACTATCAATCTTTTACCAGATTCAGCTAAAATTATGGCAGATAGTGGTAGGGCACTAAGAGAGTTTGGTAGGGCATGTGCCCTAAATGCCCCTATGTAGCTACGCCACTGCTTCATGGTAAGATGCTACCAACTGTAGAATGTGTATAAGAGAACTAACTTCATCCTTGTATAGGTGGCCATTGCAGACAGAGTCTCTGGCTGAAGAAGTGTGAAATATTAGACTTCTATACTTTATTAGCAACTAAGTATACTATTCCTAGGCAGTTAGACGCCAGCTGAAGGTTTATTTATTACGAAGGTAGGACGTTATCCCATAGCAAAATCGTTATCAGCCTGGACGTAAAAACTGCGTCTTAGGGACGTAGTCTGTAGAGAGGTAGAGAACGTTATACGTTATGACTCCGGGCGGGGGGGGGGGTTAGGCTTATAAAAACTGTCCCGCACTGGAAGCTAACCTCTGTGTACAAATACGGGTTCCAGAGATTCCCTCTATATTTATAGCAAAAAACTACATCTAAGAAAGCTACAGCAAAAAAAAGAATAATAATTATTATTATTCATATGCACATGCGTAAAATCCATAACAGGTCAAAGGTCATGGGTGTGGCTAATTAGTCTTTTTGAACTGGTGACAATCTGCGTGAAAGCAATCCAGAAAAAAAATATTCCGAACTGGAGCTCTACTAACTCCAGAGGTAGGCTAAGACCGCCAGCTAGGGGGAAAAAATCTGGGGAGGCTATATCCCAAAACAGTGTGTGAGTTTTGGCTAATTATTATATGAAGCGGAGGGGGGGGGGGGGCGGGTCTTGTAATGTTAGCTCTACCTTTTGGCTGCGGAGCTAATGTCTTTCAGTATAATCCCTGAGGAAGTTAGTATATGGGCAGAAAGTCAAGCCACTGCTTCCACTCTCAGTACAATTTGCTGACTGAACCGCTTATTGGATTGAAACTATCAAAATATAATGTACTAGCTAAGATGATTGCTTACAACAGCTTTACAAAGTATTGGCCTATGACACATAACTTTTCATGAATAGTTAATAAGGCAGCTCTATATTATAACCTTAAACCTTGCCTTCCTCTCCTGGAAATGGGGGGGGGGGGGGGGGGGGGGAATAGAGGGGGGTCTTTTGGGAAAATTCTTGTCCTGATCCTTGTGGTGGAAGATCAGATTCTCTATCAGTTTTGATGTGTCTATATGGCAAAGAAAACTAAGTGGACTGAGGCCTATAAATTAGCCATAATGTTTTGATGTTGTAGATAATAATTTGCCTCTTGTAGTTACATACAATGGCACCTTTTTACTTGCTGGCTATACTGATTGGTGTAAGTATTATCACCTCACAAAGGACGAAACAGCCTCTATAAGCTTTCTTGAACTCACTCTACATAAAGTGTAGCTACACATGTTTTTTACAATATTATAGCATAATCATTTTGTGTGGTGAGGGACACTCAATGAGTCAATAAAATATAACCACTCTTACTATTATAGTCACATCTCTAAAGTGTATCAGAGAGTATTATGCAGAAATGGCAAGGAATTTCCCATAGCAATAATTTAAATTTTCAGATTATAGCTATATACGTATCTGTTGATATTTAGACTAAAGTTTATGCATACTTTACCACTAGCTAGGATCTATACAAAATATATTCTCTTTCCTTCATAAGACCAGCTCAAAAATGAATCTTTTCATTAAAAAATTGGCCACTACTTTACCAAATCCAACTACTTGTTTAAAGAATTAAGTCATGATCATTTTTAGAAACATTTTTGTTAAAACAATGATTAACAAATTGAGGGATATAGCTTGGTATGTTAATTACTATGACATGTTTTGTGTGTGGCAGTGACTGAGTTATGAATACTAGCTAGCTACTTGTAGATATTGCAGTACAGTAGCTAGTTATAAAGTACAGTAGTTAGCCTACTCTATGAGCTAACTAAAGTGTATTTGTCATGTACAACTCCATAATAACTATTTCAAAATGTCAAAAAATGCAGCTAGCTACTTATCTAGATATAATATTGACCTATGTAGAGTATTAACAATGGTTTTAATAATGGATGAATTTTCTATGCACTTATAATAAAGTCAATAGGATTCATTACAATTTATAATAGCCAATATTGGACTCCAGTTAATAATATCCATCAAATCCACTTTACATTCTTTACCAGAATCCTAATAGCTATAATATGTTCACAACATTGCTTCTCTCTTCATTTGCCCCCTAACACATGAAACCCTCCCTCTGCCACAGAGTAAAGTTTTATAGTCCAAAATCCACTCACAAGAGCTTTGATATAAAATCTTATGTGGTAAATCATTCAACTCACAGTGTGATGGAAACTATCGGTGGTGGTTTTAACTGGATTCAAGACTTTATCCTTTCTGCATCTAGTTATAATGGATATAGAACAAAGTTATCTCAGTTACTACTGGTATTATCAGGAGACGTGGAATTAAATCCTGGACCATTGAATGAGGATGAAGTTATTGGTGAGTAGTGGTCTTTGGCCAAACCTTTTGTAAGATCTTATATAACAGACCTAGCTACCAATCTTGTTTTCTCCTCCCAAATCTAGAGAAGCTTCTTATGTAACACTTGTGTGTTTAATAGTTTTTTAAATATCATCAGTCCCTTATTTTACGAGTTTTGTGTGTATGATTAGAGCCATAAATTAACAGAGTTAATAATTCACTCATGGGCCCACATATGCTACTTTCAAATGATCAGATGTCTTCTATCACTGTTTTTCTAAGATACCAAAGCCAGGGTCCTGCTTGCCCAAAGAGATTCAGCAGAAAAATGAACTAATAATTAGTGACTTTGAAAAAGCTAAAATTTTGTTATCACTTGAATATGGTAAACTTTAAGTCATAAATAGGTCTAATCACTACAAATAAGGGAAGTGAATATTATGGGATTTACAGTATAAGCCATTATAATACTATTCTACAAGAAGCTGGTTGGTTAATTGGTTGACTCCTGGTGGAGGAGTATAACTACATAAATTTTTGGTGAGGGAGGTATGATTAATGTTTTTGGATATACCATTTTATGAGAAGCTGGTTAATTGGTTGACTCCTGGTGGAGGAGTATAACCACATAGTTGTCGTCACCGAGAGATTGGGGATGGTCCCCCAGTATTAGATGTTTGAATAATTTGTGTGTAATATTTTATAGGTGCTGATGTCGACACTACTCCCTTAGGTATGTTGATAGAATATAATTACAGTATTATAATGATTATATAGCTGTTTGGGTTAACTGGTTATGTATGAATCAATCATTATCTTTCTTTCAAACCTTTACCTATTTGTGCAAGCATGTGGAAACTCAAACCATCTTGATTTAGAAATCTCCGGTCAGTGTGTATGAATGCTATGTTCATTACTAGTAGAAAATTATCTATGGACCTTTGGCCAACTAAAACGACAGCTAAAATTACATATCAAGTTCAAAATAAAAAGAATCTGCTTGCTCATTTTTTTTGTTTTTTTGTTTGTTGTTTTTGTTGTTGTTATTGTTGTTTTTTTTTTCAATCTTTGTCTATTGTGGCTGCACCACTTATCTTGCTGAGAATCATTTTTACTTCAAACTGTCCAGCATATTCGGACACATCCAGTTGCTACTTGGCTTGGATTCCTCTTTGTATGTGTTATATAACAAAACTACTGACCTTGATTATGTATTCATCCATATTGATTTGTTGGTCATCCTTGAAAATACATACCAAAACACTACATAGCTTTATTGTAGAAGTGTGTGTGAAAAAGCTTCTCTCTTAGAGTCCTTCAGAATTTTTATAATACCATTTGTACTTGTAAGATAAATGCCTACAGTATGTATCTCTCTTTCATTGTACATAGAGTTAGCCTCTTACTATTATAGCTACAACTTAGTCAGCCTTACACTATTTATAGCTGTCTGTTCAAAGTTTTTTTTTGTTGTTGTTGTTGTTTTTGTTTTGTTTTGTTTTGTTTTTTGTCTAGTTGAAAGTTCTTGTGCATAATAATAGGGAATTTATCAGTAATGTGGAGGTGGGAGTGCAGCGACCACACTAGTACCTTAATTTGTCTTAGACACTCTCAGAATTCAAAATATTTGCTTGGGGGAACATGCCTCTAGACACCCTCTGATAGTGACTATCAGAGGCTGTGTGCTCACAAATCACAACATCTGATCCTGGAGCATATCCCACTTAAATTCTTCCCAAGAAATAAATTCCTAGATGGAGCCATGTAATAATATTATTGTTTAGCTATAACACTGCCAGTAATATAGATAAATTAATTATTATTTCCTATTCCTTATAATTTCACTCCAGATATAGATGATCTTGCAGATGTGCTAACTGAGCTAGAACCTGTAGAATCACGTTTCTACGAGATAGGCATTATGCTACATTTGAGACCTGATGTTTTAGAAAGGATTCGTGATCTGAACACAGTGTCTTCCTCAAGGGGAATGAGCAAAATGATCACTGAGTGGCTGAAAAGGAATTACAACACCAAGAGATTTGGGTATCCCACGTGGAAATCTCTCGTCAATGCTGTAGCTAAGAGGTGTGGAGGAGCCAATGAAGCATGTGCAAGAGACATAGCTACTAAACACAGAGTACCAAGTTAGTTTATTCATAGTGTTGGGTGGTTGGTGGCTATAATATTATCTCCATATGTATGGATGAGGTCACAAACTAGAGAGGCATAGACACTGGAACTAAATATAAGTGGACAGTTAAGATTAATATCTTGTAATGACTAAATAATTATGATTATGAATAGTACTAGCACAATTCAACCATTCCCTCTGAATGAGATGGACAGTTGATGTAATAATAAATACAAATAATGAATAGTATACTCCAAAACAAAGCACTCCTCTCTCCTTACATATTACGTGCATGGTGGCAGTATCATGGCACCTCAAAATGTCTGAGCAGGATTATGTAGGGAGAGGATATTTGTATATTTAGAAGTTTACTAGCTAATTATCATCTATTTCCCATCACACTCAACAGGACATAGGGAGAAGGAAGGTTGTATAGTACGAGTACAACTCAATTATTATCACAAGTTGTTAATAACTCTTGACTGTATAGTTTTTGCATTGTGACCTCATTTACCTCTACATTTCCTTCAATTCCTACAATCTTCTTCCTCTAACTTGATTCTATCCATGACAGAATTTAAACCTGATCTCATATATCGAAAGGCTTGTCTATCTAGGAATACCTTTCTGGAGCATGATAAATGGCAGTGGGAAAAAGTAGATTTCAGGCCCAAAGCCTACATGTAAAAAGAGGGTTTCTGATTTATCAGCAGGAAATTTTGATCTACATACATACCATGTGAAATTATAGTCTGACATCAGACATTTTTGACCCATTCATGCATCTGAAATCACTTTACTATGTGTTAAAAGATAATGTTATGGTACCCTAATTTTCTCAGGCTCCAGGCCTAGGCTTGTGATGTATTATAGGGGAGTAGGAGCAAAAGGTGCAAGGGGTGCAAGTGCACTTTTTTTTATTAGGGGTACATTGCACCCCTACTATTTCAAAAGAAAGAATTATTTTAAGAAAAGTTCACTCAGGACATGCAATGTGAACTTTCTGATGCCAAGATATCATGTGAAATGTGAGATTTTCAATAATATAGATGTTGCTAAGAAAGGTGCAATACACAAGGTACCGTAGATCCGGTTATTTTCAAGACACTTTATTTTCACTAATCTCATAAAATCTTGTATTATGAAACAGTTCACATTTTTTATTTTCACTGGCGGGAAGGGATTTCAATCTAGGTAATGCTTTTGAATTTGTACGTATAGTTTTCTATTGTTACTTCCCTTTACCTACCGTGAAAATAGCGAAATTAAAATGACAGTGAAATTAACCAGATCTATGGTGACATCCATTCAAAGCATAATTTTTGTGAAGTTATGAATGAAGCACCATCCTACTTTCAGAGATACACAAGCTTTTGAGACTGTCTAGTTGCTCCAGTTACTTCTGAAAGAATGTTTAACTTATTTACAATGATTGAAATCCAGAAGGTTTTCAGTCCTAAAATATCTGCTTGTTCATCTAAGATTTACAATGACTGAAATGCATCTCAATGACTGCTTACTTCTACATGTACACAAGGACCTAACTGATGCAATAAACTTGAAGACATTACTAAATATTTAATTTGTCACTTGTAAAGTAAAGAGAAGCTAGCACTTACTTTGGCTCTTTTACTAGCTAGTATCTTTCATAATCAAAACTAAAACTAAACTCTCATGTCCAAAAATTTGTGCACTCCCACTTTTTACTAGCTTCTTACTCCTCTGTATTATGTATATAATGACAATACATCAGTATTCTCTCTGTGCACATCTGTCATTTTGCCCCTTTCCCCTCTTAGTTCATAGTTCTCAAGTCAAGACATCTACTGAAGAAGTGAAGTCTAAATTATTTACTGAAGATAATGCAAATTGTAAGTTTTATACATCTGTAAAATTCTGTTTTATTTAAAGGGTTCAAGTATACTGATCATAGTTATATATCACTGCCTTGGAACAGTCACACATAATAAGTAAAAATCACACCCATTCAACTTTCAAGTAGACATTTTTCCCATAGAGAAAACATAATAGTAACTCTATTGAGCATCATGAAACTCATAAATTTTGTACTGTGGTTAAGGTGGCGGTTACCTCCTTAGAAAACAATGCGTGTGTTAATTTGTCAAACATCCTCGCTAATATTAATTTTTATGTGTGTGGTGTGCATAACCTCAGACGTTTGTCAGATAATTAAATTTGTCAGCTAGCATAATTCACTAGCTAAAAAGAATCTGAGTTTCTCTTATTTACAAAATATCTAAAGAAGGCTGGCCTCCACAGCAGTAACTTTTTTTTCTACTTCTTGTCTACACTATCTCCGGTGCAGGGACGGATGGATATTGATCAGATATGAAATTTCAATTTTTAAAAATTAATTAAAGTTGGATATATAGATTAAAAATGCTTTTACTTGGTTTTGGAATGTTTCAAGGGGAAATGCATCCGTCCCCACAAATTGTCAATAGTACAGAGCTCATAAAAATTCAGGAACTCTTCGAGACTCTTCTTGAATTTTGTAAATAGTAAGTTTTTAGCGTTCATACAGATCTAAATGTAACTCTGTACTACCTTATAGCTTGCCCTTCTCTTAGATACTATAAGATGAAGCAAAAAAGAGATCATTTTGATATCAAATATATAGTATAAATATCAATTT
The DNA here is from genome assembly GCA_964016965.1 of Diacarnus erythraeanus. Lineage (NCBI taxonomy): Eukaryota > Metazoa > Porifera > Demospongiae > Poecilosclerida > Podospongiidae > Diacarnus > Diacarnus erythraeanus. The sequence continues at coordinate 5,170,274 of OZ024672.1, forward strand.
TAGCATTTTTAATGAATTTTTAAAAGTGATGTATATTATGCATTCCTGAATTAACCGTGGAGTAACCGCCACCTTAACGTACAGTATAGCTACTTCTACTTTAATTTCCTCCTTCCACATACTATTCATAGCTACACCTATACAAGGCCTGCTATCTATCTGTATGTATGTATGTATGTATGTATGTATGTATGTATGTATGTATGTATGTATGTATGTATGTATGTATGTATGTATGTATGTATGTATGTATGTATGTATGTATGTATGTATGTATGTATGCATGTGTGTGTATATATGTGTGTGTGTATGTATGTATGTATGCATGTGTGTGTATATATGTGTGTGTATATGTATGTAGGTATGTATGTGTGTGTATGTATGTATGTATGTATGTTTGTATGTATGTGTGTATGTATGTATGTTTGTATGTATGTATGTTTGTATGTATGTATGTATGTATGTATGTATGTATGTATGTATGTATGTATGTATGTATGTATGTATGTATGTATGTATGTATGTATGTATATATGTATATATGTATGTATGTATGTAAACCTCTGCCAAAGCCCATCTCTACCAAGGCCTTTCTATATCTAGGGCCATCTATATCTATTCCAAGATCCATATATATCATGGCTAAGGACCCATCTATACTGAGTTCAATATTTTTGTTTATGTCATTCACAAATTGGCTATCTATATCTATTCCAGGGTCTATATGTATATCATGGCCAAGGACCCATCTATACTGAGTTCAAATCTAGATAAGATTTGAAACATTTTTGTTTATGTCATTCATAAATTGAAAAATATTAATTATATTATTATTATATACAGATAATGTAGCTGATGCCATCCCAGTCCACTCACCTGTTAAAGAGCAAAGGTTTCCATACCTGAAAGCAGAGAACTTGACAACAGAACAAAGAGAAGGATTGATAGCCGAATTAACAATAGAGAGTGAAGATATGCGATCAAAATTTGCAACTCTTGTTAGTCTAATGAATAAATCACTGCAAAATAATAAAGTTTCTGTTAGCGAGTTGACAGTAACATTTAAAAATATAGACTTGGATGAACTGGTCGAGATATTAGAAGACGAGACTGACATGAATAAGGCTATATTAAAAGCGAGTGATTTTTGGTCTTTCTTTGACTATGAAATAGTGAAAAGCATTATTAGTAGTCATTGTGCTGATTTTCAGCAAAAAATGGAATCATATGAATCAGATTTCACGATTTACTGTGAGAGAAGACTTTGTGAGGTCCCTATGGACATTCTAAAAGCTGATGTACCTTCAAAAACATCTAATTTACATGTTAAAATAGATGAAGACTTCAAAATTAAATTGTGTAAAATGAAAAGAATTGAGAATAGGTTATCTCATTTGCTAGACAAGCGCTTATATCTCCTGAAAGTTGAAGATGGCTGCATAGAACTTGTTTTTAACTATTTTGGTAGAATAAAGTTGTCATTACCATTAAATAGCCAGCAAGAAGAGGAATTATCAGAAATGGGAGTATTGAGACTGTACGATGATAATCATGAATATTACCATGCACCAACACAAGTACGATCACCTTCTCAATCGTTACAACAATCACAACTACCTTCAGCAAACCAGTTGTCATCGAATACACTAAGTACTGGAGGTTCTGATGTTCCTCCATCAGGTATTAATCATTAAAGGATAAGATAATAATTATTATTACTATAAATTCTAGAGGTACCAAGACTTTCACTACTATTGAATTACTCTGTCAAAGCTGGATCTACAGTGAGTGACAACTACAAAGGTTAGTTCATATTGAAGGGTCTTCTACTTTTATTTATCATGTCCATCTTATTGTGAATACTAGCTAGAAAAGTTGGCTAAACATTGATATGTGAGGAGCATTCCTTTTAATTATAAATAAAGTCAGAGTTGTGTGTAATGTACTTACCAGGAGGCAAGCTATCCTTTAACATGTAGTTCTCTGTTCTAATCCCTGTTATACTGCATAGAGGGTTAGTCTTAAAAAAATGATCAAGATTGCTTAATATATGTGACTATTTTAGATGACAGCACCTATATACCTAATGACACAATAGCAAAGATCATCTTCTCTCCTTAGGTCTATCTTAGTAAGCCTGTAGCTAGTACATAAGGTTCTATACAACATTTTAAAGGTTATTGATTCAATCTCTACCTACCTTAATGTGTAAGTCAGTGCAAGCAGCATAACACCTATAAATATATGTCTTGTAACCACAGAGAGATTTTCCAGGATAGATTGTAGGGGGTGAAGTTCCTGATAGGAACTGTCACCATAGTAGCTCTAGTTTTCAGCATCTAACAGCTATATAGCTAGTTAGCAGTCACTGTTAAAAAATTCTCAATCATTCAGCAATAGTCATGGTCAAAATCATTATTGTAAGTAGATGATATGGAGCATTCTCAGTAGAAATAATGGAGGACTCAATGGTAGGATAATAGTTACCTGCAATGAAGATTTATCCATTAATTAATTTCAAGTGTTCTTGTGTGTTTCCTTGTTACTCCACTATTGAAGAATTGTGCAGGTTAATTCTTATTAGAACATGATAGAACATGAATGGGTGTTTAGTTGTTATTTTGTGCAATGAATAATGACATGTTTTCTTATTTCTAAGGAATGACGACTCATTCCATGTTAATAATAATGATTATTCTACAGGTTCGGATTCTGGTTATAGGACTGGTCCTTACTCCACAACACATACTGATAGTGAGATGGCGTCTGATCCTGATGGAAGAAGATCATCCAGGGACTCAATTATCCAGCAATTATCCAGGTACATAAATGGCTAAATTCCAATCTCTTAATCAGATAAAAATAAGTAGTTTAGTTTGTCCAACAATAGTGGTTGCTGTCCACACTGACACTCCATTACAAAACTATACTCCATTACAAGACTACACACACACACACACACACACACACACACACACACACACACACACACACACACACACACACACACACACACACACACACACACACACACACACACACACACACACACACACACACACACACACACACACACACACACACACACACACACACACACACACACACACACACACACACACACACAATACAACTTCAGTTATCTGGGTAAAAAACTGAAAAACTCTGTGTCCCAAGGTGTTCTAATAATCTAGTTGTTACCTCAATAGTGTCTGGAATAGAGAGACTCTCTTGTACTTACTGTGACCAACTCGGTGGCTGTTTCTGCCTCCTCTGGCCTACTGGTCCCATGAATACTCCATTCACAGTATCCATATCTCTTACTTGCACTGGGTTTGGCTGACAGACTGCCCCAGTACCTGCCCCAGTACCTGCCTCAGTCCCTGTCCCAGCACCCAATGAGGGTGGCCATGAAATGCTGTTCTGAGTACTTCTGAATCCACGTTTTCTTGGAGTTGCCTATGAAATAGCCCCTCAAGGGAGTGTCTTGGGCTGGTGGGCGGGGATCTGGATGAACTGGGCAGTGCCTCCTCTAGGGAGAGTATGTGCTCTCAGGAGAACATGTGACTGTGAGGTGTGGGGGGTGGTGGTGGGACAAGAGGGTGTGTGGCAAGAGGAGGGGTGGAGAAGGGTTGGACTAGTAGTGGGACTCGGTGTTGCCAGACGAAAGAGAGCTAATGGGCGTTGTTCCTTCCTGGCTGCAGTGAAGATGGCTTCTCCTCTTTCTAGGCAATAACGGGCCATCTTGTATAGCTGGTACATTTGTTGCTCTGGCAATGTACCCTGACCTCGAAAAAGAAGAATGTTGCTCCAAAACACCAGGAGGGGTCACATTGTAAGGACACCCCTCAAATCAGGGGTCACTCATAAACATAATGGTAGTGACCATCATTCAGACACTTTTCACTCAAAATATAAGGACCCTCCCCCCTTTTCCCTCCAACTAAGGACCCTCCTTCCCTCCCTCCCTGACTGATGTGTTCCTTAAACTCATTTACTCTATAAGAACAGGCTACCATATTACTGGCTCTATGCTTGAAGTTATGGTAGTCCAACTTGGCTGGGAGCTGTCAACTTTACTTTGTATAATACCTTGGTTAGCTTGGATGTCTGAACTGAGAGCCTGTGATGTCAGTGCCACACTGGAGAGGTAGTGTCGATATGCACCCTGTTTGTATTTACAACTATATTTCACAGAGATTTAACTAATCCTAAGAGATCTGATATTAGAACATCATTGGCCTAACAGTAATGGTAACACACTGTCATATTTCTCTCACTCCTTCGCTCCCTCCCTCTCTCTCTCTCTCTCATGGCCCTCTTTTTACAGTCACAAATCTTTATTAACTAGTAGTACAAGCTAATATGATCAATAATAATAACTATAGGCCTTAACAGCAAATACAGATGGCAAATTTACATAGCCAGCTACCATTTCATCTCCATTCACATCCAGTGTTTGAGCTTCCCTGATCAGCTTGAAGATGATGCTCAGTTGCTCCTTGACACCACCTGGTGGCAGGTGCATTCCAAACGAACTCATGCCCAAAAGAAGCTATAGCTAGCTAAACTTGATTGCAGTTTAACAGTAGAGAAGTCCAGCTAGAACACTGGCTTCCTTGTGGGGTTTCGTAATTCAATATTTGTTGAATGCTGATTCACATAATTAGAGAAAATGGGTGTAAAGAGGGAGTGACAAAGAAGGGGGGGCGGCAGTGTGAAGGTCATTGTGAACATCCATTTTGGTAGATACTCCACTGCTAGTTGACGGGCTAAGCAGCTAGCTGTCGGCTAGTTAGTGGCTAGTAGGTGGACTAGGAGGTGGGAGCTAGTTAGTAGGCTGGACTGTTAGCGGGTGGACTAATTTAACACTTTTTACCAGCTGTTTATATTATCACTTAGGACACTATGGAGAATGAATTGTCACCAGATGTGGAGGGGAATAGATGGGTTGTTAGAGCCTCTCGTGAGTCACATGACTGTGTTAATCCTGTGCGGTCCTGTGAAGAGGTGTACTTTGTGGATGCCATGGCAAAGAGGGATGTAAACAAGAGTCTTATCAAACTTTCTATTGGTGAGGGAAGAGGGTAAGGGATTAGAAAGTGAGGGAAGTTAAGGTATACCTCCTTGGTGAGAGAGGAAGATAAGGGGTTGTAGAGGAAGGGTGGGGTCTGTCTCCTCTAGGGAGAGTGAGGTCTGCTTTCTCAAGAAGAGGGGAGGGAAGGAGAATTTGGTCTGTTTCCTTGATGAGTGATGAAGGTTCAGGTGAGAGAGGGTGTGTAATTGTCTATGATATTTACAAGACGGGTAGAAGACGGGTAGAAGACGGGTACAAGACGGGTGTTATGTGGCTTTGTGTAAACTATGATTTTGTATAACTACCAGTCATTGTAGGGAATACATAATTTACTCTCTGCTAGTTCCCATAAATAATTGTACACAATATCATAGACTAATCCCAGAGACCTGATGTTAGCATGATAACCCTAACTCTAACCTAACTCTAACCCTAACATTAACCCTAAACATTAACCCTAATCCTAACATACATGCTTACATCAGTACATAAGTGTATGTGTGAGGGGATAAATGGTTTGGTGTCTAAAACTATCCCTAAGCATTTCTCTTTGATGTGGGTGAGGGGTGGAGCCTTGTTATAAAACTCCACCTCCTCATCCCTTCAATATTGAAATTATTGACCTGTTATAATATGTAATGCCCTGGTATTATGTAGCTATCATGTATTTATTCTTGTATCATTCATGTACATATTGTATTTTATGTATGTAGTACTGAGCATGCTCAGTGTGTTGCTAGGCTAAGAATATACAATAACAATAAAATTATTGCTGGCTCTTTCTCTTTCTTTGTGCGCTTCATTTACCGTTGTGAACCACAAATATCCACTCTAGTGTGTTTGGGAATCTACCTCCTCCCCCTGCTGCCTATGAAGGAGTGAAGCAAGCAGTGGACTCCGGGAAATACAATGGGTATGGCCACTCCTCAGGCCTCTATGATGCACGAGATACAGTTGCCAAGCAATTCAGTACCCAAGACTGTCCCCTAAAGGCTGAGGTATGCAGTTACAAAGGATTGCATGTGATCTCCATTCTAGCAAATGTTGAGATTATATAGGGAACTACCTACAGCTGCCCCACCCCCTACTGGATATCTTTTTCCTAATCCAGTGAAACATGTAATGTAATAGCTATACACTGTGATTAACTGGCATTGCTTGTCATATGACATGTGCCATTGTCAAGTGACCCATCATGTGACACAGGATGTAGTGATGACACACTCTGGTAGTGGTGCTCTGTTGATGGCCCTGGAAGTCCTCTGTGACCCCGGATCTTCCATTCTAATCCCCACCCCTGGGTTTGGGCTCTACAAGTGCCAAGCAGATGCTCGTGGAGTAAAAACAAAGTTTTACAAGCTCCTGGTCAGTTCAGTATACTGTTGTGCATATCCCTCTTCATCTCTCCCACTCTCCCTCCCTCCCACTCTCCCTCCCTCCCACTCTCCCTCTCTCCCACTCTCCCTCTCTCCCTCTCTCCTTCCCTCCCTCTCTCCCACTCTCCCTCTCTCCCTCTCTCCTTCCCTCCCTCTCTCCCACTCTCCCTCTCTCCCACTCTCCCTGCAGCCTGAGAGAGGGTGGGAGATAGATTTGGAAGATCTGGAGAGGAATATTGATGATACTGTGTCAGCTATTCTAGTCAACAATCCTAGCAATCCATGTGGTTCAGTCTATTCCAGACAACACCTTCTCCATCTCCTTCAAGTGTTAGAGAAACATCGTCTTCCCATTATTTCAGATGACATATACCACGGCATGGTAAGCATTCTAACAGCATGACACTGTGAACAGAGTCACTATTGTGGTGACACTTACACTGGGTGACACGGTGAGCAGTATTGCTATTACACTTGACACATCTAGGGACAAAGTGTTACTTTGGGTAACATGGATGTTACACTGAACGGTGTCACTGTTACATTGGATGACACAGTGTCACACTGATCAGATTTGACTACTTATGTATTTATACACGCTACATCACATATGCTGTGAATTTACAGGTATTTCCAGGACAAGAGTTTGTTCCTCTCACTTCTTTGTCCAAGAATGTTCCTATCCTCTCCTGTGGAGGAATTTCCAAGTTGTTCATGGTACCCGGCTGGAGACTTGGATGGATAATTATACACGACAGAAACCATGCCTTTAAAACGGAAGTCATTCCTGGTCTCACTCGGCTGGCAATGAAACTGTTGGGTCCCTGTACCCTGGTACAAGCAGGTCTCTCACACACATACCAGAACACACCTCAGGAGTATCACGACAGGAACATGAGGATAATACAGAGAAATGCTATCTTAGTGTACGAGGGGTTAATGAAAGCACCTGGTATTACCCCTGTTATGCCAGCTGGCTCCATGTATATGATGGTAAGGTAGCATTGTGTGCATGTGCATGTTGCATGTGTGCGTTCGTGGGTAGGGAGGGGGTTGGTGGGTATCATTCATTGTGCATGCTGAGGAAGGTATTATATATATAAGGAAGAAAGATGTGGGAGTAAGGTGATGTGGAAGAAAGATATGGGAGGGGTCTATGGGAGTAAGGTGACGTGGAGGAAAGATGTGGGAGGGGTTTATGGGAATAAGGTGACGTGAAGGAAAGATGTGGGAGGGGTCTATGAGAGTAAGGTGATGTTCATTTAGTGAGCTATATCTTGCATTATGGTTAGGTCACAGTAAACTTGAAGGAATTCCCTAAGTGTGATACAGATGTTGAGTTTACCAAACAGCTACTGATAGAGGAAGGTGTATTCTGTATCCCTGGAAAAGTAAGGTTCTGAACTCTTACAACTTCTGTTTATAGTCTAGGACCTGATGAAGGTATGTATGCATTTAAAGGATAACTGACTGTCTGTTATGGAATATGTGCCAAAATCTCATGTGAAATGCATGAAAATCACCACGCCCCTTTTATCAAATGAGCTCCTTCAAACATAGCTGCATCTCCTAAACTGTTGGAGCTACAGGTTTTCTGAGGTGCTCAAAATGTTCAGAATGGTCGTGTTTAGAGGGGTAATATGCAAAATGTCTACTTTCATGAGACAATGGTTGAAAACACTTATAACCCATTTTGTGTCTCCCAGTACCCCATGTACTAACTGGGTGTGATACTACCAGAGAACTGCTTGCACTTCAGCTAAAACAAGAGAACATATCCAAAGAGCCTATTCCCAACAGCAGCTATGGGTCCAAGCCCAGATACCACCTTGATTTTGAATGCCGAGACTTATTGTTTTGAAAAAAGGGGCAGTGTAGTAGTTCCTGGAGATTGTGATCTCAAGCCCCAATAGTCTACCAGATCCCTACACATGTAGCAAGTATGCTTACAAGAATTGGTGTCTTTGCACGGCAGCAGGACGCAGGACTCCTGCGTTACACAATTGTAAGGAAGGAAGGTGATTCTTGCAAGGACTAATGGACTCCATTGCTATTCTTCATGTTCAGACAGTGAATAGTGTTTTTCTTTTCAACTGTTTCATTGTCATTATTTAAGGTCATGTTTATAAACAGGTACTCATTTTAGCGATTTTCAATTTTTTGTTAATATTAAACTATCAAATTAAAGATCGGTGGGGTCAAAGGTCACCAGAGGATCATTAGTGTGATTATTATTGTAGCTAGCCTGCCTATTGTAATGGTTGGTTGAAGATGTTAATGTCAGATTGACCAAACCATTACATGCACAATGATTGGTCAATGTCTCCAATTTTTTTTCAACTGAAGAAGGTCACTATAATTATAAACATTAAAGAGGTGGAGAAAAGCTGTTCTGTTTGATGGTAGCTAGTTACTCTCCACCTAATTGTTTTGAAGACATCTATGTATAAAATATTAACATCTTGAACTGATGGTGTATAATTATCTGTATAAAGTCAAAATAGCTAATATTTGTACCTGTTAAATGCCTGAGAGCACAGAACCGCTAAATTTTGTACCCGTTAATAAACGTTACTGTAAGGTAGTCAGTCACATACAGGTCTTTTAACTTTGATCTAAGCCTGCCAAGTCCACTAATATTTTAGTTGGATCAATCCATTTTCTCATGAGAACATTGAAGTAGACATTTTGCATATTGCCTCCCCTAAACATGACCATTCTAAACATTTTGAGCACCTCAGAAGATCCCTAGCTCCAATGGTTCAAGAGATACAGCTATGTTTTAAGGACCTCATTTAAGATCATCTTCATGTATTTCACAGCAGATTAAAATTTTGGCACATGTCATTGTTCCTTGTACTTGAGTTATCCTCTCCTAAAATAAGTACATACATACTTTAGTCAGGTCACAACTATTCCAGTCCCTGAGTCTATTCTAGCCCCTCTCTCTATTCCAGTCCCCCTCTCTCTATTCCATTCTCTCTCTCTATTCCAGTATTCCAGTCCCTCTCTTACTACACCTCAACCTCTGGCCACTTTTTCCATAACATCCATTAAAACTCTCTCCCCATACAGGCATTTATAGCAACGGAGTGCTTCAGAGTGGTCCTGATGATGCCAGACAAGAAGATCAGTGAAGCATTGGACAGGATCACTCAGTTCTGCAGACGTTATCATGTACCAGAAGGCACTGACCACATTACTAGCCAGTGATTATACTATACACTGCACAGTGTGATTATTCTAGAGAACATTGATAATAATATTATAAGAATTTGTATTTGTAGTAACTCGAGAACTAACAATGTCATTTATGTGGCATGACTATGTTAATATTCATTTATTAAGTGTAATCATTAGTACTATTATTTCCTGTTTGTCAGTATTTATACGTAGCGTAATCCATCAATTTTCGACCAGTACCTATTCTCGACCACACCCTCATGAGAAGTCGACCATAAAAATTACACGGACATGCGCAGATGTGCGCGTAGATATCCGGCGATCCATAGCAAGGAGAAAGAGAAACGGTGGTGGAAAGGCAGAAAGGAGGTCTCCAGCGAAGGTCAAGGAGTCGAATCGCTCGAAAACGCTTCGTCAGTGGTCTGACCAATCCATGGTTGGGGCTATGGAGGCCGTTCGCTTGCAGCAAAACGGGATATGGAAAGACCAGAAACGAGGTTCTGAAAATTGTTGAAGCAGCAATGCAAAAGAAAGAAAGAGAAGGCAAAGCCAGTTTGCAGACAGCAAGTGTGGTGTCTGGAGCCATGTTGACTGCCTAGAAAGAGAAGCTAGGCGTTTTGTGTGTTCTAGCTGCTTTAGCATTTTCAATGAATCATTTCCGAATTTGTGTTAAAAGTGGTGTCACTGATTCTGTTATCATTTAAACTCTACAAAATATGGTGTGCAAAATGTTCATATTTGTTACAATACTATGTTAGTTGGATTTAAGTTCAAAAAGTCAAACAAAAAAGTTATGATGTGAACATGTTGGTAGTGGTCGACAATGAAATAACTATAGTAAATGTGAGATCGACTTCATATACACGAGGTCGACAATCGCGACGATGGTTACCGACTTCAGGCAGAGCTGAGCAGAGCCAGGGGGGGGGGGGGGGGGGGGGGGGGTGGACAAGGTCACGCAAAATATTAGATTGCTGAGTCAGCACCCGTTTTGCTATTGGGTTTTACATAGAAATTATGAGTCTTCTTCGAGTGATCTTAAGGCTTGTTTAGAGGTTTCTTGGGCACTGAATCTGATGTTTGGAGTATATGGCAGCATCTGCTGGCCCGAACCTCGTCGAACCTCATCTAACCTTCGTAGAAAGGGACGGTAACTCAAATGGATGAGGATATGGGTGATTCACCTGAAACTCCCGAATGTGGAAGGTCTAAAGTTGATATAAAATGTTAAAATAGAATGCAGGTTAGTGTAGTAGTACTACCTCTACTGGAATCACCACACTAGGGGTGACACTGATGTAAAGAAGGAAGCTGTTTCCAAAAGAGAAAAGACAACAGTATCCATGGAGTGTTGAAGAAATAAAGAACTTGATATTATTTTTGATACTGTACTCTGATGATAAGTCATGAATGATGCTCAATTTTGGAGTGAAGCAAGATCCTTCATACAACTTCAATACAACTTCAATACAAATGTTCAGATCCATATTTAATACCTGAAAATTGTTGATTTTGTACTATGTAGAAAATACATGCAGGACCTGCAGGGAGCTGCTGGAGCAGCTCTAGCCCTAGCTAGTGCACCTTAGCAGAGAGAAATGAGAGAGTGAGAAATTTGTGGAATGCAGAAATAGCACGTAAATTAGCACGCGCTTGTAGGCTTGCTGTACCAGTTCGTGATCTAGTCATGATCACTTTAGGTGAATGAGTCTGGGTTTGAGTTTCCTCAGCTGGTGTCTCTGGAATTCTGGCAGGATCAGGAACAACGTTCAGATGGTTTCTATTCCTTTGTACTTGTCCAGATGATGTGTCAACTATATAGGATCTTGGTTGTTGGGCTGGTTCAATAACTCTTCCTCTGATAAGCTGATCCTCTGAGGTAATCCACACTTCTGTGTCATCTGGTATAGGTGACATCTCTCTGGTTCGATGTCGCTTGTTAAAGTTCTGCTGCTGGGTTTCCTTGAACCTCTTGTTCTTTTCTCGGAACATATCCAGGTACTTCCACTCTGGAACTAGAAGTTTATCTGTCTGTGGGATAGGAGTATGAATTTTCCTACCCATGCTCAGCTCAGCTGGTGATAAGCCACACCAAGGTAAGGGTGTTGCTCTGTAGCTCAAGAGAGCCAAGTATGGATCCTGAGATGTTTGTAACATGTGCTTCATAGTCTTGACGGTACGTTCGACTTGACCATTGCTCTGAGGAAACCTCGGACTGCTAGTTATGTGGTTAAACTCATATGAGCTTACAAATTGAGCAAATTCATTTGATGAAAATTGTGGCCCATTATCACTTCGAACTATTTCTGGAAATATTCGTTTCAGGTTTTCAATCACTGTAGCTGATGTAGTAGAGGTTTTAAGTTGAGTCACCTCTGGGTACCTTGAGAAATAATCAACTGTTAGGAGATAGTTCAAATAGATCAGTCCCGATGACTTGCCATGGATAGTCTGGCAGAGGTGTTGTCTTGAGTGTCTCCTTGTGAGGTTTATAGTTCTTCGCACACTCTTCACATTGTTGGACAACTTGAGCAATCTGGTTGCTTACTCCTGGCCACCAGACAGATTCGGCTACCCTGGCTCGACATCTTTCAATGCCCTGATGTCCAGTGTGAATTTTCTGCAGAGTTTCACGGCGTAGAGATGTTGGAACCACAATTCTGTGTCCATACAGCAATAGTCTATTGCACTCAGTCAAGAACTCTTTAGATTTCCACTGTGGAGCAACATCTGGTCTGACAGAATCCTTTCCTGGCCATCCTTGTCGGCAATACTCGATGATTTGTTGACAAACTGGATCTTTTTCTTGTGCCTCTCTGTAGGTATTCAGACGTTGTTTGGTGGTTGGGAGTAACTGTTCAATGGTATCCACAAATGTCTCCACCTCCTCCTGAAATGAGAGATCCTCACTTCCACTTCCAGCTATTGGTGCTCTCGACAGGGCATCTGCTGTATAGAGGTTTACCCCTGGAACATGTTGTACTGTGTAGTTGTACCTTGCCAGTCTGAGCCGGAATCTCAGAACACGTGGTGGTAGGCTGTCCAGTTGTTTTGAATTTAAGAGTGGTATGAGTGGTTTGTGGTCTGATTCCATTAGGAATTTTCGTCCCAGAAGATAATCAGTGAACTTCTCACATGCCCATGTCATTGCTAAAGCTTCTTTCTCTATCTGGGCGTATCTTCTCTCGGTGTCTGATAAAGACCTGGAAGCAAATGCCACTGGCCTCCATAGCATTGATTCTTCGCTGAAACAGTTCTGGGGCACTTGATATGCCGAAAGGGAGTTTATTAAAGCAATACCTTCCGTAGGGTGTCACAAATGTAGTGAGAAGACGGGATTCTGGGGATAATGGAATCTGCCAAAACCCACTATTAGCATCTAACTTGCTAAAACTGTGGAACCTGAAAGTTGGACTAAGGCTTCGTCTACCCTGGGTATTGGGTGAACTTCCCGTAAAACACTCTCATTAAGTGGTTTCAAATCCACACATATTCTCACAGCTCCTGATTTCGTCCTCACAACTACCATGCCAGCACACCAAGGAGTGGGGTCGCTCACCTTTGAGATTGACTCCATTCTGTTTAGTTCCTCCTGGACCTGCTTTCGCAAGGGAAAGGCCACTCTTCTAGGTGTGTAGAGAGAATAAGGGCATGCTTCATCTTTTAACTTGATTGTGTAGTTGTCCCCCAGAGTTCCAAGTCCACTGAATACTTTAGGAAATTGCTCACATATGGATGGTGTTTCCACTCCTGTGGCACCAACTCTCTTAATGAGTTTCAGAGAAGTAATGGCTGGTAGACCAAGCAAATTGTTGTGCAAGTCTTTCATGACATAAATTTGACCATTGTAGGTGTGTCTACCACGTTTTAGAGTTCCTGTGAACTGACCAGTAGCTTCCAGAGGTCGTTGAGCTGGTCCGTAGAGGCGTCTGGTTGGTTTTTCCAATTTGACCTTCTTTAGGGTATGAAAGACTGTGTCAGAAAATACGGTGACCTCTGCACCAGTATCCATCTTGAACTTGACATTTTCCCCCTGGAGTCGTATCTGGGTTGTCCAGGTTGTGTCTTCACCTGTTCCTACTGCTCCAAGGAAGCTGTCTTCTTCTGAATCTGCCTCTAACACTTGGGATGTTGCTGCTACTGATTTAGACAGGCATTGACTACCATAGTGTCCTTTTCTCTGGCATTTATAACAGGTAGCACTGATTGCTGGGCACTTGTGTGTGGATGAATGCCTGGGTTCAGACATCTGTTAGGTTGGTGAGGTTTGTGGGAACTACTAACTTGCACTGGTTATTGCCATATGGTTTCTTTGATCTCCTCCAAGTTTGTTTAACACCTTCAATGGCAGCCTTGCAACTCTTGCCTGCGTTCTTTCACAGCCTCTTTTTGTCGTACTAGTTTCTTGGCTGTCTCCAGAGTTAAACCAGCATCCATCTGGAGCTTGCCGGACAGGCCCTTGTCTCGGATTCCTACTACAATATAATTATAGAGGGTATGCGTTTACGTCATCGCGTCATAGCAACGGTTGCTAACCGCCATATTGAGAGGCAACTGCAGTTGCGGTGGGCGATATCAAGTATTACTAACAAGTATAATAAATATAGAGTGTAGTTTAATTAGTGGTGCATTGAACCATACAAATAATTTTATTATTATCCATGTCAAACTAGCTAGTACTAGATGTAGTTTTTGTTCAAAAATAAAATCATATTTACATTCTGACTTGAGTCTACGATATTATGTCTGTTTGAAATCAATTCACCAGCCTTTGAAAATAGTCTTTCTGATGGAACAGAAGTACCAGGGATGCACAAATATTTTTTAGCTAGTTGCTGCAGACTTGGATAAACAGTTGCATTTTCTTGCCACTGAGTGGGTTTCTTTCTAAACATACTCAGTTTACTGTTCAGCATAACAGGTGATATATAGTTATTAGAACAGTCCAATTTGGGAAGACCAGTGTAGAATTTAACCATATCCTTACTGTTCTGGAATGCTTCAGGTGAAATAGAAGTAGCATTAAGTTTCTTAAGATTGACAAGTTCACACCTAAGCGACATCCTCTTGAAAGGACCTAATGAGGGTGTCTATTGCAGTTCCTGTTAGTATCTGTCTGACATGCAATACCAGGAACAATACTTGATTCCCCCTTACAGTTAAGGACTAATAGCAGTAGACACAGAAGCAGCTGCAGCTGCTTCTCTTCACTGAAGGAACCCAATCCGGGTTATCTACATCATACAGGGTTGATGGATTACCAAATAAAAGTGACATGGGCACCAGGTCCTGTTGATTTTAGAAAACCAGGCAGCATGTCTAGCAATAGATAATTCAAGTGTCTTTTTCCCTTGGTGATCAAGAACCTAAAGTACATTAGTAACTAAAGTATACAAAACCCTACATGTATATAGTGGCTAGCTAAAGAGAGGGAATGTGTTTGATATCACACAAGATGTGGTCTCATGACTGGCTGCCATTTCAAGAGGCATGTTTCATGAATGGGTAAAATGTACAAGGTACATGTTTGAGCTTAGTTTTCTTCAGTGTGAGCAATCAACCAAGTCAGCATGTCAATAACATTCATAGTCCTAGTTGCAAAGTAGAAAGAGGACCGAAGTGATAATTTTAACTCACAGAAGTAGAACAAGCCAAAAGCAAGTGAATTCTTCCATTTTTACCTCTCAAAAATTGTCATAAATGTCATGGAATTATACAAGAAGTGGGTGAAGATGCATACTATATATGCACAAGAGCTAACCTACCTAGCTAGTACCTAGCTACCAATATGTCCTACCCCCATTTGGGATTGGGTTGGGAAAAGTGGAGATTTATTTATGCTTCATTAATGCCAAACCCCAGGAGCCACCTTGCCCCATAGGGGTAAAATGATCATTGATAGGTGAATAACCAGTAACTACTTAGCCAGGTAGTAATCTAATAGGCTAGCTAAAATACATAAAATACATTATCTAAAAGCAAATGATGCAGACCAGGTAGAAATCTTTAGCTATAAGCATCATACCGTAGAAGGAAAGGCCTTTGTCTCTTCCTAGCCTGTTAGAACAAGCAACAACACAACATTGTAACTACAACTTTTACGCCCCCTGCCTCTCAAAATGGCCGTCACGCACGTATATTCAAACGCACACCCTCTATTCTATCTCACAGCAGCTCTTCTTTTAGAGTTCCGTATTTACAGGTCTCTACAAAACTGTGAAGGCAGGTAAGATATTTCTCGGCGCTTTCTCCTTCAGCCTGATCCCTGCGGTTGAATTTGGCCCGTTCGAAAATCACATTGATCCTTACTCCGAAAAACGAGTCGAATTTCTGAATCACTTCTGAGTAGCTTTCTCTCTCTTCTTCGCTAATACTTGTGGAGGCGAGTACATCATCTCCATCTTCCCCCATGCAGTACAGGAGGGTGCTGATTTTTCTGGCAACGTCCTCTTTCTTGAGCCCTGTGGCTTCGAGGTACTGAGTGAAGCGGCGTTTCCACCTCGGCCAGTCGTCCGGGCGTCTGAAGTCAAACTGTCCCGGCGGTTTGAGAGAAACATTAGCTGCTAGTGAGACTCTGACTGGTATATGTGATGTAGATGCAGCATCTTCATCTCCGTCGTTCATCCTGCTGTAGCACCGCTGCCATGTGGAAGTATTATAGCGTTCTTTATGCTAGCGGGCTCGTTTACTACTAGCAGTTAGAACTTATTCTCACTTTGATAATATTGTACAACTCAACAACTGATCATTAAATCACATAGCGTAATCCATCAAATCTCGACCACCTAAATTGCTGCCGCTATTTCTCTCATTGTTTTGTAGGTGCAGGATCGCTCTACCTACGATATGATGGCCTAGGCCTTCAGCTATGAACTTACTACAGTGTCGACCACCTTTAATTCCAGTCGCTCTGCTCCAGGGGGGGGGTTGGACAAGCCTACAAGCGCGTGCTAATTTACGTGCTATTTCTGCATTCCACAAATTTCTCACTCTCATTTCTCTCTGCTAAGGTGCACTAGCTAGGGCTAGAGCTGCTCCAGCAGCTCCCTGCAGGTCCTGCATGTATTTTCTACATAGTACAAAATCAACAATTTTCAGGTATTAAATATGGATCTGAACATTTGTATTGAAGTTGTATTGAAGTTGTATGAAGGATCTTGCTTCACTCCAAAATTGAGCATCATTCATGACTTATCATCAGAGTACAGCATCAAAAATAATATCAAGTTCTTTATTTCTTCAACACTCCATGGATACTGTTGTCTTTTCTCTTTTGGAAACAGCTTCCTTCTTTACATCAGTGTCACCCCTAGTGTGGTGATTCCAGTAGAGGTAGTACTACTACACTAACCTGCATTCTATTTTAACATTTTATATCAACTTTAGACCTTCCACATTCGGGAGTTTCAGGTGAATCACCCATATCCTCATCCATTTGAGTTACCGTCCCTTTCTACGAAGGTTAGATGAGGTTCGACGAGGTTCGGGCCAGTAGATGCTGCCATATACTCCAAACATCAGATTCAGTGCCCAAGAAACCTCTAAACAGCCTTAAGATCACTCGAAGAAGACTCATAATTTCTATGTAAAACCCAATAGCAAAACGGGTGCTGACTCAGCAATCTAATATTTTGCGTGACCTTGTCAACCCCCCCTGGGCTTAAAAGGGGAGATGTGGCATGACTATGTTAATATTCATTTATTAAGTGTAATCATTAGTACTATTATTTCCTGTTTGTCAGTATTTATACGTATGTGATTTATGTTAATGATCAGTTGTTGAGTTGTACAATAATATTATCAAAGTGAGAATAAGTTCTAACTGCTAGTAGTAAACGAGCCCGCTAGCATAAAGATCGCTATAATACTTCCACAATTTATTATTAGTAGTATTATTAGTATTGTGGTAGTCTGTGATGTCATCGTAATTAGTGCACTTTAATATAATTATTATAATTATATTATGTATATTATAGGTTTAGTTCATGTTTTAGAGATTTAGAATTATAATCATTTTGAGTAGTAGTAACTAAAAGTTGTTGCGTGCAAAGCTAGCTATAGTTAGAAATAACTATACAACAGTATCATTGTAATCACCAGCTACTCTACAATGTAGTGGCAGCCTCTCTGTCACGAAAATCATCCTCTACTAACTTTAGAGCCTCTTCCTCATTCTCAACAAATGTAAAGAGGTCACAGTCCTGTGGATACACCCCTGTCCTCGACATGAGATGCTCCATCACCTCCTCCCAGAAGGATTTGAGGAGGTAGATCCTCTGGGGGATCCCTCCGTACATTGGTCGAACAGAGGCTGCATTCCACGCCACCATTAGCTCCGTCATAGTTCCAATAGTCCCTCCAGCAGACAAAGAAATACTCTGAGGAATCAATCAGACGTTGAATCCGTTCACTTATATCCCGAGCTTACACTATTTCAGTGAGAAAGGCGTTACCAGTAGCACTCCTCCCACTGAACACCCTGGGGGCAAGAACACCTCTCACACTACCTTCACCATAGGATTTTTTGCAAGTTTGCGTTCCCTCCTTCCCTCCTTTGGAGGCTGCTTCCATGAGTCCACTACCTCCTCCATTTGCAACCCTAAACCCCTGGAGGCAAATAGCTTTGCGGTTCTGACACAGCTCTCGTACTCTGCTGAACCAAGGTTGTCAGAAAAAGATGTATGTCAAATATGTCAGAATGCTTTCAGGTCCACATTTCTTCCAGAGCATGAGATATCATTTTAAGGAAAATAGACCACTTCAATGTGTCCATGGATATGCCACTCCCCCCCAAATTCATCGCTCCCCTGCTGTTGCAAGGAAGTTATCAGTGATGTAGCCTCCAAAGTAGGCAGGATCATCTGAATTAATGGTGACCTTTAGATCCTTGTCCAAGAGCTCTTTTGTAACTGTAGCACCCTAGACAGTTAGCAATTCTCAATGATTTATCAACTACTAAAAATGTGCAACAACTAAAAATCAATAAAAGTGTACACACTTAAATATAATCGTTATGACGTCACAAATTAATAATTAATGATAATTACATAGTTTCCTGTTTACCACAGTAACATTTCATTATGGGGAGGAAGGTGGACCCTCGTACATTGAGGAGGGGCTGGACCTGCTGCATATACAGAGAGTGGATCATGGAGTCCAGTGTCTCAAAAGTGATCACATTGGTTCACCATCTGGCGAGAGAAGCCATTCCTCTCACTGTTTGTCCCAATTCTAACGGGAAGTTACAAGTCAATGCTCATTTTAATCCAAGACCTTTGGCCATCCTATACACGTGTTGAAACTTGCTAGGTGGGTTTCCTAGTTCTCCCAAGTCCAAACCAATACCTATGATCTTTTCCAGGTGAGGCTTGGCCTGGTTCAAGGTTGCTATAGCATCATCTTCAGTCATGTGACACTGAAAACACATCCCTTGATACCGAAGTTCAGATATCCATCAACAATGGCACGATGAAGACCATCTATGACTACGTCAACAGAGGCCCTCTGGAAGTATGCATACATCAGGTCATAGAAATCTTGTTCTGTGAGAAGAACATCACATGATGAATAGTAGAGGTCAAGAAAATCCTGCAGATTCTGTTAATTAAAGGGGAGGGGGACATTGAGGGGGGAAGTTATGAAAGTGGGAGGAGTGATAAAGGGGGCAGGGTTATCCTGATTATAGGCCAGTGTTAATGATATTCTTGTTTCTGGTCAGGATTTCCCTTCACAACCTAGCCGATACTCTACCATGGTAGTACCATTTTCTTTGATGAACTGGAATGTTCTGTGTAATTTAGCAAAGTCATCTTGATCTAGGTTCTGTCAATTATGTGAGGGCCGGATATGCAAGGTTCTACTGTATTGAATTCAAATTTGGAAGACATCAACTTCAATAAATTCAAAAGATAACTACACAATAGAGGTTATTCAGCTTGGGCAGGGTTAGAGGCTAATTCATAACAACCGTTGCCACGTGGCCATATTGAGTGGCAAAAAGTGTGGGTGTGTTATGGCCTGTTTGTATTTCACAACACTTTCTAAGGAGACTAAGCAAAGGTACCAGAGAAGTTGAAACTGATGGGAGGCATAGGAGACTCATACTTTCTCTGGGAATCATCAAGCCCATTAATAAGCTACAGAAGTCATCGTGCTGTTGACTGGCCGAAGTGGCCAGAAGTTATTAATCAAGACTTCTAGCTTATATCCTAAAGAAAGCCCAAAAGCCTTTAAAGGCCTTGATGACTACAAACTCTATTCTGATGGATGGATAACTTGTGTTAGTGTATATGCCACTATTGGTGGTAATCCCAACATCTTATATCATTCACAGAGTACTCCTCTTAGACCATGGGTTGGAATAAAGACAATTGCTAATATTAACTTTTCTTGTTCAATGAATACTGTTAGACAACTGTAGTGAAACCATCCAATTCAAACAAAAATACTAAATCTTAGCTTTATCAATGTCATAAATTCAAACAATGGTAGTGTAAACTAAAAGAAATACCAGGATCTTGTAACTAACTAAAACTATACTAAAATGTTGTAAGATTCCAATAACTAACTGAAAACTAACTAATAGTCCAAAACTACTAACTAAACAACAGTGGTTCATACATTATGCACTGGCTTACAACTTGGCATCAGCATAACAGCATTTCATTTCTTCCTTGGCTATTATCTAAGTACAATGATATCAGTTCAAAAGGATAATGCCTGATACAACACTGTCAGATTCTGCTACTTCAGAAAGTGATGACAAAACTACTAAACAATATCTGCTATTTGGGCTATAATATAATATAGATTTGATTTTTAGCTATAAGATCCTACCAGGCACCTGGAGAATAAGATTACCAGTTAGTAGCAGAAGTTTGAGGTCATTTTTTGTATTAATTATCCTATGAGGAATTGTGTGTTCACTCACTGCCTTCTGTGATGATACGTCCTTAACATTACTATATTATATGAGAACTACACCACCAGAATCATAATTAGTGACTGATGACTGTTGGCAAAGTGTTTCAAGTATTGACCTTACTGTCATAGGTTCATAATCTGTTGAGATTAGCTGAAGAAAAATAACCATTTAGCTCATAACAACAACACTATTTTTTTATAGGATTACTTTCCCAAAACACTTCATAATACTTTGTTATACAATTATTATATCCCAGAAGTATTATATAAAACATGAAATGGATTTGAACACTATACACATTGAAGTTTTTCCCAGCTCAATACAGCCTCTACATAATATAGAGTCAAATTGAGCTGTGTTTATATTATTATTTAATGTGGATATTGAAAATGTGGATATTGGAATAACAACCACATGCAATGACATGTTACAGCATGTGCTGGCTTGCAACTTGGCATTGACATAGTAACATTTTGCTTCTACCTTCAATAATGTCCAAGGGAGAATGCGGTCATGTCAAATGTATCATTGTTTGTTTTTGAGACATTCCTCAGAACTAAAGTTGAAAAAACTATAGTAACTGGTCGAACCTGATAGTGTTGTCCCTAAATACCAGGCACCCTACTTTCAAAATAATAATATTATTAAAAAGATATAGCTAGTTACATGTCTACTCACTGCCTCTGGTGTCTTTTTTATATACCCTTGGAACTACTAGCTAAGACTATGCCACCAGAACAATATTAAGTATGTTATGTTATATTCACTGTTGGCAATTGGCCAAGTATTAACCTTACTGTCATAGGTTCATAATAATTATAGCTAACTACTATTGAGATTAGCTGAAGGTAATGTCTTAAAAAATGACCAACCAGATCATGACAACAATATTATTGCTTTATAGGATTATGAGCAGAAGCGAAAATTTGATGAGTACTTCTGTAAATGTGGTAATAAGTGGAAGAGTGGCAACACCTGGGTAGGAAAGTGGCAGAAATGTCGTTCCTGTCATGAAGAAGTAATGCCAAAAAATATTCAACCATTAAAGAGATCTGGAGGGGATTTTTTGTCAACACCACATCCAACTGAACTCTGTCAGAGATGCATGGAGTTGGGTTACAATTGTCGCCAATACACGCCACCTATTGTTAGTAGTTGGACTGGGAGTGGGAGTGGTGTGGACTTCCCTGATGATCAGAGCATAATTTCTGAGTCGTCTACTATAAGTAGTTCATGGGCCGAAGAACAGCAGCTAAGTGATGGAGATCTGACTCCTGTTGCAAGTGATGAAGAAGAGACTGATAGGTTCTTAGAGTCAAAGATGAAATTGATGACTTTGAATAACAATAGAAGAAAACTATAGTTTTGTAGAAATAAATATTATAATAATAATAATACTATAAATCAAAGACCTGATGATGCAGCAAATTATATTACCGTGAAAATAGCGAAATTAAAGTGACAGTGAAATTAACCGGATCTATGGTACTGATTATTCAATGTGGCAATGACAAATGTATAATTGAAGGAATGTGTGAATAACGCTATACTATATTTATTCTACACCTATAACCTGTCATCCCTTATCTGCACCACCTAGTTAAAGACCGTGCCAGTATCAGAGGCAGCTGAGGCATTTTAATTTTGGGGGGCTGAGGATGAGGTAAAGTGTACAAAATGGGCTAAAAAGTGTACAGAATTTTGCATGCACTCGTGGCCAAATTTTTAATCAGGTAGTATTACATTGTTAATTATATGTGATTGTTTTTACAGAGCCTTGCATATTCTAGCAAGTTGTGTAAGTTTAATAAAAAGATCATTATTTAATATTGTAGGCAAAAAGGGGGAGGGGCTGAGCCCCCTCCCTCAGCCATCTATGAGTATGACATCTTTTAATTTTTAGATATTGTGGTTTTAGTGGATATTTTTCTTTTTTACAAATGCGATCAATAACTGGCCTCCACCTACATACCCTAAAGTTTTTGAATTTTGACCCCCTGAAAAATTACGTAATGACATGAATCTATGTGAATTTAGTCAATCCCGTATAAAAACTGTCCCGCACAGTACGGAAAGCTAACCTCAGTGTACAAATCCCTGATTCCAGTATATTTATAGGCAAAACTACAAGATTACAATGTACAAGATACAACTCAATGTAAGAAAGCTAACAGCTAGGGATTGCCCAAATATGCTAGCATAATTTTGAGAATAATAGGCATGCCCTAGCACAGGGAATAATGCCAGAATAATAGGTAAATTTCATGAGGAAGTAGGTAGAGATAGTGGGTGGGGTCTACAAAATTTACTGAGTACTGTAGTAACATGAACTTCCATTCTGGTCTAGCACTTGTAAATCTATTCTATTGATACAACCTTCTGCAGCTGCAGAACATGTATTTTTCACTCCTTGCTAACTCATTTAGCTAAATAACAGCAGTGTAGATCTTTAGAAGGCTATATTGAAAACTCAATTATGTTACAATATTATTATAACTCTAGATAAATTAATGATCACATGATAATTTCTTTCCAATTATAGCCTATGATAAGACCAATAGATAAAGAATAATAGGCAAAATTTTAAGAATAATAGAAACTGTGAGGATAATAGGCAAACTTTGTGGCCTAGGAGAACAAAATAATTAGCATAATTGGGCAACCCCTACTAACAGCACTACTTTATCATATGCGCATGCGCAAAGGACATTAACAGGTCAAAGGTCATGGGTGTGGCACTGAAATCCTGATCATAGTCTTTGTTTTTTGCATCGGTGACAATCAGCGTGAGCAAGAAAAATATATCCCGGACCGAGGCTGTACTAACTCCGGAGGTAGGCTAAAACCTCCAGCTAAGAGGGGGGGGGGGGGGGGGGGGGGGGCGGACCTTGTAACATTAGTGGATTTTTGCTAAACCTTTTGGCTGGGAGCTAATATCTTTCAGTATAATCCCTTAGGTAGTGATGTATATGGGCAGAAAGTTAAGTCAAGCCACTTACAAGGCTTCTCTCAACACTGAACCACTTACTGTTTGTGTTTGCCTGTGATGTTCTACTATAAGTAAGGATTGAAACTATCAAAATATGATGTACTAAAATGATTGCGTACGTACAACAGTTCCTTCTACAAAATATTGGCCTATGGCATAAAAATAATGAATAGTTAATGAGGCAACTCTATATTATAACCTTGCCTTCCTCTCCTGGAAAGGAGGGGGGTTAAAGGGGACTTGATGTGGGATTTTTTGAGAAAATTTCTATCCTGATCCTTGTGGGGGGGGATCAGATTCTCTATCAGTTTCGATGTGTCTAATTATATATGGGAAAGAAAACTAAGATGAATAAATTAGCCACTGTGTACATTCATAAAAATTAATGTTTTGTTGTTATAGGTATTAATTTGCCTCTCTTGTAGGGTACCTTTTTACTTATGGCTGGCTATACTTGTAGAGGATTGGTGCAAGTATTATTTTGATCTTTCACTTCACAAGGGATACAACAGCCTCTATAAGCTTTCTTGAACACATATTTCTTACAACATTATAGTATAATCATTTTGTGTGGTGTGAGACACTGTCCAAACCTCAATGAGTCAATTATACTTAAATTATAGTCACATCTCTAAAGTGTATCAGAGAGTACTATGCAGAAATGGCAAGGAGTTTCCCATAGCACTAATATAAAGGAAGTCATCTTTACCACTGTTAAACTGACATATCTGTTTATATTTAGACTAGTTTGTGCATACTCCACCACTAGCTATAGGATCTATACAAAATATATTCTCTTTCCTTCATAAGACAAGCTCAAAAATGAATCTTTTCTTTAAAGAATTGATCACTACTTTACTACCTGTGAACCGACTTAAGTCATGACCATTTTTATAGGTGTAAGAATGAGATTTTGATTGGGGGGGCACTCGTATGGAAAGGAATGGTTAAGTATGTGTGTAGGCTAAAATTTTGAGTGACCATACCCACTAGCCACACATTTTTAATAAGAACCAAAAATGCTTATTTTCACCTATAAACTTCTCAGCAATACGTACCTAGCTCTACCTAATACTCAGCAGCTGCTACATGCATCAAGAGAGACACCATAGGCCACAAATGTTGATACTAGGTATATATAGGGAGTCAATAAGGACTTATGAAACTGCCTATTCATCAGCTAATTTTAAGTGGTAGCTTGAAAAGGACCTTGATTCCTTCAAGCAACCTGCAATCTATTTCGTCAGATTGGGGGGGCACTGGAATAATATTTGTATTAGTGACCCAAAATATTGGGGGGGCACATGCTCCCAGTGCCCCCCCCCCCCAGTTCCTACACCTATGATTTTGTTAAACAATGAGTAACATAGTTGAGGGATACAACTTGATATGGTAATTACTATGATATATTTTGTGTGTGGTTAGGTGACTGAGTTATGAATACTAGCTACTTGTAGATAGTGAAGTGGCTAGGAATAAGTGTTTCAGCTATAGATGTATATAGGCTAGCTAGATATTTATATTGCACTCTTTAGAATACTAACATAATTGTTAAATGGATAAATTTTCTATGCACTCATAATAGTACATCCATTACACAATTTTATTATAACCAATATTATTAGGCTCCAGTTTTATCATTTTCATTCATAAGAACAAAAATATCCATCAAAATCCACTTTACATTCTTGCCAGAATCCTCATAGCTATAATGGAAATATGTTCACGACATTACTTCTGCCCCTAACACATGAAATGATAGGTTATTCATGAAACTAATAAATGTTCTTATGTGTAGATAATGACTCGTAAATTCTATTCCTCACACTCCCACGCTATGCTAAGTGGTCGCTACCTGCATAAAAAGACTCACTGGGAGATGAGACGTTCCCTTACTACCAGCCTGGAGTTAGAGGAAGACACATCTCTTCCCCTTACTGGGCTGGGCTTTTTTGGGATGGTGGTCATTCTCTGTGCCATCCACTCCTTCTGGAGGAAAAAGAAACCCTCCTACGACCACAGAGTAAACTTTTATAGTCCAAAATCTACTCGAAAATACACTGATGTAAAATCTTATGTGGCAAATCATTTAACTAACAGTGTGATGGAAACTATCGGTGATGGTTTTAGCTGGACTCAAGACTCTATTTTTTCTGCATCTAGTTATTATGGATATGAAGGAAAGTTATCTCAGTTACTACTGATATTATCAGGAGATGTGGAATTAAATCCTGGACCATTGAATAGGGATGAGGATATTGGTAAGTAGTGTCCCACAAACCCTTTGTAAGATCATATGACATACCCAACTATTAATCTTTTTTTTCTCCTCTCAAATCTAGAGGAACTGACACCTGTGTTTTTAACAATGTTTTTTCAGTTATATGCTATATACCTATTCACTGTTCAGGTTAAGTAGTTAGCTCCTGATAGAGAAATATAACCATAATTATAATTGTGGCATAGAGAGAGGGATTATATTTATTGTCCCCAAGTGTGGAATGTTTGCTGATTATGTAACATTTTATAGGTGCTGATGTGGACACTTCTTCTTTAGGTATGTTGAATATAATTACAGTATTATAATAACTTTTAAGAGCTGTTATAGTTAATGAATCAATCATTAGTTTTCCAACCTTTACCTACTTGTGCAAGCATGTGGAACCTCAAAGCATCAACAAAATCTGATTCCAATAAGGATATGCATGAAATGCAATGTGTATTACTAGTAGAAAATGATCCATGGACCTTTGGCCACCTAGTAAGAATGAGACAGCTAAAATTATGTGCCAAGTGCAAAATAGAATCTGCTTGTCTAGAGTTCTTTGTTCTTGATCTACTGCAGCTGCACCACTCCACTTATCTTGCTAGGAATACTTTTCACTTCAAACTGTCTAGCATATTCAGGACACATAATTCCAGGTGCTTCTTGGTTTGTAGTGTTGGGTGATATAAAACAACTACTGGCCCTAATAATATTATGTATTCAGTTATATTGATTTGTTGGTCGTCGTTGAAAATACATAAAACACTACATTGTCTAGTTGCTATAAGCTTGTAAAAGTGAGTGGTAGACCATGAAAATCCTCGTTTGTGTAGCACTCTCACTAGTAGGGTTCTAAATAAAGGGTGATTGCAAAGGAGAAGCTTCTCTCCAAGAGTCCTTCAGGTTCTCCCACAATTTTATAGTCCCATTTGTACTTGTAAGATCAAAAGAGAAGTGCTTATAGTATATATGTTTTGATCATACAAATTAGTTATCATTGTACATAGAGCTAGCCTCATACTATTATAGCTAAAATTTGCTTGAGTAGTCAGCCTTATACTATTTATAGCTGTCTGTTCAAAATAGACTTCTTATTTTGTCCAGTTTAAAGTTCTTGGGCATAATTATTTCATCTCAGATTATATCTGTGATGTGGAGGGAGGAGTGCAGAGACCAGATCACTGGGGTTTAAATTACACTTGAATTCCATCTAAGACACTCTCAGAATTCAAAGAAAACATGCTGGGGAATCATGCCTCTAGACACTCTTAGATGGCGACCTTCAGATGCTGTGTGTTCACAAGTCACACACATCTAATCCAGCATAATTCTTCTTAGGAAAAATAGATGGAACCATGTCAATAATAATTAAACTATATTATACCACTGCTAGTATAAATAGCTAATTTAGCTAAATCATTATTTCCTATTACTGATATTCATTATTAATTTTACTCCAGATATAGATGATCTTGCAGATGTGCTAACTGAGCTGGAACCTGTAAAATCATGTTTCTATGAGATAGGCATTATGCTACATTTGAGACCTGATGTTTTAAAAGGGATTCGTCGTCTAAACCCAGAGTCAGGAATGAGTGACATGATCACTGAGTGGCTGAACAAAAATTACAACACCAAGAGATTTGGTGATCCCACGTGGAAATCTCTCGTCATTGCTGTAGCTAAGAGGTCTGGAGGAGCCAATGAAGCATGTGCAAGAGACATAGCTAATAATCACAGAATATCAGGTTAGTTTATTCATAGTGTTGGGTGGTTGGTGGCTATAATATTATCGCCATATTATGTATGGATGAGGTCATAAACTAGAGAGGCAAAGACACTCCGAACTAAGTATAAGTGGACAGTTAAGATTAATATCTTGTAATGACAAAATTATGATTATGAATAATTCAACCATTCCCTCTTGTTGAGTAGGATGAGGAGTAAATGAAATTCTAGTAATGAATTATGTACTCCAAACACTCCCCTCTCCTTACATATTATGAGCATTGAGGCACAATAAGGAGCATCATGGCACCTAAAGATGTCTGAACAGAATTATGTAAAGAGAGGATATTTGTATGTTTAATTTTACTATGTTTATACTTCTCGTCACACTCAACAGTGAAGGAAGGTAGTATTGTACAAATACTATCACTCAATCATTACCAGATGTAAGTAACTCTTGACTGTCATTATCCATCTTTAGTTTGTATACTTTTTGCATTGTGACTTATTCACCACTACATTCCCTTCATTTCCAAGAATCTTCTTCCTCTAACTTGGTTCCATTCAACAAGTCCATAATCAAACTCATTGTGATATTGTAATGAATAATTTTATGCTAGAGTTAATAGTATAGATACAGTAGATATGTTTACTGTTCTAGTTAAGAAACTGTGGTACTGTGGTACTCCAGTTCAGAAACATTGTCAGATTTGGGTAGATCAACATCCACATTAGATTAGTTATAATAATCTGTACCTTTTCACATAAGCTACTACCACCTCTGCCTCAGGATCATGCTTGAATCAGTGCACCAACTCCTAGCAACTCCAAAAATCTCATTATCTGGACCAGCTCTCTTCATTTCCAACTGTAGTCTATAGATAGCTATCTAGTAAGTAAAAAAAAAACAACAAAAAAACTTTTGTATTTAAGATGTTTCTATGCTGGGAGTTCAAGCAATAGTTATTCTCTTGTGTTCTAACAACAAAAGGAACTGACTGTTACAATTCACTCAATGACTGTTGGTGATAGGAAAAAGATTAAAACTGACAAGAAACCAACTTGGACACTGATAAGCGAGTATCCAGATCACAAAGGGGGATTCAACTTGACCCCTGGCTATAGGCCTGTATTTTAAATAGAGTGTATCGTCTTTTGCCTGATGTTGTTCCTTCATTACATCAGCAGCCTATTTCTCTCGCAATACTTTAATATAGGGAGAGAGAACTCATTCAGTAAGTATAACATCAAGAATCCTATCCACAATTCAAGAAATGAATCACTAACTAGAGTAAACTTATAGACCAGTTAGCTAATTTATATTACTCAATATGGATAAATCTAAGTGGTTACTAACCTATAAGTGTAACATCATATAGCACCCTACAGATGACACACCACATTCTGTTTTGTGTAGTGATTCTCTTTACCTAATACATGTACTTTTAGTGAATATCTCTTCACAGGTAGTTTTCTTCATAACAATATTATATATACCTGTGTTTATTAAGGATTAGGATGTTGATTAAGATTGTGTGGATTATGGTGTGGATTAGAATGTAGATTAAGATATATGTACATTCTTTATATTATTAATAATGCCAATGAAATGATTAATTATAGTCCAGATCTTATTATAGCAACATGCCACTACATAACATGTGCAATTATAGTCTGACATCAGACATTTTTGACCCATTCATGCTTCTGAAATCACTTTACTACTTATGTGTAATTTTATGGTACCCTAATTTTCTTAGGCTCCAGGCCTAGGCTTGTGGTGTAATAAATCAGTATTCTCTCCATGCACATCTGTTATGTTGCCCCTTTTCCCTCTTAGTTCATAGTTCTCAAGTCAAGACATCTGCTGCAGAAGTGAGGCCTAAAGATAATGCAAATTGTAAGGTTTACCCACCTGTAAATTTATGTATGCTGTTTTATTGAAATGATACTGCTGATAAAATTTTCTAATAATATATCGACTTTCACTCAACACTCTCCTTTCCATCTAATATGTAGCTGCACCTATACAAGGCCCATCTATCAGTCTGTCTGTCTGTCTGTCTGTATGTATGTATGTACTGTATGTATGTATGTATATACACACCATGCTCATCTCTATCAAAGCACATATCTATCAAGGCCTCTCCTATAGCAAGGGTCATTTCATTTATATTATTTATTCCAAGGTCCATATGTACCATGGCCAAGAACCCGATTAAAATCCAGACTGCATTTTTGTTTGTCATTCACTAAGTTATTATTATTATTATTATTATTATTATTATTCAATTTAGCTAACGCTATCTCAGTCCATTCAACTGTTAAAAAGCAAAGGTTTCCATACCTAAAAACAGAGAATTTGACTGAAGATCGAAGAGAAGAATTGATAGCCGAATTAACAGTAAAGAGTGAAGATATGCGATCAAAATTTGCAGCTCTTGTTGATCTAATGAATATATCACTGCAAGATAATAAAGTTCCTGTTAGCAAATTGACAGTAACATTTAAAAATTTAGACGTGGATGAACTGGTCGAGATATTACAAGACGAGACGGACATGGATAAGGCCATATTAAAAGCAAGTGATTTTTGGTCCTTCTTTGACTATGAAATAGTGAAAAGCATTATTAGTACTCATTGCAGAGGTGATGCTGATTTACAGCAAGAAGTGAAATCATATGAATCAGATTTCACGATTTACTGTGAGAGAAGACTTTGTGAGGTCCCTATGGACATTCTAAAAGCTGATGTACCTTCAAAAACATCTAATTTACATGTTAAAATTGATGAAAACTTCAAAATTAAATTGTGTAAAATGAAAAGAATTGAGAATAGGTTATCTAATTTGCTAGACAAGCGTTTATATCTCCTGAAAGTTGAAGATGGTTGCATAGAACTTGTTTTTAACTATCTTGGTAGAATAAAGTTGTCATTACCATTAAATAGCCAGCAAGAAGAGGAATTATCAGAAATGGGAGTATTGAGACTGTACGATGATAATTACGAATATTACCGTGCGCCAACACAAGTACGATCACCATCTCCATCATCAAAACAATCACAACTACCTTCAGCAAACCAGTTGTCATCAAATACATTAACTACGGGAGGTTCTGATGTTCCTCCATCAGGTATTAATCAACATAATTCAAGTGATAATAATTATTACTATAATATTGTAGAAATATCAAGACTTTCACTGCCATTGAAGATTGGAAGTTACTCTGTCAAAGCTGGATCTACAGTGAGTGACAGCTACAAAGGTTAGTCATTATATTGAAAAGTCTTCTACTTTTGAAATTAATTTAATAATGAGACATCATGTCCACTTATGGTGAATTCTAGCTGTCTGAGTTAGAAAAGTTGATTAAACACATTGATATGTGAGTAGCATTCCTTTTAATTATAAACAAGTCAGAGCTTTGTGTAACGTACTTACCAGACAAACTATCCTTTAACATGTAGTCCTCTGTTCTAATCTCTGTTATACTGCATAGAGGGTTAGCCCTAAAAAATGATCAGGATTGCTTTATGTATGTGACTATTGTGGATGACAGCACCAGTAAAGCTAATGAAAGATCACACACAACAGCAGAGATTGTATTCTCTCCTTACTAATAGCTACTATGTCCATAGTAGCTCTAGTTTTCAGCGTCTAACAGCTAGCTAGTTAACAGTCACTGTTCAATAGTCATGGTCAAAATCATAGGAGGATATGGAGCATTCTCATTAGAAATAATGGAGGACTCAATGGTAGGATAATAGTTGCCTGCAATGAAGACAAAAAGCTAAAATCATATAGCTATAGTTAATATTAGTGTTCTTGTGTGTTTCCCTATTACTCCACTATTGAAGAATTGTGCAGGTTAGTTCTCACTAGAACATGAATGTGTGTTTAGTTGTTATCAATGACATGTTTCAATCTTTCTCTTATTTCTAAGGAATAACAACGACTCATTTCCATGTTAATAATAATGATTATTCTACAGGTTCAGATTCTGGTTATAGAAGTGGTCCTTACTCCACAACACATACTGATAGTGAGATGGCGTCTGATCCTGGTGGAAGAAGATCAGACTTTATTGCTAAAACCACGGAATTAGAGTACACCAAGGTACAGTGTAAATTAGGCATAATAATAATTCACTTCACTCTACAACATAACTAAATGTAGTATATTCCTTCTTCATAATATCTCTATGACACTAGAAAAAATTGCTTCTTTAGAGCTGACCTATTGTTTGAAGTATCTGTTTATCACCAGCTGCTAGAAACCTTGTGGCTAATAATTTCATTCTGAATCTTAATATGTGTAATTACCCACATTACACCACTAATTAGAATTTTGGAAGCTAAGAAGGGCACATTTTTCTCATTTAAGCGGTGACTTACAGAGCATATGAAAGACCCTTAGAGCCAACATAACTTGTGGAGGCCTTTCAAAGACTTCTTGAGCACATGTAGAAGCCTTGTAGAGACTATTGCAGAACTTTTGCGAATCCTTTTAGAGCCAATAGATTTCTATTCTATGAGTTTGGCAAGTCATTTCATACACAATAGTAGAAAAATAATCCCTTTTTGACTTCAACAGAGGATAGCTACTAAACCACTTGCTACAGACTCAGTCAACTGAGTACAATAACTGGTATTGTTATGCTGAGTATAGAATGTAACCAAAAACATACCAAGTCACTAAAAGGTGGTAAGAAGACATTTAATTCTACATAGAATAATAACTTGTATAATTATTACAGTAATCTTCTCTTCCACAAAAAGTAGTCTATGGCTATTTAGATTAACTGCTGCATGTCCTCTTCCAGTTTCTCTGATTGATATGCTCTGGATATGACAAGTCTACTGGCTACACTAGTCAGCTAGAATATTAAACACTTATTGCACCCTCTACCTTTGTATTCATGTAGTAGATGGTGCAATAAGTGTTTTATATGTAATAGCAGCTTATAGTGTCATTAATATCATTGCTAACAATTGTTCGAATTCGATAGAGTTGTGTGTAATATTGCAGTGAAATATGAAAAATTATTCTAACTAAAACAACATTAGAGTGGTTGCCCTGTTACATTAGACTACACTGTCACAAGCAAAGCCAACTTATGCAGGCACACTTCATTCATTATGCACAACTTTAGTTGACACAGGCAAATTTCACTATGAATGCTCTGTTAGTGAGCTTATGCAGGACACCAACCAAATTATAGGTATCAAAATGCACTCACTTCACCACTCTACACATAAATCACTTATCTTGGAAAATCCTAGTAGTAGATTTAGGAGAGCACTCCAGGTGAAAGGAAGAACTGTGTTCCCAGCACATGCTAAAAGTCGCAAGTGAAATGTCCCTAGGATTTATAGAAAGGCTTTTGAGAGAGATACTCACTCAATAATTATGGACACGCACACAGTCTCGGCTGGCACATGTGGGGCAGCTGCGAAACAATGGCGTCTTCTTGCAAAGGCCAAAGAAAGGACCAGCCAGGAAGCCTGTTTTTTCAAGAAGTAGCTACATTTCCTAAATACAGATGATGCACTAATTGCAACATAGGGAACAGTGTGGTAGCTATATAAATTATCGATATTATACAATATGTTGCATCATGTTTGAGTTATGGCCATGAACAATGAAGTTTATTATTATTATGAAGAATCAGATGAAATCCCATTTTTGACAGTTGCAGTTTTTTGCCGTCAGTGACAAGTTTTGCTGCTGAAAGTTGAAGCAGGTACTTGTCTTGTCCTAGTGCTTGTTGGGGAGTGTTCTTGAGGCCAGGCAGTAAGCGAAATTTGTAAAAAAAAGGAGATAAGTTTTGTATTGTTTCAATTATCGATCCGTGTCATCCCTACGTAGGTGCTAATGCACTCCCTAATAACAATAGTCGAAGCAAAAGATCAAGATAAGTTTCCTCTCTGTGTATCTAGCATCACTGACAACAGATCATGTCCTGTTTTTGCACAGAGGCTAAGAGCCCTAACTTAATGGCAAACTTTTGGTAAATGTCTCTTCATATTCATTGAGTGATGGTGATAATACACAGATCTGCTCCATTTAGTGAGTGATCATTAAAGAACAGCATCACTTCAGCTATCATTGAGCTAGCCTTGGAAAGAGAATAATAGAAACAGATAATAGGATAGACACTGGCTGATACACAGGGGAGGGGGGTACATGGAAGAACTCATAGAGTTTTTGCAGAGGTTGTGTGGCTGCAAGATAAAAAATGGCCAGCCTGGCTTTGTTTTTTTCTCCAAAGAACACTATGAGTGTGTTAGAGACCAGTGTACTTCACTGAGTAGAAATGAGCTTGTCCCTGGAAAAATTATGGCCAACCTACATTGTGAAGACATGGTGGGAAAGAACATCAGATCACACAACTGGTTGTCGTTTCATCACCTCAAGTTTAACATATGTCGGTCAACTTTCTTCATGCTACATGACATTGGTTGTGTCTAAAATTGAATTTAAAAAAATCATGCCTCAAAATTCTTATTCTAGGAAAGGACATATTTATTACCCTGAGGTATATACTCAGTAATTGGGCTCGGTTCCAGACAGCACAGCAACTACAATAGGTTGCCACACAATGCCTTGTCCTTTGAGGAAATGAGAAATGTCATGTTTCTGCAGAACTATGCAGAAAAGAATGCCATTTTACTACAAGAACGGATTCCTGCTTACAAATGGGATGACCTGTAGCCTTTACCATACAAGTAAAACATAATTATATAAAGCTTGGTGTGTATAGTCAGGTACATACTACCATTTTTGCAGTCTGTTTGAATCATCTACAAGGCATCCTATGATGAATCTTGGCTTAGGGCAGCAGCTTATGAAACCTTTTATGCTCTGTGGTAGACCTTTACCAGAGGCAGATGAGTCATTTTAGGTTTGGGGGAGTTAAGGGTGAGGTATGGTGTAGAAAGTGGGCTACAAAGTATAGAGAAACTATAGCAGTAAGCTAACAACATGAAGCTCAGACAGACAGTACAAGTCAATGCAGTATACTTACAAGCACTTTTGGCTGCAAATTTTTAATCACTAATTAATAGATGTGATTGTTTTTACAGAGCCTTGCTAGTTTTGACAAGTTGTGTACATGTTCTAACAAGTTCAATAAAGAGATCATTTTTCATTGCAATATTGTAGGCAAAAATCTTGGGGAGGCTTAGTCCCTCTAGCCCCCACCATCAGCCACCACTGCTTACTCCTCACATCACCATGATGAAGCTCATGAGTGATCTCTGGCTGAGTCTATCAACATAACATCACAGCCATCATGATAGATGCAAATACTCCAGAGGAGAAATCACTAATAGGAGGAACAAAAATATCTTTTTAAGTCATATGGTAGCTAAATTGTGATAGGATCTGGGAAAACAGCCCACTTCATGCAATTATTGATTTTATGTTATACTCAAAAAACTGAACTAGAGTATACTATTGGCAAAATATTTTTATTGGCTTATTAGTAGCTGCTACCTTCCCCCCAGCATTGTGTGAAGTTTCATGATTTGAAAACACTTCCTTCACACGTAGCAGGGCCTTAGAAAACTCACACCTCAACTTAATGTCTATGCATTACATGTAAACTGAACGCCCTTTCTCAATTAAGACCGATTATGGCTTCCTGGCTTTGAAGCTCTATATCTAGAGGAGGGTAGTGCCTAGAGCTACCATTCAACTTGCACCCTGTAGGTAAGTTACCGTACATTAACCTAAAACTAAAAAATAAATTTTGATATCCGGCACGTAGTGGGCTGTTTTCCCAGATCCTGTCACAATTGATTAATATTATTGGACTGCAACAACAAATTAAGACACAACAAAAGCTATTGTTAGTAAGTATTGAGGGAGCAGTATTAAATAAATATTAAAACATGAATTATTCTTTAATAAAAATTGTAGATTAGCAGTAGCTACCTTTGTTTTTAAGAGTGTGAAGCATGCTGAAGTACACCTGGAAAAGGCAGTCAAGAGCAGGAGTTACCTGAAAGCTCAGGTAGAAGCAACTAAACTGACTTTGAAAGAGTCTTTTCTCAACAAGGACTTGCCAATTCCCAGGATTGTTTGGCACCAGGAAGCCTGGACACTTCTCTTTTGATGGTGAAATGCTTTAGTTGATGATCACCTTGCAACTGATCCAATAATCCTTTCAATCTCCAACAGCCAGGACCAATGTACTTCTTCACCCCCCAGGAAGTGTGGTTTTTTGGCATTCACTGCAAAGCAGTGCCAAGACAGGTAAGCTCTATAAAGAAAGGAGAGAGCCAATGGATTATTAGCAAGCCAATTACCTCATTGATGAAGGGATCACCATAGTAAAGGAGAGAACATTACAATCAGTTTGCTTTATCACTTCCTGACCAACCACTATTTTGTAGAGAAGAACATCAGTCACTCTTCACACTGACAACTTCCCAGGGTAAAACAAGGTGATACAATATCTTACATGGCAGGTCCTGAGCAGTTGGGGTCAGTGTGTCAAGATCCCCTTCATGCTTGTTAGTCTAACCACGATTGAGTGTTTGGTTTGGTGAAGCAGAAGTTTTGAAGCATCATTTCTCAAATCTTCTACTCATTGTTTTAAATAAAGGTTGGTTAGACATAGGACTAGTGCACATGTAAATGGAGCATCTTAGCAACCCCTTTATTGCTCGATTTTTCAGTTGTAAGGTTTATAAGTGATAAAGAGGTGTGTCCATCTTCAAAACACAATACAAGTATTGACTTCAAATTTGGAACTTCAAAGGTGACTACAGAATAATAATTATTTTTTGGTCTGAATTATGACAAGGTAAGGTCACATATAATTATAAGAAAGAACAGTGTAAGAAAATCTAGTCATTCCTACAAAGAGTGCTACTGCATATAATCATGAACAAATTAGTTAACACAATAGTACTAAATACATTGATGCTATGTATGATTCCTCCCATCTATTCCCTGTAGCTGCTTTATCATAGTTGTAATGACCCTTACAAAACCTTAATGTTATTAATGTTATGTAGTAAAAAATGGTAGTTAGCTGAAATATTTCAATTACAATAGAATCTGAATGAGGAATTCTTGCAAATGGTTGATAAGGCAATCCAGTTACCTACTACGAGTGTAATGCACGTAAAGGCTACTGAAGGAGACTTGAAAAGTATTATAGAAATGATTGAGAATAAGACAACTAGCTATAATCCAATGGATCAAGATGAAGAAGGCAACACAGCTCTACACTGTGCAGCTGTTTGTGGCCATTTGCATATAGTCAAATACTTTGTCGAAGAACTAGGATTTAACTCTACAATAGTAGGTCATGATGGCATCACACCACTTCACTATGCAGCTTCTAAAGGTCATCAACCCATTGTACAATATCTATTAGAGGACCAACAAGTCGAAGCACTATGTCACGATAAATACAATCGTACTCCACTACATTATGCCTGTAAGGAAGGTCACATTGGAGTAGTCCAACAACTAGCAGATAATATCAAACAATACTTGAGCGAGAATGAAGAATGTAACTCTTCTTGTCGTGATAAAGAAAACTATACTCCACTACATTTAGCAACAGCCAGAGGACATTTTTCTGTCATAAAGTATCTTATTCAGGACAAAGAATGCGATCCAATGTGCACAGAGAGAAATGGTAACACTCCCCTACATATTGCTTCATTTTTTGGACAGCTTAAAATAGCTAGGTTCTATACCATTATCCACCATAGTGATCCACTAGTGAAGAATACTGACAATGACATACCTCTTCACTTTGCAGCATCAAATGGTAAACTAGATGTTGTGAAGTTCTTTATTGAGGATCTAAATTGTGAAGCAGATATTAGGGGTCAGTTTGGAAGGATTCCTCTTCATCATGCCAGTCAAAATGGACATCTTGATGTTGTGCAATACCTTGTGGATATGCATCACTGTGATCCACTTTGTCAAGATGAAAACCAAGTAACTCCATTGCATTTAGCCTCTCAAAATGGCCATTTAGATGTAGTGAGGTACTTTACCACTGTCCACCACTGTAATCCACTTGTGAAGAATTCTTACAACGCCACACCTCTTCACCTTGCAGCATTGAAAGGTAAACTAGATGTAGTGAAGTTCTTTATAGAGGATCTAAATTGTGAAGCAGATATTAGGGGTATGGATGGAAGGATTCCTCTTCATTCTGCCAGTCAAAATGGACATCTTGATGTTGTGCAATACCTTGTGGATATGCATCACTGTGATCCACTTTGTCAAGATGAAAAACAGTTTACTTCATTGCATTTAGCCTCTCAAAATAGTCATTTAGATGTAGTAAGACACTTCACCACTGTCCACCACTGTAATCCACTAGTGAGGGATACTTACAATGACACACCTCTTCACCTTTCAGCATTGGAAGGTAAACTAGATGTGGTGAAGTTCTTCATAGAGGATCTAAATTGTGAAGCAGATATTAGGGGTATGGATGGAAGGATTCCTCTTCATTCTGCCAGTCAAAATGGACATCTTGATGTTGTGCAATACCTTGTGGATACACATCACTGTGATCCACTTTGTCAAGATGAAGAAGACCAGACAACTTCATTGCATTTAGCCTCTGAAAATGGTCATTTAGATGTAGTGAGGTACTTTACCACTGTCCACCACTGTAATCCACTAGTGAGGGATACTTACAATGACACACCTCTTCACCTTTCAGCATTGGAAGGTAAACTAGATGTTGTGAAGTTCTTTATAGAGGATCTAAATTGTGAAGCAGATATTAGGGGTATGGATGGAAGGATTCCTCTTCATTCTGCCAGTTTT
Organism: Diacarnus erythraeanus; assembly: GCA_964016965.1. Taxonomy (NCBI): domain Eukaryota; kingdom Metazoa; phylum Porifera; class Demospongiae; order Poecilosclerida; family Podospongiidae; genus Diacarnus; species Diacarnus erythraeanus. The sequence continues at coordinate 5,208,630 of OZ024672.1, forward strand.
AATGGACATCTTGATGTTGTGCAATACCTTGTGGATACACATCACTGTGATCCACTTTGTCAAGATGAAAAACAGTTTACTTCATTGCATTTAGCCTCTCAAAATGGTCATTTAGATGTAGTAAGACACTTCACCACTGTCCACCACTGTAATCCACTTGTGAAGAATTCTTACAACGCCACACCTCTTCACCTTGCAGCATTGGAAGGTAAACTAGATGTTGTGAAGTTCTTTATAGAGGATCTAAATTGTGAAGCAGATATTAGGGGTCAGTTTGGAAGGATTCCTCTTCATTCTGCCAGTCAAAATGGACATCTTGATGTTGTACAATACCTTGTGGATATGCATCACTGTGATCCACTTTGTCAAGATGAAAACCAAGTAACTCCATTGCATTTAGCCTCTGAAAATGGCCATTTAGATGTAGTGAGGTACTTTACCACTGTCCACCACTGTAATCCACTAGTAAAGAATACTAACAACGACACACCTCTTCACCTTGCAGCATTGAAAGGTAAACTAGATGTAGTGAAGTTCTTTATAGAGAATCTAAATTGTGAAGCAGATATTAGGGGTATGGATGGAAGGATTCCTCTTCATTGGGCCAGTTTTAATGGACATCTTGATGTTGTGCAATACCTTGTGGATATGCATCACTGTGATCCACTTTGTCAAGATGAAGAAGACCAGACAACTTCATTGCATTTAGCCTCTGAAAATGGTCATTTAGATGTAGTGAGGTACTTCACCACTGTCCACCACTGTAATCCACTAATGAAGAATACTCACCACAACACACCTCTTCTCCTTGCAGCATTGAAAGGTAAACTAGATGTTGTGAAGTTCTTTATAGAGGATCTAAATTGTGAAGCAGATATTAGGGGTCAGTTTGGAAGGATTCCTCTTCATTCTGCCAGTCAAAATGGACATCTTGATGTTGTACAATACCTTGTGGATATGCATCACTGTGATCCACTTTGTCAAGATGAAAACCAAGTAACTCCATTGCATTTAGCCTCTGAAAATGGCCATTTAGATGTAGTGAGGTACTTTACCACTGTCCACCACTGTAATCCACTAGTAAAGAATACTAACAACGACACACCTCTTCACCTTGCAGCATTGAAAGGTAAACTAGATGTAGTGAAGTTCTTTATAGAGAATCTAAATTGTGAAGCAGATATTAGGGGTATGGATGGAAGGATTCCTCTTCATTGGGCCAGTTTTAATGGACATCTTGATGTTGTGCAATACCTTGTGGATATGCATCACTGTGATCCACTTTGTCAAGATGAAGAAGACCAGACAACTTCATTGCATTTAGCCTCTGAAAATGGTCATTTAGATGTAGTGAGGTACTTCACCACTGTCCACCACTGTAATCCACTAATGAAGAATACTCACCACAACACACCTCTTCTCCTTGCAGCATTGAAAGGTAAACTAGATGTTGTGAAGTTCTTTATAGAGGATCTAAATTGTGAAGAAGATATTAAGGGTCAGTTTGGAAGGATTCCTCTTCATCATGCCAGTCAAAATGGACATCTTGATGTTGTGCAATACCTTGTGGATATGCATCACTGTGATCCACTTTGTCAAGATGAAGAAGACCAGACAACTTCATTGCATTTAGCCTCTGAAAATGGTCATTTAGATGTAGTGAGGTACTTCACCACTGTCCACCACTGTAATCCACTAGTGAGGGATACTTACAATGACACACCTCTTCACCTTTCAGCATTGGAAGGTAAACTAGATGTGGTGAAGTTCTTCATAGAGGATCTAAATTGTGAAGCAGATATTAGGGGTATGGATGGAAGGATTCCTCTTCATTCTGCCAGTCAAAATGGACATCTTGATGTTGTGCAATACCTTGTGGATACACATCACTGTGATCCACTTTGTCAAGATGAAGAAGACCAGACAACTTCATTGCATTTAGCCTCTGAAAATGGTCATTTAGATGTAGTGAGGTACTTTACCACTGTCCACCACTGTAATCCACTAGTGAGGGATACTTACAATGACACACCTCTTCACCTTTCAGCATTGGAAGGTAAACTAGATGTAGTGAAGTTCTTTATAGAGAATCTAAATTGTGAAGCAGATATTAGGGGTATGGATGGAAGGATTCCTCTTCATTCTGCCAGTTTTAATGGACATCTTGATGTTGTGCAATACCTTGTGGATACACATCACTGTGATCCACTTTGTCAAGATGAAAAACAGTTTACTTCATTGCATTTAGCCTCTCAAAATGGTCATTTAGATGTAGTAAGACACTTCACCACTGTCCACCACTGTAATCCACTTGTGAAGAATTCTTACAACGACACACCTCTTCACCTTGCAGCATTGGAAGGTAAACTAGATGTTGTGAAGTTCTTTATAGAGGATCTAAATTGTGAAGCAGATATTAGGGGTCAGTTTGGAAGGATTCCTCTTCATTCTGCCAGTCAAAATGGACATCTTGATGTTGTACAATACCTTGTGGATATGCATCACTGTGATCCACTTTGTCAAGATGAAAACCAAGTAACTCCATTGCATTTAGCCTCTCAAAATGGCCATTTAGATGTAGTGAGGTACTTCACCACTGTCCACCACTGTAATCCACTAGTAAAGAATACTAACAACGACACACCTCTTCACCTTGCAGCATTGAAAGGTAAACTAGATGTAGTGAAGTTCTTTATAGAGAATCTAAATTGTGAAGCAGATATTAGGGGTATGGATGGAAGGATTCCTCTTCATTGGGCCAGTTTTAATGGACATCTTGATGTTGTGCAATACCTTGTGGATATGCATCACTGTGATCCACTTTGTCAAGATGAAGAAGACCAGACAACTTCATTGCATTTAGCCTCTGAAAATGGTCATTTAGATGTAGTGAGGTACTTCACCACTGTCCACCACTGTAATCCACTAATGAAGAATACTCACCACAACACACCTCTTCTCCTTGCAGCATTGAAAGGTAAACTAGATGTTGTGAAGTTCTTTATAGAGGATCTAAATTGTGAAGAAGATATTAAGGGTCAGTTTGGAAGGATTCCTCTTCATCATGCCAGTCAAAATGGACATCTTGATGTTGTGCAATACCTTGTGGATATGCATCACTGTGATCCACTTTGTCAAGATGAAGAAGACCAGACAACTTCATTGCATTTAGCCTCTGAAAATGGTCATTTAGATGTAGTGAGGTACTTCACCACTGTCCACCACTGTAATCCACTAATGAAGAATACTCACCACAACACACCTCTTCTCCTTGCAGCATTGAAAGGTAAACTAGATGTTGTGAAGTTCTTTATAGAGGATCTAAATTGTGAAGAAGATATTAAGGGTCAGTTTGGAAGGATTCCTCTTCATCATGCCAGTCAAAATGGACATCTTGATGTTGTGCAATACCTTGTGGATATGCATCACTGTGATCCACTTTGTCAAGATGAAAAACAGTTTACTTCATTGCATTTAGCCTCTCAAAATGGTCATTTAGATGTAGTGAGGTACTTTACCACTGTCCACCACTGTAATCCACTTGTGAAGAATTCTTACAACGCCACACCTCTTCACCTTGCAGCATTGGAAGGTAAACTAGATGTTGTGAAGTTCTTTATAGAGGATCTAAATTGTGAAGCAGATATTAGGGGTCAGTTTGGAAGGATTCCTCTTCATTCTGCCAGTCAAAATGGACATCTTGATGTTGTACAATACCTTGTGGATATGCATCACTGTGATCCACTTTGTCAAGATGAAAACCAAGTAACTCCATTGCATTTAGCCTCTCAAAATGGCCATTTAGATGTAGTGAGGTACTTTACCACTGTCCACCACTGTAATCCACTAGTAAAGAATACTAACAACGACACACCTCTTCACCTTGCAGCATTGAAAGGTAAACTAGATGTAGTGAAGTTCTTTATAGAGAATCTAAATTGTGAAGCAGATATTAGGGGTATGGATGGAAGGATTCCTCTTCATTGGGCCAGTTTTAATGGACATCTTGATGTTGTGCAATACCTTGTGGATATGCATCACTGTGATCCACTTTGTCAAGATGAAGAAGACCAGACAACTTCATTGCATTTAGCCTCTGAAAATGGTCATTTAGATGTAGTGAGGTACTTCACCACTGTCCACCACTGTAATCCACTAATGAAGAATACTCACCACAACACACCTCTTCTCCTTGCAGCATTGAAAGGTAAACTAGATGTTGTGAAGTTCTTTATAGAGGATCTAAATTGTGAAGCAGATATTAAGGGTCAGTTTGGAAGGATTCCTCTTCATCATGCCAGTCAAAATGGACATCTTGATGTTGTGCAATACCTTGTGGATATGCATCACTGTGATCCACTTTGTCAAGATGAAGAAGACCAGACAACTTCATTGCATTTAGCCTCTCAAAATGGTCATTTAGATGTAGTGAGGTACTTCACCACTGTCCACCACTGTAATCCACTAGTGAGGGATACTTACAATGACACACCTCTTCACCTTTCAGCATTGGAAGGTAAACTAGATGTTGTGAAGTTCTTTATAGAGGATCTAAATTGTGAAGCAGATATTAGGGGTATGGATGGAAGGATTCCTCTTCATTCTACCAGTTTTAATGGACATCTTGATGTTGTGCAATACCTTGTGGATATGCATCACTGTGATCCACTTTGTCAAGATGAAAAACAGTTTACTTCATTGCATTTAGCCTCTGAAAATGGTCATTTAGATGTAGCGAGGTACTTTACCACTGTCCACCACTGTAATCCACTAATGAAGAATACTCACCACAACACACCTCTTCTCCTTGCAGCATTGAAAGGTAAACTAGATGTTGTGAAGTTCTTTATAGAGGATCTAAATTGTGAAGCAGATATTAAGGGTCAGTTTGGAAGGATTCCTCTTCATCATGCCAGTCAAAATGGACATCTTGATGTTGTGCAATACCTTGTGGATATGCATCACTGTGATCCACTTTGTCAAGATGAAAACCAAGTAACTCCATTGCATTTAGCCTCTCAAAATGGCCATTTAGATGTAGTGAGGTACTTTACCACTGTCCACCACTGTAATCCACTAGTGAGGGATACTTACAATGACACACCTCTTTACCTTGCAGCATTGAAAGGTAAACTAGATGTTGTGAAGTTCTTTATAGAGGATCTAAATTGTGAAGCAGATATTAGGGGTATGGATGGAAGGATTCCTCTTCATTGGGCCAGTTTTAATGGACATCTTGATGTTGTGCAATACCTTGTGGATATGCATCACTGTGATCCACTTTGTCAAGATGAAAAACAGTTTACTTCATTGCATTTAGCCTCTCAAAATGGTCATTTAGATGTAGTGAGATACTTCACCACTGTCCACCACTGTAATCCACTTGTGAAGAATTCTTACAACGCCACACCTCTTCACCTTGCAGCATTGAAAGGTAAACTAGATGTGGTGAAGTTCTTTATAGAGGATCTAAATTGTGAAGCAGATATTAAGGGTCAGTTTGGAAGGATTCCTCTTCATCATGCCAGTCAAAATGGACATCTTGATGTTGTGCAATACCTTGTGGATATGCATCACTGTGATCCACTTTGTCAAGATGAAAACCAAGTAACTCCATTGCATTTAGCCTCTCAAAATGGCCATTTAGATGTAGTGAGGTACTTTACCACTGTCCACCACTGTAATCCACTAGTGAGGGATACTTACAATGATACACCTCTTCACCTTTCAGCATTGAAAGGTAAACTAGATGTTGTGAAGTTCTTTATAGAGGATCTAAATTGTGAAGCAGATATTAGGGGTATGGATGGAAGGATTCCTCTTCATTCTGCCAGTCAAAATGGACATCTTGATGTTGTGCAATACCTTGTGGATAAACATCACTGTGATCCACTTTGTCAAGATGAAAAACAGTTTACTTCATTGCATTTAGCCTCTCAAAATGGTCATTTAGATGTAGTGAGGTACTTTACCACTGTCCACCACTGTAATCCACTAGTGAGGGATACTTACAATGATACACCTCTTCACCTTTCAGCATTGGAAGGTAAACTAGATGTTGTGAAGTTCTTTATAGAGGATCTAAATTGTGAAGCAGATATTAGGGATATGGATGGAAGGATTCCTCTTCATTCTGCCAGTCAAAATGGACATCTTGATGTTGTGCAATACCTTGTGGATACATATCACTGTGATCCACTGTGTCCAGATATATACCAGATAACTCCAATGGACTTAGCTTATTCCTATAACCACTTACATATTGTTGCATATTTTCTTTCAAAAGTTACTACTCACTAATTTAAGGGAAGTTTTTGCTAATATAGTATTTCTTTTATGCTGAAATTCTTGCCATCATAGTATTTATTGTGGAAAATTCAAGATTAAGGATATAAACACTTGTGAAGTCCTTCACTCAGGAGGATTAATTCTCTAGTAGTAACAGGACATGTGCAAATGATGTGTGTTCGGTCATATTGTTCTTATTGTACCAACTACATTTCCTTTCATCCAGTCTACGTACATTAAAGAATACTACAGTATTCATGAAATCATGCCTTCATTACTTCTCTCAATTCCTTGTCCTAATAGCTACATAGTTAATTTTTCACTACCTGAGTTTTAACTTGATAAACAACTGTAGTATTAGCTTTTTTTCTTTTGAGGATTATAGTTGAAGATAATAATCATTGACAACCATAATGATAAAGTCAATAATGAGGAAAATGGCTATCAATTATCTCACCCACTGTGATTATACTCTCTCTCCACTGAGGTGAGTACACTTCTTCAAAGTTAGAAACTACTTTCCATGAGACTGACGGTTCCTGTTTAGTAAAACAGTTTTTCCAAATGTTCATGCTTTCAACAGTTTTATTTGGTCTGTGTTAATAAACGTTCTTGCTTATGAGTCACTGGAAAAAGCAAAATGAACATAACTTGTGTACACATGGTCCTTTGAATACACATCTTGCTTGTGGTACTACACATACTCATCAGTTCTTCACACCTTATTAGTTCAAGTAATGACATGCTAAGAGGATACTTAGTATTTGATGCATACTACCAGATATATTACAGAGTTAGCAGACAAGGTCAAATGTCTTACTATACAATTTACAAAGGATTGGGTTGTCGTTTTTGTAGAAGAGTGAACAATGACCCCTATTTTATGTTGAGACTTCAAATCTGGAACAGAAGGAGGTCTTGTTTATTTTCTTACTCTACCATTATCAGCAACAAGATGAATGACAGCTTCTTCTGAAAATTATATTGGTGAAGATAGTTAACTTGGACAAGAGGAATTTTCTATTCTTTTGTGTGCCTAAAGACTCTATCTTTCAAGAGTATATCTGACTCTTTGATCACCATATAAGTGTTCTTTAACTAAACAAGTGTTAATACACAAGAAGGGACTTAGAGAGTTCACCTACAGACAGTTGAGAACTACTGAAGTATACTAAATCAACTGATGGGAATCTCTGTAAGTTAACTAAGATAGTGACATTATGACTTTACAACATATATCTCATGCATAGGAACTAACTGGTACTGAAACAGCAACACTAAATACAGAGAAGCCTAACCCTCCATTAGAATGTGGTAAGTGCAGTCTAATAATAATGTGGTAGAGAGCCATTATTAGATTAGTGTCTTTAGAGGACACTTTCACATTGCACTTTTGAATTAGTTGAGAAACTTGGCTAGTCAATACACTCATCTTATAATAAGCCAATGTGTCTGATCCACTTAATTCTTTTAGCCTTTCATTTCTGATTCAGTTATTATATCTCAAAAAATATATATTTTGGGATCATGGTATCTACACCACTTCAATTTTAACAGGTTATATAAGGAGGCGAGAGTTTTGTTCATTGTCAAAGTAATAGCAAATAAGTTTACTGTGTTTAATAACTAGAAAGACTTTGGGCAACATTTTTTCCTATTGAAGTTCTTGAGAGGTGGCTACCATCTCTGTACTTTTGTGTTCTGCTTCTGTAACTGTGCATTTTCGGGCATCTTCTACTCCTAAACCATCTTCCACAATTCTCACACTGCATAGCATCCTCACTAGCTTCTTCCTCTCAGTCACACATTTTGTGACATGCTTTGTCATTCTCCCTCCTGAAGCACATTCCACACATTCAACACATCTACATTTTTTCTCTGCTTTACCTTACTTCCTGTACTAGCTGGTTCTCAATCAGACTCTGGCTCCAGGCTGCCCTTTACTTACTCCTATCTTGGGCTTCACTCATTCCAACTGCCTTCAAGTCTCTCTTCACTACATCTCTCCACCTCTTTTTCGATCTGTAATCAGCATGTCTCAGGGAGACACATCTTTGCCAAGTGTTCAAGACACTCCATATATCTCTTTACCAGCTTAGTCTCAACGGTCTCACTTTTCTCTAACCATTCTTTATGAGATATACTCCTCCCACTGCCTCTGGTTTTTTGATGCCTATAACTGTGTGGATGCATCAGTGGTGGAAACTATTCAGCTTCTTCACATTTCTTCTGATAGATATAATTCATATAATTATATCTATATATATCTATACAGTTTTATCATGTAAGTTAGTACTAGGAATTGATACCAATCTAGTAGGAGTCTAGATATTAATTTTGATAGAAAGGCCACATTACCAAATCAGATAATAGCCAATAGAAACTCATATGAACAGTGTCTTGCTATTACTAAAGGGGAATCCCCTCGAAATTATGGGTGCTTCTATGTGTAAATTCTCTACATTACATCATTACTATTACATCTGTAATAAACCTGTAATATTCAATAATATTATTATAATAAGATTGCTGTAATATACCATAATATACGCTGTAAGGAAATTTACATATAGAAGCACCCGAAATTACAGGTGGGAACCATAGGGAGAAGAAGGGGATATGCAAGTTGGCACATCAGCTCAGAACTGTCTGGGAATCTATTTGTTATGTTATTGGTGTGTATTCAGATATCCCATTTAACTGTAGATCTGTTTGTGTCAACAGATTTATGTCTTGTCGGTGCCCTTATTCCAAACCTTACTCTTTCATAACTAGACCTTGGACCTTGGGAACTCAGGTATCTTCTTTGTTGAGGTCACCACACGCCTTTTTTGCCTCTCCATCTGCCTGTTTCTCTGTATTTGTGTGTGTGGGTGTGTGTGTGGGTGTGTGGGTCCTCCATTCATCTGTCTCTTTGTCTGTCTATACATGCATGTTGTTTGATTTCTTTCCCTTGTTCAGGATAGATATACATGATGCAGTTGGCTCTAACATGGTCAATACAAGAAGTGGAGAGAGTCAATGAAGCCGTCAATGAGGAATGAATCTTAGACAAGACAAGGTTAGGACAGGTTGAAGTAGGTATATTCTCAGCTTTATCTCACAAATGCTGGGTCTAATTAATAGACATTTTCTTTTAATGTGGGCATGTGTGGAACATAAGATGCTGTGTAAATCCATCTTACTAAGATCTCTTCATTACTTTCATAGAAGCAGATTATTTTATATAATATGTATGTATAATAGTTCCCTGGGCCTCTAGTGGTCTTTTTGATGTGAGGTCGCCTCAGAGAAAATTTTATCCTCTACAAGAATGCTTCATGTGGTTTTGTATTCAGGTTTGCATATGAAGGTCTGAAGTGACAGAGGTTGGTAGAGCCTCTAGTCCGATTGGAGGGAGAAGACCAGCTCACACCTGCCTCATGGGAAGAAATTTACTTTGTCATCTCTGATAAGGTAATTATTAATGAGGCTACTGAATATCTTCCCAGCTACATAGAGATATTATATGTGATATAAATGATAAAAAAGTATTGTATTTCCACATTGGTATTGTGATTTCATCTAGTGAGGTGCTATTCTAAATAATGTACTCCAAGCACCTGCAATTAGTCACTCTGTGCTATTAGATACACCATCCCTCCTTTTTTGTTTGTTTGTTTGTTTGTTTTGCTTGTTTGTTTGTTTCCTCCATCCTGTGAAGATAATATTAGTTATAGGTAGTGTATCAGTGATGTTACATTATTATCAGACCTTTGTGACTAGAGTTTAGTTTTAAAAGGGATGACACAATAATTAAGAGTTCTGGAAATGGGCTAATGGAGTACTGCACTAATATTAAACATGTACTATGATTATTATTGTGTGGTGCATACACTACATGGTCCATAAGAGGTAGAGAAAAGGTGGGTCATTGATTATTATTCAGACATTTTCATCTGTACATCTTCCTATCGTTATTGGTGGGAGTGATATCCTCCATAGACTGGATGGAAGTGCTCTATATTATCTGCGGTTATAAAAATTGCTGGCTTGGTACCTGAAGCTCCTCCCACTGAAAAATGGCCAGTGCTGAACATACTTTAAAAAGTAAACTAAATTATGGACATGTGAAATATGACCCTCTTTTGGGGTGTGAGTACTTGTCCTTTGAGCTAGTGTTAGAAGTGCTTGCAGTGGTTCATCCTTTCTCTTCCAGACTAGAGGACCAAAAACTGTTGAGTGTTTAAGGCCATTAATGATACAAGTTTGGACACTAAGTTTGGATACTAAAGTCTAAACCTTTGAATACTAAGTAATAGTAAGATAGTTTATGTTTTATTCCTAGGGAGAGGGGACCTGCAGAGGACCCCATGGCATTTGTGGGAACACTTCACTGTATTACATGTAATGTGATGTGATTAGTGGTATTTTCAGTATATCTACTTCTTGTCCTAAATATCAGGAGATGGAGAGCATGTATTAGTATTATTACATGAATACTTGTTACTTATGAGTATTGGAGCTAAACTAAGTCTGAATGAACTTCTACTGTACCTAAATTATTCAAATCATGTGATTATCATAATCCATGCAGTCAGCCAGTCAAGTTGGAGCTCTGGACATTGGCTATCGACCATGGATCACTGTCAAAGAACTCAAATCATTGAATATTCTCTACTTGCTTGGTGCTGTAAGTATAACAGGAGTACTGTGTATATAAGAAGTACATGTGTGACTTGTGTTGAGTTATGCTATTTTACTCCTGAAGTATTGAGGGAGATGGAAGAGTGGACCATAGTATCCCCTCCCCTACTTGAGAAAACCACCATACTCATCATGTGCTAACTTTATTAGCGTTTTCTAGTAAATCTGCTAGAGCAGTTTTTTCCATATTGGAGTACACACAGCATATGGTAGTACATGTATTAGTAGCCACTTTTATGTGCCTTTATAGGTCTAGGTTGTAAAGAGTTAGTGGTTTTGAGGGTTCTATTTTATTTGTTTGATTGTTTACTTATTTATTTATGTATCACATACCCTTACCACCCACTTCTTGTCTCCTTTCAATAATCCTAGTTACACTCCCTGGCACCTGAATGCACTATTTATTTGTTGTTCACTTTGATATTGTTGCAGATATGTAATGTTACTCCTAAATATGATTCTCTTTCTGGTATGAGGAAGAGATGACAGAAATGGCTCCTCATCTATGACAATATGGAGCCTGCAAACTTCTTCAAACTAGCAGAAAAACTTGTCAAAGTGTTTGAAATCTTTATTGGACCATTTTCCTATGTGAGACATGGTGATCATTATGTTGTGTGTGTCTCACCTTCCATGTAAAGATAATCATGAAGTCACCTGCATGTTTTCTTTCTAGTGAAAACACCATTATTATTTTATAGCTCTTCCGAGAGCTTTTTCATGGTATATTCAGATCTTCCTGGCATAACTCTATTTAAGTATGTAATGCCATGGCTGACTGTCTCTGTCAGGAAATAGGTAGCTAAAAACTCAGCCACTTTTAATGAATTTAAATTACATCATTATTGCACAAGTCACATATAGAGATGATACATGATATTTTTATCCAGGAATTTTTGCTTGGGAAGGGAAATTGATGGTGGGATCATGCAGTGTTGCACTTCTATAAAATAAAATGCACACTTTCAGAAGCTTCAGTGAAATTAAACTAGTGAAAACAAGGCTCAGAAATAGATTGTGTGAGAAGCTTCCCCTGTACCCTCCTCCTCCTCCTCCCCCCCCCCCCCCCCCCCCCCCCCCAAGATAAAACAATGCCAATCATAATTATTCATTACTAGTGTATATAGCTAGCTCTTCTACTGGTGCATTCACACATCAAGAGGCCAATATTCCCTACATCCTACTTCACACAACTTATGATTCTCATTCTAAGGGTCATCATTCTGTTACCATTTTTTGTTTTTTTTTGTTTGTTTTTTTGTTTGTTTGTTTGTTGTTGTTTTTTGGGTTTTTTGTTTTGTTTTTTTATTAATTTTAATGCTTCTAGGCTTGCAGTTACATTTGCTTACCCCATAGTGTAATGGGACTAGCTCCCTATAAAAGTATCCAGGATCCTCTTTTACTTAGGTAAAGAATCATAGACCATGGACATGGAAAAGAAAATGGCATTTCTATCCTTTTCTGTTTCATCACTCTCATTATTTGAACAGTTCTCCCTAAAAACTGAACACACAGTGTCAAGAAATAGATTGGTTCAGGCTGTAATGAATTTGATAGGAAATGCACCTGTGAATAGTCTGCACTCTAATATCCCTTGATCAAGATGGTGATAAGTTCCTTCTCCATCAGTCACAAAATGACATCACACTACTTTTGCAGTCATCACAAGTAGAAGTGCAATAGGATTGCTCTGTATCCACTACTCATAGCAACTCTGATCTTCTCAAGTTTCACTTCATCATCAGTAATATAGTCAGTACAAAATTTTCATAATGGGGTCACTAGCACTGCAAGTAGCTACCTTTTGCACTTTCTAACCGGCTAAAAAGCTTTAAGGTGGTTAGAAAGCTAAGATGCCAAAATATTATAGCTAGCTATCACATGACATCGTGTAATTACAAGTGATTTCTGATTCAATCATAAAGAAACCTGTTTACAGAAAAGTTTAAGTCTATTCCTAGCTCTTTCTCCATGTAACGTAATATTACATCAATTGTCAATTGACTATCTATTATTCTAATACAACTGACAATGATATAGTTACATGGAGAAAGAGCCCTAATTCCTGGCTAAATTCCCAGCAAGAAGGGAGTTATGACATAACTGCTACTATTAATGTAATTAAATTGACTCATCACATCCACATAATTTTTTTAATAATTTTTGGAGGATGAAAAGTTCATGTAGTTTTGTTCCTGACACCTTTATACTTTCTTTCAGAACTTTTTGGTGGTGCTATATTCACCAAAGAAAAAACATCTGCATGGGGCAACCAGAGCAAAACTTGCATGAATTTACACTCTGAACTGTACCCTGTTAAGCTTTTCTTAAAATGTCTCATGTTCCACATTTTCATCGTCAAAGGATAAAGAACTCAATGAATCCAGATCGATGAAGTCTTCCTTTTCCAACAGTTGCAACCTTCAATGAAGGAAATTTGAAATGGCACACACTTGGATTCAAAATCGGTAGTCTATCCAGTTGTGTAGCTACATAGGGGCACATGCCCTAGCTACTAAACTCTTTTAGTGCCTCACCTCTATCTGCCATAATTTTAGCTAAATCTGGTAAAAAATTAATAGTCCTTAGTAAGCAGTTTAGTCTATAGGTCAGTACCCTATACTGGTGCCCTACTACATGTTTATAAATCCTGTCTATGCTACTGTTTCTATCACTGGATCACCATTGGGATAACATTTCTTGATCTGATACTCTGCTTATGTACACTTTTAGAAGTACTGAACATAAGGTGCTCTCTGCCTGAACTTCTGTGCTGTAATATACATGCACCCACATATTACTTGACTTCAGAAAGGGATCATTTCTTGAAGAGGAACATATGTCCAATGTGATTCACATAGCTAATAAGTATCTAGCTAAATAGCACAAACTATAAGAAACTGACACACAAGAGTACAATCATATCTGGGCAAGATGAAGCAATATGAGGTTCCACACCAGCAAATTCCTGAAATCAGTTTGCACTTTTGCACTGTGAGAAAAATAGTTGTAGCTAGCTACGATTATATAGTAGCTATATCATCTTCATGTAAAATTATGATGGAACATTTCACAATAATTAGATGCATATAAAATATGTGCACTATGATAAATACCAGTCTCTTTAAACATGAGACTACACTGTTTTAGCCAAACAATATCTATTCAAACAATATCTAGCTTACATAATATAATAGCTATAATGACACAGATAGATTATTAGCACTAATAGCTAGCTAGTATCTTTTATTCTTTTGGAGGAATATCACTCAAAAGCAGGTCTCTCTCTTTTAACCGAAGCCTCTTGCACACACACACACACACACACACACACACACACACACACACACACACACACACACACACACACACACACACACACACACACACACACACACACACACACACACACACACACACACACACACACACACACACACACACACACACACACACACACACACACACACACACACACACACACACACACACACACACACACACACACACACACACACACACACACACACACACACACACACACACACACACACACACACACACACACACACACACACACACACACACACACACACACACACACACACACACACACACACACACACACACACACACACACACACACACACACACACACACACACACACACACACACACACACACACACACACACACACACACACACACACACACACACACACACACACACACACACACACACACACACACACACACACACACACACACACACACACACACACACACACACACACACACACACACACGTATTCCATTAATTACAGTCAGTAGGTATAATGACTCTTTACCTTAACTTGTATACATGTATCATTATTAATTATTTGTAAATGAGAAAACTGCAGTGCTATAATTATTGTGGAGCAACTACATAGTTGTATGCACTACCTTTATTCTGTGGATGCTATGGACCAACTTCATGCAGTCATAAAATTATTACCAGTATAATCAGGTCATTCCTTGGATGAAGAGATTTAGTTCTGTGTGCATGCGTATGTTCTCTTTATTTATGGATTGTGAATTAGCAATTGTGGTATTTGTGAGTACTAACTATAATATAGCTGCAGGCATAATTTGTGGAACTATGTGGTAATGATCTTATTTGTCAATAAGTATATAACTCTAATTTGCAGACTGAGTTGTAATTTCAGCATTATAATATACGGACTGTAATAATATAATGTGGATCATAGGAATATAACACATTAGCTAGTGATCTTTGTGTCCTAACAATATATTATTCATAATAATTTACCCTATAGCTACTTCAGTGGAGTAGTAACAACACCCCACTATTTCTGATGGGGGGGGGGGGCATTATATTATTTTTACAATGAGTACTCTTAATCTGAAACTACCACTAACACTGCTACTTCATTTCCAATACAGTGACTATATAGCTAATGCTAGACCCCACCTATTTCAAGCATCATTATGACATGAGAAAAGAGCACAATTCTAGCTAATAAAGCTACATAGACATCTTTGTTGAATTTCTACAATCTACAGTTATTTAATAATTAGTATCAAGCTACAGATCTGTATGGAAGAATCAGTGGCTCTATCTAGGATAGCTATATAATTTAACTAAGAGCAAATAGAAGTAAGAGTTTTGATTACATAACACAAATATCCTGGCTGGGTCTATTCAAAATTACAACCACTTCTTAGAGTATTTGTAAAAAGATAATTCATCATGTCACTAATATGACTGGGGCTTGCCCAATTATGCCAGTATAGAGTACTAATAAATGGGAATAACAGGCTGTAATGGACTAGCTATGTATATTACAATCAACTCCAGATAGCTTATTATAATGGGGGGAAGAGGAATAAATATAGAGTTGCATAGGGAGTATTGAATAGCTAGAATAACAGGTAGGGATGTCCACATTATGCTGGCATAATTTTGAGCATAATAGGTTTAAGTGAGCATTGGGAATTATGCTGGCATTTTGGGGGAGTTAATTAACCACAATGTCTATTTTACTTCCTAGAAGGCTCTTGTGGAAAAATCATGAGAAGGATTTAGCTAATTGGGCCTCTCCTTTTAATCTATCATACTTGTGCAGCCTAGCTCAGCAGCTGCTGAACGTGTCTTTTCACTACAAAGTTCATTTACACACCAACAGAACAATTCACTTGAAGATTATATTGAAGCTAGCATCATGTTACAATATAATTTTTAAAGGCATATTGTGGTTATCTGGGAGCATAATGGGTAATTCTATGAGCATAATTCCTGGAATTGCTGGCATAGCATAATGGGCAAAATTGTGAGCATAATGTGGACATCCCTAATAACAGGCCCCAACACTATGAGCCAAGTGCAGGTGTGTTGCACATTAGTATATCTACATTAATAATTACATGCTTGAGCAAAATTAAAATGCATAGTATAGATAGTTGTCTGCTGATTATGTTATGTAAACTCTACAGTGGCCAAACCCTATATCTAGGGACTTTCCCCAACGTAACTACTCGCCGCCCATCATCGTGTTACCTTAATTACGGTAGCTTCTCCCCCATCTCTTCTCCTCTTAGGTACGTATGATAGCTAATGAAGATGCTGACGGGGAGACACTGTGTTAGGAATCGTGACTACCTGCTCACGCTATTAATGTTGGGTATTTCTTCAAACCTCGTCAGAGAGAGTTTAGCGGCTGTAAACCTGGACGTCAGCGAACCCATTATCAGGAAATCTCCTGCAACCGACCAGGATAGCTTTGGTTATGCTGTAGTGCTGCATCACATCGTGGAGCCTGAGCCAGGGAATTTTGATAGTTTCATTGATAACACTAGGTAAGTAAAAGCATCTATCTGGTTAGTAAATTTTAAACACTGGGGTGTTTCCTTTCTCTTGTGGGGCTCAAAACCCTTGTGGGGTCTCAGCACCAGTTTCCCTGAAAGACATTCATGTGAGAGCTAGGGCTAGTTTTTAGGTCTATGCTCTCAGTCCTCTGTTTTGTGACATTCATTACTTCCTGTGTGTTGTCCATTTTTCAGCATCTGACCTATGTACTGACAGCAATGCCATTTATGTAGGTACCAAGGCTAAGCTATACTGTCTATATAGAATTTATATACTTGTGTATAAATAGTTCTGAGAGCTCTGCACCAGGAAGGCTTGAGGTTCAAAAATGGTTATAGGGTTTAAAGTAAAGGGATTCCCCCATCTTTCAAGCTTTAAATGAACCTGTAAACTTAACTTAGAGTAAGATGGAGAAGTTGTTTACAATATTCATCATTAAACTCCCAAGATAATTCTACTATATTTATGGCCTACTACAGCTGCTAAATTGACCTTGTCTGTGGTCTTAATCTTGTAGTTAAAAGGCCGATGAAAGAATCCTGATGGTAATTCTAGTACAGCTGGTGTGAAATAGATATCTCCAGATTGAAATGTAATACCTTTGGTAACCTTTGGGTTAGCACTTAGTCTTTGTTTGACCTTACTATCTCATTTTAATGTTTTTTTGTTTGTTTGTTTGTTTGTTTGTTTGTTAGCTTGTTTATTTACTTATTTGTTTAAATGGTTGTATCAAGATTTTTTTGTGAATTTAAAGGTTGATGGTGGAACCTCTGACACTCTCTTATCTTGCCCTATATGATAATACAGTCTAGGGCAGGACAACCCCCCTCATTGTTTTTACTTGCACTGTATAAGCCAGTCCTATGTAACAAAGTTATTCTCTAAGTATGTCCTGTTCGTACACTTTCACATTCTGAGCCTGTCCTATGTGTACACTTTCACCCTCTGAGCCTGTCCTGTGTGTACACTTTCACACTCTGAGCCTGCCCTATGTGTACACTTTCACCCTCTGAACCTGCTCTATGTGTACACTTTGACCCTGTCCTGTGTGTACACTTTCACCCTCTGACCTGTCCTGTGCACACACTAAACCTGTCCTCTTTCAACCTCTAAGTCTTTCCTAGGCACACACTTTCACCCTCCAAACATGTGGCCACCCTCTATATTAACATAAAGTTCTATCTATTCACCAGACATGAATATTGTTGTGACTATACAGTAGAGATGAACATAATGTTTCATTCTCCTTTAAGTTCAGAATGGCTAAGAATCAGTAGGAATAGTCTTACTTGTTTCTACTCCACAAGTACTCATTTGACAGAAAAGAAGCTTTTCCATACATGTAGTGGGCCCCTATACATTCCTCTTAGTGTGGGTATTGAATGGGTGAAACTGCCTTCCTTCGTAGTTATAACTTATTATTGTGAAAGGGCTGTATGTCAGACCACATAATATGCACACTTTTCCTCTGGCATCATATTATTATACTCTCAAAAAAATAAAAGTTTTTCAAAAAGGCCATATTATATTCTATATAGCATTTATAGCCTGGCTTACAGTTAGAGTTCATCTTCTTGTTGTTGTCGTCGTCGTTGTTGTTGTTTTAAGGACCTAACAAGTGACCAATATGACAAGAAATTAAGAGCCAGTTAGAATTCCTATATAATGCCCACCTCTTCCTTCAAACACTCAGTTGATACATGGTCACTTTTTTATAACAAATCTTTTAATAAGTACTTGGACCCTTTTCCATTGTACCTGAAGAAGTTAAGATTTGGTCTCTAGTCATTATTTCATGGCCTTGTTGCTAGATAAGGGAGAAGTTAAGTGTTTATGGTCCTTCATAAATGCTAGTGTCTCTGTGGTACCGTTATACTGACTGTATTAGGTGATGTACTGAGACATATCCTGTATGATGTTAGTGGTTTCTATTTTACAGATGAAGACCACTTCTTGTTCTGAAATAGTATAGCAATAGATATTATAAAAGCCAAGTATAGTTGTTAGATAACATGGGGGAGAAAAATACCTTATTTGTTGTTTTAGGTAGTTCTTGATGATAATTTTATTAACTGATGGTCAAGATTAGGTAGATGGTAACACTGGTTCCCTCTGTGCTGTGTTAGAGGCTATTGTCAAGATTGGGAAGACCAGAAGGTAGCAACACTGCTTCCTTGCTGTATTGAAGTCATTGTAAAAATGGGGATACTTGAGGGAGGTAACACTGGTCCCCTGTATGCTGTGTTAGAAACCATGGTATAATTGGCTCATTTGAGTAGGGCATATTAGCACAATAATCTAGTCCTAAAATTATTCTGTGTGGTGTTGGGTAATGGTCTGAGCCAGGCATTTTTAGCAACTAAATAGTGACATGGCTTACTGAGAGTAATTTCAATGTTAGTGACTTCTCATGGAGTTGGAACATGGTGTTTGTAGCATGCAACCCTTTCACTTCAACAGTTACAATTGAATTATGCTCCCTATGGCACCTTTTACTTGTGATGTCAGTATATGCAGTGACCCCAAATATGACCCCTGATATAATATTAGTGTTTATATAGCCATTCGACACTCAATAACCACTACCATACCTGCTTCCTTCATACTTATGTAGCTACATAAGTTAGAGGCAGAGCTAACTTATTTTTCCAGGACATGATGTTATGTTGGCAAGTTACTGATATAAACTAGTCTACCTAGTTCAAATGAACATCCTTGATCAAGAAAATTACTTCTACGATGTACTATAAGGTTTTATTTTGTGGTTTCAGAGTTGTATTAAAAAGTGTGGTTACTGCAACTATTTACTCTATAGCAACAAGATCTGTAGTTTGTGATTATAGATGGCTGAGATTTTTTTATTCCTGTGAAGATCACTGAAACTGTTACATAGTTGTTATAATAACTCCATAGATCTTTCTTTAACCTGGGACTTGAATTGAACTAGTCAGGGACTTGAACTGGTCAGGGACTTGAGCTGGTCAGGGACTTGAACTGGTCAGGGACTTGAGCTGGTCAAGGAGTGGAACTGGTCAGGGACTTAAACTGGTCAGGGACTTGAACTGGTCAGGGACTTGAGCTGGTCAGGGAGTGGAACTGGTCAGGGACTTGAACTGGTCAGGGACTTGAGCTGGTCAGGGAGTGGAACTGGTCAGGGACTTAAACTGGTCAGGGACTTGAACTGGTCAGGGACTTGAGCTGGTCAGGGAGTGGAACTGGTCAGGGACTTGAACTGGTCAGGGACTTGAACTGGTCAGGGAGTGGAACTGGTCAGGGACTTGAGACTTGAGGTTGTGAGGGACCTGGAACTTGAACTGGTCAGGGATAAAATGTTAGCTGGCAAACAAATTATTAAAGTCTTTCCCATGTTATCTACGAATATTTGTGTGTGGTACTAATACATATCTAACATGAGGAAATTTATTATCCTTGAAAATAACAGTTACACGAAACATGCCACAATAAATTCAATGAGGGCACTCTGCCAGATACTTAAAATACTATACAGCATTTGTATAGGATAACTGAACTTATTGTGTAAGAGAACTGGGCTTGTGTAAGAAAACTGGGCTTGTGTAAGAAAACTGGGCTTGTGTAGAGAACTAGGCTTGTCTAAGAGAACTGGACTTGTGGCTTGTCTAAGAGAACTGAGCTTGTGTAAGAGAGCTGGGCCATGTGAAAGAACTGGGCCATATAAGGGAGCTGAGCTATGTAAGAAAGCTGGGCTTGTGTAGGAGAGCAGGGCCATGTGAGAGAGCTGGGCCGTGTAAGAGAGCCTGGCTGTGTAAGTGAGGTAGGCTATGTAGGAGGGCTGCCTGTTATAAGTAGGCTCCTAATTAAAAGAAGTTGGTCTTTTAGTTAAGTCACTGTGTTGAGAATTTTAACAGTTATGTGCATAGAAGGACTTGTTCTATAAGATTATGTATACCTCCAAACCTTAAATAGAAGCAAAGAAGTGATGACATCCCTGTAGTGGCCTGAAACACTCATGACTAAAGAGAGTTCACCTTATTTAGTGCTATAACAAAGCTTTGGTGAAACTCCAGTGGTATATATATACTCTATGGGAATATAGGGAGATAACACTACACCAAACAGATCCTTGTGGTATCATAAGATTAAATTTTGATATCATAAGAGTGCAGTTTTTACTAACCACAGTACAAAACTAAAGCCAGAGGACAAACTTTTTAAAGGGTGGCAATCTCATTTTGCAGACACAACTCTGTAGCTAGTTTGATGAGAAAGGGAGGTACGGTCATTTAAACGTATAAGTTCACATTTCACAGACAGTTCTAAGAGCATGCCCTTAAATATTCTTCCACAGTGAAGAAATGAAGATGATCTCTGATGGTTCTTAAGTGTATGTACATTACTTAGTATGTGTTTAACACCATCAAAATTTATAAGTGAGTAATGAGCTATGAGGAGTGTGAATTGAATTTCTCATACAGTAGGTTCATGATTTGTGTACATAAACTGGCTCTACTTGATGTTTTCCTATAGTCTGACACCCTATATATTCCTGACACCCTCTGATCATTACACACCTATAAAGCTGTCATCAACCACTGACACACATCCTCAGTTCCTGCTCCTGATTATCCATTACTCACCTAGCTGTCCTCAACCATTGACACACATCCTCAGTCCCTGCTCCTGATTATCCATTACTCACCTAGCTGTCCTCTACTATTGACACACATCCTTAGTCCCTACTCCTGATTATCCATTACTCACCTAGCTGTCCTCTACTATTGACACACATCCTCAGCCCCTACTCCTGATTATCCATTACTCACCTAGCTGTCCTCTACCATTGACACACATCCTCAGTCCCTGCTCCTGACTATCTGTTACACACCTATCTATCCTCAATAACTGACACACATCCTCAGCCCCCACCTAGCTCTCCTCAACCTCTGACCATTTATATGTATTAGAACATTCATTTACTGTCACTACAGATTCCTGTATGGTGGAAGATATGTGCATACTTTATGGTTGGTTAGCCATTCTCCTGTGATATAGTTATGGTCCAGGTATATCAGAGTGTGATAGAGCTCTCAGAGGTTGCTTCTGCTCTGGTTTGTCCCTGAGCTGTCAGTAAACAAGTTTGTATAGCTAAATCATGTTGATTTACTCCTGATCTTACAACAGAGGTTTTCATTGAGTAGCTTGTTGTCAGCAAGTAGTAGGTGCTCTTGAAGTAATATCATGTGGTATGTTTATTCTAGCTGTTATGATATCTTTAATATGGTATATTTTCCCAACTTACATATACAGTGGAACTCCTCTATCAAGACACCCTTGTAATAAAGATACTTAGATACATCATAAAATTATAAGTTTGACCTCATATCATGGGATGAAATTCCAATGGAGTTCTTTTGTATTGGTACTGTGCCCATGTTGGTGCTGTGCCGTGTGGTGCTGTGTTGTGTTGGTGCTATGCCCGTGTTGGTGCTGGGCCCGTGTTGGTGCCGTGTCATGTTGGTGCTGTGCCATGTTGGTGCTGTGCCATGTTGGTGCTGTGCCATGTTGGTGCTGGGCCTGTGTTGGTGTTATAACTGTGACCTGGTGACAGATTTCAAGTCACTTTCCATTCTTTGATTGTTGTGTGAATATATATATATTTATTTGTGCATATTCTAGGATAATAGTTGGTGCTCCACATGGAACTTACCCTGGTGGTGTCCCTGGTTTGCCTACACTGATGCCAGAAAATGGGACGGGATTAGTCTACCAGTGTCCACTGCGTAACGGGAATTGTACTGGTGTGATGGGTAATGATAGACTCAATGATAGAAGACTATTTGATGGAGATCGTAAGTATTGTATCATTGTGATTTATAAACCTAGCCCTATCTCTGCGTAACCCTAGCCCTGCATAGTCCTAGCTCTGCATAGCTCTAATAGGAATTTTACTTGAGGTTTTAACTAAAGAGCTAGAATAATTATGATGTGCATACAATAATGGCTGACACACAGACAGGATCATAATACAACTACTAGAATAATGCCTTGATCTAAAGTATCTAGTTAGTCAATTTCACTAGACAATTGCATTGTGAGTGAGCCTGACATTAGCATGCAGCAGAACAGATAATGGGAGATCCTGTCGAGAAACTATTTTATTCCACTTACCTTTTAAAACTTCCTAAAGTTGCTTCTACCTTATAAAGCTCCTAAAGCTGCCCCTACCTAACACACACACACATTTACTCACACTCACTCACACACATCACACATACATCACACACATCACAAACACATAACCTGCATGCACACACACACATCTCACACTCCACACACACATGCCCACACGCATACTTACTTCACACACATCATAAATGCACACCACACACATATCCCACACACGCACTTTAATCTATGTTGCTGGGTAAGCTCCCCAGAACAGGTCTCGTGATGCATGTACTCTAAATGCCATACTGTATATTTTCAATGCTCCCTAGTAATATAAGGAACATTTATCTTGAGAGTTCTTACACTATGTATTTTTTTCTTTCTTTCTTTGAACACACAGCAAATGTGTACCTCGAGGACAATGTAACGGAGAATAAGTCTGTACAATTAATGGGTAGTGTTCTCTCCAGTAATGGTGATTTCTTCATAGTAAGTTTGTATAGAGCTAAGCTGTTATCAAGATCATCTGGTTGGGAAAGGGCGTGCAATTAATGGACAAAATGCTGAAAATAGTCCTCTTACTCATTCACATAAAGGAAGATTACTAGTTTGTGGCCAGTGACAATCAATCTATACTAGTCTATGGAGAGTCTCTCACCACCTCACCTCTCACCACCTCACCTCTCACCACCTCACCTCTCACCACCTCATGCCTCATGACTATCAGCATTTTTCTGTACTAGTCTATGGAGAGTCCCTCTTACCTGTTATAGACTGTTATAGAGATCAACACCAGGGTATATATCACTTATACAACTGCATTCATGCGTATCTATAGCTCTAATACTTAGCCTACTTGACATAAATCCACTCTAGTAATAGGTATGATCTTGTTTATCGCAGGCTTGTGCTCCTCGTTGGGTAGTTATTCCACTTCTGACCTTAAATATAGACAATAGCCGTCCAGTCGGAAGGTGCTTCATTTCTCCCAGGAATCTTACTGGTTTCAAGTTGATAAGGCCCTGTGGTATGTGTGTATAGATACTCAATATAATAATTACATAATGGAATCCCAACCCACACAGTTCATGAGTTTGTATATAATTATAGAAAAATCTATTGGCCCAATGCTTTGTAGTAATTTTTGTGTTGTGTCAGGATATTGCATATACAATGTATGTCCTTTCATCTCAAAGCTTTGTCAGATGTGAAATTTATAGTATCATTACTACTCTGCATTTAGTGTACATATTAGTCAGTTTAATTATACACTGTGAACCTTGTAGAGATGATAGCAGAGTAATGGCTTCCTTCATAGTAATAGATGATCTCACCCTCTTTAATTCTCTCTGTCTAGTTCTGGTTTTAACTGTTTACATGAAATTGTTTCATGGCGTTCAGTTGTGGAGGTTCATATGTCCTCTCAAAAATAGACTTTAATTTTATACCTAATGCAATTACTACTAAAGGTTAAAGTCCTTACAAATAAAAGGATTTTTGAGCGTGTGGCAAGTATATTTATTTTATAGCATTTCAGTTTCACGGCCTTTAACTAGTAGAATTTATTATTAAAACTGGATGTGGTGAAATATCTCTATTTAGAGAACACTTTTAAAAGTGTCCTGATTAGAGGGCAGTCCTCGTTTCAGGGGGTGAAGTGTTAATGCATAATAATATTACTGTATAGCGGGAAATTTTTGAGGGTAAATATCTTCGTGGTTTTCAATAATCAAATTTATTCGTGGAAAAAAATTCATGGTTTACAGCTCGGTGCCGTCTCAATTAAACCATAAAATTAATAGTTTATGGGTAAAACATTTTGTGGTTTTATTCGAACCACGAAAACCACGAAGATATTTCCCCTCGAAAATTTCCCACTATACGGTATGTACATACAAGTGAAGTTAACTGATGTTAGGTAAAGGGTAAACAGTATTATATGTATGATTGTGTTATTGATTTATTGTGTGTATTGTTTTTAGCCGGTGATTTCAGTCTTAACCCAGTCTCCACTGTGAATTCTGATGGACAATGTCTCTCTGGATTTTCTACAGTCATCATTGACAAAGGAAACAAGGAGGTATATAGTCCATTTTCAAGACTAAATGTACATACCATATTTCCTCGATCAGAAGCAGGGGCTACTAATTTTTTCACTCTGCAGTAAGCAGCGGTGACTATTCGAGGGCAGCGTTTATTCGAGGGCGGTGTCAATTAACACAATAGTTCATTGACAGTCAGACCTCATTGTCTGTTGTTGCATCAAAGTAATGATAATTGTTTTATCTAGTGAGCTAGCTATAGCTAACTAGTGTAGTTACTTCACTGTTAACAGTTTAACAAGCCTTTTGATGTACATAGCAGCTGGAGATAAAGCAGCTAACAGACTACACATGCGTGCAGGACTTTGAACCCTAGCTGTTGTGGGCGTGGTCAATGTGCTTTATTTGGAATGTGCTTTATTTGGAATGCGGCGATTATTTGAGGGCGGCGGTAATAAAACTTAAGTCTGACAGCTAGGGGGCGACTATTCGAGAGCGGCGTCTGATCGAGGAAATACGGTATTAAATGTACAGATTCAAAGGAACTGTTTATTTGACCAGGGAGGGGAGGGAGGAGATGGTATATCTGAAGGGATCTCTTCCTAAAAATTATAGAGGATAAAAATGAACTTTGTGTTTCACAATACATTAATGTGAATAGGGAATATGTGGTGTGTGAACCTTTACATATTTGACTTTGGCTCATTGGCTACACCCTATTCCAGGCACCTTGGGACAAATTGGTCCTGATAACCTGGAACACAGAGGTTATTTGACTCCGCCCACATTTTTCCATGTGGTCATTTTGGGTGACAAAAGGTAGCATGTTAGGTTAAGCTTGTAAGGGATAATCTGGCCATGTCTGTCTGCTTGAAGTACTTGGGATACTACCAGAAAGTGAAAGACAGTGTGAAGAAGAGGTACGATGAATGCTAAACTAAATAGTTTAGGGGTAAAGGTGGAAGATACCTACCCCTTCAGTTCTGACACCAGCACTGATCATGTCTCTAATACTGAATATCCAGACATCTATAACTAATACCACTAGTCCGGGCGTTAAAGAAGAGCTGAAGGTATACAAGAGTTATGAGTGGCTACAAATACCCATTGGCTGGGTGGGTGGGTGACATGGCTACACTGTTGGCCAGCCTGGTGGGTGACATGGTTAAGTCGGCTAACTGGTTAGGTGACGATGTGACTGGACATAAAGATTGAAAAATTGGTCTTGACTGCAACAGTAAGGTATTTGCAATCAGTTGCTGAAATTAAATGCCTTCTCTTGCAGAGATTGCCCCTTTCTTGAGTCAGTTGGTAATAAGAACCTTTGCCTTGAGAGATCTGGAGATGACATGTTTGTTTTGAAGAAACAGCACAAGTCATATTTCTATTAAGTTCAATTCCAAATGAAATTATGTTGCATTGGTTTTCAACAAAATAAAGTGTGATAATGATATCATAAAATGGAGCAACTAGACAAGGCTGCTACTGTATCGTATTGTATTCTACCCGAGCTGATTGTAAAGTGATACACATGTGCACCACCAGTGTCATCATCCAGTGTCATCATTCGAGTAACAGCCTAGTGATTTGTTAGCCAAAGAAGGGAACATAGATTCACAAGAGACATGGTGTTATTTAAGGCAAATAAAATCATGAAAAATGAAAGCGAGCATTGCAAAATTGTGTATTCCATTTCAAATGCCTCGAGATAGCTAGGGCTAGTATACTAGTCTAGATTACTGTGAGATACTACTGTATTATGTAGTGATTCTGTATGCTATATGTATCTATAAGCATGAAGTATATGAAAACCTCCAGATTCCTGCATGTACATTATAATGCTCTGTGCTTCAATCTACCTGAATTTTTTTTTTCTTGTAGGCAGTCATTGCGGTAGGAGCTTTGGGAGATGATTCATTCAAAGGAAATTTGTTTTCTTACAATGTTACTGAAGATTCAGTGTCAGGAAAAGCAAGAACACTTGCAGTTCCTGGTTTAGCGGGATATTTATATGAAGGTATGTATGTATAGAGCCTCCACTTGACAATATGACCTCATAATTATGCTCTAATTACACTCAAATTAATGCACAGCCTAAACCTTCCTTATCACATGCATCCTAGTTCCAAATATACATTTTCAGTCATGTCTGGGTTAATATTTTATGTCTGACCATAAAATTTAGCCACCCTACAAGATTGTTAGAACAAGTATCCCCCCATAATGTATATATATTAAGTAGGATTCAT
Organism: Diacarnus erythraeanus; assembly: GCA_964016965.1. Taxonomy (NCBI): domain Eukaryota; kingdom Metazoa; phylum Porifera; class Demospongiae; order Poecilosclerida; family Podospongiidae; genus Diacarnus; species Diacarnus erythraeanus. The sequence continues at coordinate 5,235,911 of OZ024672.1, forward strand.
GCACACTGAACTATGTCTAGCTACTGATAGCATCCTGTCATGAAAGTATTATTAGCATAAACACTCTATTAAAGGTAGTGCTACAATCAACCCCCGAAACAACCCCCTCTCTCCCCAAAATAACCCCCTCCTCCCTCTCTCCCAACAACTCCCAAAACCATCCCCCCTCTCTCCAGACAACTCCCAAAACCACCCCCTCTCTCCTAACAACCTCCAAAATAACCCCCCCTCTCTCCAGACAACTCCCAAAACCACCCCTTCTCTCCCAACAACCCCCAAAACCACCCCCTCTCTCCCAACAACTCCCAAAACCACCCCCTCTCTCTCCAGACAACTCCCAAAACCACCCCCTCTCTCTCCAGACAACTCCCAAAACCACCCCCTCTCTCTCCAGACAACTCCCAAAACCACCCCCTCTTTCCCAACAACCCCCAAAACCACCCCCTCTCTCCCAACAACTCCCAAAACTACCCCCTCTCTCCCAACAACTCCCAAAACCACCCCCTCTCTCCCAACAACTCGCAAAACCACCCCCTCTCTCCCAACAACTCCCAAAACCACCCCCCCTCTCTCCAGACAACTCCCAATACCACCCCCTCTCTCCTAACAACCTCCAAAATAACCCCCTCTCTCTCCAGACAACTCCCAAAACCACCCCCTCTTTCCCAACAACCCCCAAAACCACCCCTTCTCTCCCAACAACTCCCAACCCCCCCCCCCTCTCTCCCAAAATAAAACCCCCCTCCCCCCTCTCTTCCATGTAGTGAACTGTAATGTAGAACTGTATCTTGAGATAGTAAGCTAGAGCATCCAGCAGCATCTAGCTACTATCTTTAACATGAACTACTTAGTTACTATCCCCATCTCTTGCAATTTAAATCATGCATGGATATATGCACATATGTGGTGTAACAGTCAAGACTTGAAGTGTATTGAATTGGGAGAGAGTGGCTTGAATTGGGGGAGGGTAGCTGGGAGGTAGCACAAGTGATGTAATAGTCAAGACTTGAAGTAGGAGAGGGTGGCAAGGAGATAGTCAAGACTTGAAGGGTATTGAATTGGGGAAGGGTGGACACATGTGGTAGTCAAGACTTGAAGGCCGTATTGAATTGGGGAAGGGTGGACACATGTGGTAGTCAAGACTTGAAGGCCGTATTGAATTGGGGAAGGGTGGACACATGTGGTAGTCAAGACTGGAAGGCCGTATTGAATTGGGGAAGGGTGGACACATGTGGTAGTCAAGACTTGAAGGCCGTATTGAATTGGGGAAAGGTGGACACATGTGGTAGTCAAGACTTGAAGGCCGTATTGAATTGGGGAAGGGTGGACACATGGTAGTCAAGACTTGAAGGGTATTGAATTGGGGAAGGGTGGACACATGGTAGTCAAGACTTGAAGGGTATTGAATTGGGGAGGGTAGACACATGGTAGTCAAGACTTGAAGGGTATTGAATTGGGGAAGGGTGGACAAAATAGTCAAGACTTGAATTAATTAATGGGGATGGTAGACCATGGGATATGTCAAGACTTTAGGGGAGGAAGGCAGCACACATGTAGGAGAATAGGGGAGGAGAATAAACATTTAACTATGTACAATACTATGGAATGCATGGCTCTGTGGATTATCCATGTTTGATGTACGATTCTTAATAGTGCACATAATTTTATCTGGAGCAAAAATCCAAAGAAAATGCTAATGCAAGTTTTGGTAAAGGGTCATCCTCTTATAATAGTGTATTAAATGAGCCAGTGATAAATCAATAATTATCTCCATTCCTCTCTGTGCTCTAGAGTATAAACTAACTCATTCCTCTCTGTGTTAACCTCTGCTGTCTATAGAGTTCAACAGGTGTTACATGTGTGTTTCCTATTCTGTGAACTCCTGTTACTAACCTTTGCTGTCTATAGAGTTCAGCAGGTGTTACATATGTGTTTCCTATTCTGTGAACTCCTGTTACTAACCTTTGCTGTCTATAGAGTTCAGCAGGTGTTACATATGTGTTTCCTATTCTGTGAACTCCTGTTACTAACCTCTGCTGTCTATAGAGTTCAGCAGGTGTTACATATGTGTTTCCTATTCTGTGAACTCCTGTTACTAACCTTTGCTGTCTATAGAGTTTATCAGGTGTTACATATGTCTCCTCTGTGAACCCCATTACTCTGTTGCTCTCTTTTTAGCAGTTGTCACATATGTTTCCCAGCCTCCCATTCTGTGAACCCTTGACCTCTGCTGTCTAGAGTTCAGCAGGCATATGTACTCCCATTGAACTTCTATAACATACTATTTTTCTGTTCAAGTTAACAAGTACCTTTTAATGTCGTACATTATAGGATATTCTACTATAACTGGCTTTATCACTAGCAATAAGACTGTTGAAGGTAGTCTTCCAGGTATGTACATATTTATTTTGTTTTCTGTTATACTTTGTCTAGTAACAGTTAGAGTACTATCAGCATTGTTTGTTTGTTTGTTTGTTTGTTTGTTTATATAATTTGATCAAAGCCAATACTGCCTTGTGTGAGGATGTACTGTACTAAGTATACAGCTTGTAGTATTAACAGCCTTTTGGTTTTGATACAATTATTATGATGATGACTGCTTTACATTTTTAATTATGATATTTAGTGACCGGAAAGTTATGTTATTTGTGTTCTGTTTCTCTAGATGTCATCACTGGAGTTCCTCGGTATGATGGAGCAACTCTTACTGGTACTGTAAAAATACGACGTGCAACGGCTCTAACTGGCAATAATTTTGTTTTTTATGGAAATGTTACTGGCTCACAGGTTAGTAAAGACAGGTTATTAAAGACAGGTTAGCAAAGACAGGTTAGTAAAGACAGGTTAGCAAAAACAGGTTAGTATACACTAGCTAGACACAATGGCCATTTGCAGAAAATGTTACTAAGTCACATATTAGGAGAAGATATAAGAAACTCTGTCTTTAGTAATGTGTAGTGTACTCTGTCATACTATGACAATGTAGAGGGTGTCTTGATCAGATACTGACACTCCATAGAGCATATACAATGAACAAAAAAACAGCAAAAAAATGTTTTTATATGTGAACAATTGCTGGAGCCTACAGTTGGTCTGCTGGCCCTACAGTTAGTCTGCTGGAGCCTAATTGCTCTAGGGTTAGTCCGCAGCAGTTAGTCTACTGGTTACTGAGAGCCGTGTATACTGAGCAGTAATAGACATGTGGGAAGTAGTGATGGTGTCTATACATGAGTGTGCATAATGTTTTCAATTGTGATAACTATTATTACTATACTCAAATTAGTATCAAATCCCTCACTGAATACAGGTATAACTTTACCAGGGGGTGGATCTAAGGTGGATGGTTGCAACTGTCCCTTTTGCTTCTAACCTCTTCCCCAGCTAATGCTCTGCTTTATAACTCGTTGTTGTAAAGTAGTAATGAATTATTACTTTATATCAATCATTGCTAATGCTTTGTGCTAGAGAAGGAATGCACATTCTTATTCTAGGTGGTCAAAGATACACTCCCCCTTTTACAATTTCACCCCTGTTAACTCAGCATTTACTTGAAGAATATTCATTGTAGGCTGGAGAATACTTCGGTTATTCCATGGCTGCAGCTGATCTCAACTTTGATGGGTAAGTGTTTAGATTTGGTGTAGCTGATATTGCTGGAATGGGTTATAAAATGATGCATGCATGATTTGGTGTAGCTGGTCTTGCTGGAATGGGTTATAAAATGATACAGGTATATACATACATGATTTAGTGTAGCTGGTCTTGCTGGAATGGGTTATAAAATGATGCATGTACATACTACATGCATATAATATACATCTTATTCACAGTGTCCTCAATATGAGGTATGTAAATAGGTGTCCTCAATGTATTGTATAAGTAACCTCTAATTATGTATTGAGGACACCTATATTGAATATGTACGTATCTCATTATTATTAAAATGCTTATATATGAAGACATCATTCTGCATTGTTAACATTGGAAATATGTCAATGTACTTCTGTCTACTAGGTATGATGAACTTATTGTTGGAGCCCCCATCTATAGTGATGGCAGCCGGACTGAAGCTGGGATCGTTTATGTATATGAAAACATACAGGTGAACGTAGCTCTATAATATGCCTATATATAGCACATGTATTAGTCATAATGCAGGTGAACATAGCTCTATAATGTGCCTATGTAAGTATTAGTAATATAGGATAATGCAGGTTAGCTCTATTATTGTCTATATATTATGGCTCATGTATTTGTATAGACGTTTTCTTTAATGAGCAAGTCTCACATCTCCTGTGTACATAACTAGGCAGTTTATAATGTTAAATTATGGTGCTCTGTCACACAGCTTCCTGCTCCAATGTTTTGTTTTCATATTGTGAGTATACACATGTAGTGGAGTAGGAAGATGAGGTGGGAGGGAGGGTACAAAATGCTGGACACTAGACATGGGTCTGGTCATATCATATGCATATGCCTGCTATGCATGTGTACACATGATTTGTAGGCTTTAATTTTGTGTGAAGAAAACTTTTATAAGGTAGGACGGGGCAATCCCAACTCTTACTAGTATGATGATGATGGCTATGAAGAAGTATAGTCGGCCACAGCAAGTACAGCTATCATAACAATTACACTAGCTAGCGTAATCTTATTGCTGTCGTCCTAATAGTCTTATTGCTATCGTCCTAATAGTCTTATTGCTGTCGTCCTAATAGTCTTATTGCTGTCGTCCTAATAGTTCTATTGTTGTTGTCCTGATAGTCTTATTGCCGTGGTAAATTTATTGGGAGAGAAGTACACTTATTGCCAACATCAGTATAGTTATTTCCTGTTTGTCATCCTTTCCAAGTATTGGAATCTGTTTACTGTCCTTTGCCATAGTCCACAGGTACCAATTTGGATCCAGTTTATCTCAGTTGATTAGTATGTCTGCTGGTGTACACCTCATCTTCAATTCTTCTAAAATAAACAATCTTAAAATCAGGAAAATTAGATGGTAGCTTCCTGGCAGTTTTAGTGGCCTTCTGACCGACAAACCCTCTATGATGCAAAAACATTTCTTGCTAAAATCCAGGCTTCCACCATACTCTTTCAGTAGACTAGGTTTTTTCTGAGATAATATCCTTTGGAGCTACTATCATGAGGTTGACAATACTTCCTGCGGCTTGAAGTTATGTTCTCAAGCACTTGTTCCGTCAAATTCATGGCAAGGATCTACCAAGAGCAGCATTAGGTAGTTCAGTAATGGCATCTGGATCATCTCCAACTTTGATCTTTGAAGTTTCTCACAGTAGCTTCAGGAATTGGATGTCCAAATTCAGCTGAGAATTTGTATTATTCTCATTTTCACAGGCATATTATTTTTAGCCTTTTCTCTCCTCTCCTCCCATAATAGGGAGGGAGGGGGAGGGGGGGATCATGTGAAATAAGGTAGCTGAAGACCTGGTTAAATAAATTGAACGTGAACAGAATTGAACCACCAACACGTGAGAATGATTGACAAACAAGCTACATCATGGAACACCCCATGCTTCACCCAGGCCTCATGCTTTGGGGCCACTCACTTTATTCAGGTACTTTATCTTCCTTTATTCCAGGTGAAAAATGAAACCTGAAAGGTAAAAAGGTTTGTCTAATGTACCTGGCTATTTAAAGTGACCTAATTCTAGCTAATGAGCTAGCTTATCAAGAGAAGAGTACAGTGCACATGACTAGTAGTTACATTGTTATATTATTTCATCTGCTTGATGACAAAGAACCTGTTCATACTTCTCCAATTCAGCAACACGTTCCTTTATTTGCTGTGTCTGAGTCAGCAGATAAGCTCTGCCAACAATGGTATTATCTGAAGTACTCCTTCGTTCCAACCCAGCAAATGTTTCTGTCGTGATTTTCCACTTGCCTTGCTCTAAGTGTTTGGATAATGCTGCTTGATGCTTGATTTCATCAGACACTTCAGAAAACTTAATTCGTTTTGATGATAATCAGTCTTGCAAAAGATATTTTTTCAGTCATTTTCTCTTACTAGATTTCATCTCAGTTGATCTTTCTCCTGTATTCTGAAATACTGGTATCAATAGCTCTACTTTTATGCTCTCACGGGCATCTATCTTTGCATTATTTGTCATTGTAAAATATGTGAAGTTAGCATTTGTCGACAGGCTAGCACTACCAGGGATTTTGGTAGAAAAGACTAGCTTAGTTAGCTAGCACTCAGTAACCAACTATGAACTAATGTTAGCTAATTATGAACTACCTTTAGAGCTAAAGTAATTTTTAAATTGATTCTGATAAATATATATTGCCCCTTCTTGAACCACAAGCCGTTGGGCCTGAACGCCATTCTTCCCCGAGTATGCCCACGCTCCAATTAAATCCTTTCTACCACCTTTCTATCCTCACGTGATAAGTTTTGCCAGACCCTCTGCTCGCTTAACTTCACATTTTCCCCTCCTGCATTATTTTAGGGGAGACACACACAAGTAGAGGGTCTGGAAAGGAGGCTACCAACTTTTGTCATCATAATGATGGTAAGAGTTCTTCCTTTTCTCACCCTGAGTAGTGACAGCAACAATCTGTCTTGTTAGAAGCGACAAAAAAGCTGTTCCCTCTGTCTCTGTCATTTGATAAAGGTAATTGTGTAGAACTGCCAGCCATTGTAGCCAGGAGCATAGAGATGTCTTGCTAACTAACATGAAAAAAAAAAGGCCTAACCAAAAAGAGCATGTGGTCAAACATTACTTCAGATGTTTTGTGGACAGGTAAATCAGTACATGGACAGGTAAATCAGTTCATGGTCAGGTCAACTGTATGAGGATGTTTCAGCTAGTAAGTTTCACTGTTATCATATCACAGACATCTGTCATATGCATATATGCTGATGATGGATCCTTCCTTCAAAACTTAGAGGAGATATCAACTGGAAGGCTGGTTGTACTGGAACTGGTAAAATTATTATCTACAACTACAGATAAATATTTAGCATAACAACTGTCAATGCAGTCTGTACACATGTTAGTGATGTCAGCTGTAGTACCTGGTATTTAGTGCTGCCTTGATCTTCTCCTGAAGTCTTGTTACAGCAATCACTCCAGGGTAATCCACAGTCTTTCCGGCTTGACTATGAACATGAAGGAATAGATATTAGATGGAGGGCATCTGGCCATGACCTGCTGAAATAAAATTACTTTTACACTTTTGAGTGTCTCTTTTCTTTTATAGTCAATCCTATATCTTGCGTAAAAACTTCTCAGTGTAGATATGAAGTTTTTCAGGATAATCTACTCTTTTAAAAGATGGAATGTTAAGTACATAATTAAAAACTTATAGAGTAGCATAATTCAGTTATGTCATCAGGTATGTCAACTGGAAGGCTAATTGTACTGAAACTGGTAAAATCATGATCTACAACTGCTGATAAATTAACACTGTCAGTGCAGTCTGTGCACATGTTAGTGCTCTCTGCTGGTACATTGTGCTGCCTTGATCTTCTCCTGAAGTCTTGTAATAACAATCACTCCAGGCTGTAGATAATCCACAGTCTTTTCAACACATATGTTTCATTCCTGGACCCTCTTTTCAGACTTTCTCTTCTGACGGATTTGAGGCATCTCATCAAAGGCCACATGAGTGTGTTATCACTATAATAACCAGACATGCTACTAATGATTAACACTAATAGTGTAGATATGTCTCAGAAAGGAGCGTCTACTCTTAAAGATGGAATGCTAAGCACATACTTCTTTACAAGTCTTTAGGTCGCTGATCATCATTAAGTTTTGGGATACTAAGACAGATACTATCTTGAAAGTGTTATGTGATATGATTTACCATCAGTAGATTATGGTAAAGAATGTCCACTGTACTGGTCTTTTATCTTCCTATAACATGTCAAGATGTACTTGCCTTCAGAGAACTTTGTTTTAGCCCAGTCAAAGGAGTTATATTTGTGTGAAGAAGAATGAATGGAAAACATCTTTCGTTATAGCACTGTCTTCTTAGATAATAATTTAGCAGAGTCAATGTGTGATCTCTGATGTTTCTACTAAAGATTTTCTGGTAGCTCAGTGGAGTAGGAAGATAAAATCTATTGGGGGGGAGCAAACACTGGACATGGGTCTGGTCATATCGTATGCATATATGTGCATATCATGCTATGCATGTGTACACGTAATTTGTAGATGTTAATTTTGTACGAAGAAAACTTGTTTAATAGTTTTCAAAAGTTTTTTCTACATTCACTGATCCATATAAATTCTTTTGCAATGGCATACAGGGCTCAATATATTTGAATCTCTGCTAGGAACGGATTCAACTCGCTTATTATCATCTGGTATAAGATGAATCCCCACCAGGGTATTTCTTGTGGATTTCTTCCAACGGCTGCTCCTTATTTATATAATCCATGCACATAAATCCAATTTTATCCTGATGAATGTGAAGCAATGCACATTTCAATGGGAATGTCTAGATTTAGCAAAAAAAAAACAATCAAATAGGTATGATCTGTTAAAATACCTCCTTTTTTTATGGCATCATAACAGCTTGGGTCTGTGATATACACAAATTCACGACACTTATCTGTGTTCACCAAGTAGGCACTTATCAACAAAATAAATTCTGATATCTGTAAAATTAGTGCACACCTGCCACCAATATTCAAAAACTAAATGGAGTGCAGAACTTAGGTATAAGGAAGATACTGAGAAAATCACAAATCACTGCTGTCAGTTTTATCTCTTCATAATGCTCATCATCCACACGCCTTTTTATAACACGTTTGAATTGCTCAACTATCAAGTGTATTACATTTCCAGTATTACAGTATTCATACTTGTGAAATGCACTGTATAGTGCTACTGCAAACTGAGTTGTGTTATAGGGAACTCGACACAACTAGATTTGACGTTGGCCTGAGATGCTGATAAAGGGGGTTGCCTGAGGAAATGATGAGGTGTTTTAAGGAACCTGATATGATCTGTTTCTGTCTCGTCAAGTTGAGCTAGGCTAATAGATACGATCTGCTGCTCTCTCGTCAAGTTGTGCTAGGCTAATTAAATTTTTTATTTCGTATAAGAGAAATGATAAAATGCTCTGTATTCAAATATCTCGTTTCATCAGCTAGAAATGACTTATGGACATCATATAACGAAGACAAACTTTATCACTTCATTTATACACATCAGGAGATTTACCTTTCTTTAATTTGGGTGCCTTCATCTAAATACTTGCTAGAGCAGTATACAGTGTAGTTAAATTCAAACCACTATTAGGGTCATTTCTGATAGAATGATCATAATACCCTTGCTCTTACTACTTCAGTCCTCTTCCCTGCCCTTGCTCTTACTACTTCAGTCCTCTTCCCTGCCCTTGCTCTTACTACTTCAGTCCTCTTCCCTCCCCTTGCTCTTACTACTTCAGTCCTCTTCCCTGCCCTTGCTCTTACTACTTCAGTCCTCTTCCCTGCCCTTGCTCTTACTACTTCAGTTCTCTTCCCTGCCCTTGCTCTTACTGCTTCAGTTCTCTTGCTCTTAGTTCTCCACTTGCTCTCACTACTCCAGTCCTCCTTCCTACCCTTGTTCTCACTACAGTCCTCCTCCAGTCCTCCTCCCTACCCTTACACTCACTACTCTGGCCCTCTTCCCTACCCTCCTCCCTACCCTTGTTCTCACTACTCCGGCCCTCTTCCCTACCCTTGCAGATTAATTGTTGATTGGTCTAAAATATCTACGTTAGATGCTTTAGGCTTTCATCCTCTATTATAACCTTATTGGTAACACATTTACTAAGCATCACAAATCTGTTAGTAGTTGGTTAGCTATATTCCTAGGACAGTTTCTTGTGAGTTAACTGCATGTTGTATTTACTATAATGTATTTTTATTACTGTAATGTACTAATGTATAGGGTGAACTAAACGCCACAGCAATCACTCTCTCTGGTTCAACCCGATTGTCTCGGTTTGGTACTAGTGTCGTCAGTTTAGGAGATATCAATGGAGATAATTTTGAAGGTTAGCTAATAATCTAACATTCACTTCTCTGGATCCAATCCAGGGGAGAAGGGGGAACATTAGGGGCAATTGCCTTTTTTTAGCCTAGATAGGCCATGCCTTACCTTTTTTGACTGTTTACTTTATTGACTTGTTTTAATATACATATAATATTCCTTAGATATTGCTGTTGGTGCTCCATATGAATATCATAATGTTAACTCCTCTGGAACTGTCTACATCTATTACGGAAGAAGTTCAGCTATGGGGTTAATCAGTCGAGCACCTGATCAAGTGAGTATTGTTAATACTAAGGTAAATCTGGAAATTTTCAAATGTGAAATATTTTCAGAAACTAGAGTCTTTCTGGAATAAATTTCTTACTAATTATTATTAATAGTACTATTTCTGAAATTAAATTTTGTCGAACAATATAAATTTTAACTCCAAAATTTCCAATTTAATTTTCATTCATCCTTCATTATGAAGAAGTTATAGTAGGCACTTTGTTTAACTGTAGATTAAAGTAATTTGTCCATGGTTTTTGTAGTCTGAATATACCTTCTTTTCTAAAGGAGTTAGTGTCCAATCACTTATAGTTTAAACTGAATTTTATAACCCAAGGACTATACTCTATCAATTTAACCATAACCTTTCTAAACTGTACCCTGGATAAGATTGGAACCTTTATTTCTAAAAGACTGTCAAACTTCTCTTTGTGTTAGTGTATGTATTAGCTACATTATTAGTTATTTCTGTGTTCAGTTTTTCACAATCAGAGGAAGTAGATACCTTGAATTGGTAGAAATTAAGCAGTCCAAAGCAATGATATTATTTTGAGTACATGTTTATCAGCATTGCCAAGTGTTTTTGAACAAATATTTTTTCTAGACTATCCAATCATATGAAATCATCGAAAATGTTCCAGGATTAATAGAACTAAATGGCTTTGGCTTCTCTATATTCAGTGGTGTGGATGTTGATGGCAACCAGTTCAATGGTGAGTCTTATATATACGTATTGTATGCATGCCTTGTTAGAAAATATTCTCAGTGTGATGTGATTTTTAATATCTTTTAGATTTGTTAGTGGGAGCATATGAATCAAAGATTGCTGTGCTAATGAGGTTAGTGTGATCCTCTAATGATTCTTCATGCATAAATGTTTTCAGTGTCCTGATTCATTGTGTACTCTGACCTACTGTACATCTGGAAATTTTCATCAGAGTTAAAATATTCCAATTTTTATTTCCCGACAATTTTGGAGACAGTATAATTATTTGGGATAATTTTATGAAAATTTTCAAAAATTTCAACTTTGTTATGAAATTGCCTATAATGTTACGGATCTTGTATTTCAGCAGTAAATATTTCCATGCATTTTTCAGGTCTTTGTCAGTAGCCTTTGTGACAGTAAATGTTACCACTATTCTTGATGAGGTGATGTTTGACACAACTGGAACCAATGGCTCCTACTTTGACATTCAAGTCTGTGCATCGTTTGTGGGTCGAGGTTTAGAAGGAAGAAGTTTAAGTGAGTTACATATCTGATTACACTGACAGTGTAGATTAGAGGTTGGATCCAGTCCATTAATCCATATATGACAATATTTACGTATCCTTTAAATACAGCTTCTGATTATGTATCTAGTCATTTCACTATTAAAGTACATAACCTTCTTTGTTGTTAATTTTTTTTTTTTTTTCAATTTACACTTTTTTCACTCATCTCAGTAATAGTTGTATATTTCAACATTAATTTCATAGACTTATTATATATGCAATAATATTTTGAAGCAGTTCATAATGTTGTGATGTACCTGTTCCATATAATATGCGTAGCTTAAGTCCATAAAAACAAGTGTTCAGAGATTTAATTTGTTGAGCAATATAATATATTTCAACTCTGACAATTACGATGTTATTTTCACTGTTGGCCAATGATAGTGAATGATTAACTGCCAGATCATAGTGTGTTCTAAATCCTTACTGCTTCAAATTGTAAAGAAATTCTCTCTCTTTGTACACACTTGGTGGTATAACATTAAGTATAGCATGTCTCTCATAACACACACTATTATCTCACTGTATGCCCATTTATTCCACGCAGACACGACTCTGGTAGTGACTGAGATACCATCAAGTGGTGTTTCTCGTCTTCTGATGGCTGATAACTTAACTAGAAGTTTTAGGTTTCCAGAAAATGGCAGTCATTGTTCTATTGTCTCTGTCTTTGTCAAGGTACATATATAGTTATGTCAGTGTTACAACATGGTCAGTGTTACAACATGGCTGCATGGTCAGTGAGTGTTACAGCATAGCTGCATGGTCAATGTTACAGCATAGCTGCATGGTCAGTGTTACAACATGGCTGCATGGTCAGTGAGTCTTACAGCATGGTCAATGTTACAGCATGGCTGCATGGTCAGTGAGTGTTACAGCATGGCTGCATGTTACAACATGGCTGCATGTGTTACAGCATGGTCAGTGTTACAACATGGCCTGTATTTCAGCATAGCCATAAGTGGGTTGTTATTATAATCTCAATTTCTATGTAAAATTTTAGCCTTTTCATAGCATCACAAGTAGGCGTTTGGTGGATTTACGAGAACCTCTTCAAGTGAGGGTCTCATTTCTTCCTTTGACCCGTCCTATGGGGAACTCTGACAACTTGATAGACTTCAGAGATTATCCCATTCTAATTGTCGATGGAATTGATACTGCATCTGTAAGTATTATTAGGAGTATAGGTATACATATAATATAAACTAAGAAGACAAAGCAGTTGTAAGGTACATTCAGGCTAAGTGGTCTACTCTAAATAAGATACATTCATTGTCTACTTATTGAACATGGTCTTGTACACTCAGCCTAGCTACTTTTGATATTGACTATAGTGCTATCACTCCAGGCTAGTCACATTACAGTTATTCACACAATAAAACACATTGGCAGTTAATATGTATGTATCACTTCAGGCTAGTCACATTACAGCTATGTATTCACACAATAAAACACATTGGCAGTTAATATGTATCACCAGGCTAGTCACATTACAGCTATTCACACAATGAGACTCTCATGTTGGCAGTTAATATATCTGTCTATTGTTTGTATAAACAGTGTATTTTTTGTAGCATACCTTTAGAGTTCTCATTATCAATCCTAATGATAATTGGATAATGATTCGTTAGCACAATTCTAGTGTTAATGCATCACGGAGTATGGAGCAAATATACATCTTTTGTACTACTATCACTTTTATAGAGGAAGATTCAGCCTAACTAGATTTTGTTCACTTCTTATATATTGTATTAGCTCCTTACCGCTTTTTTTGGTATACACAGATTCAGCCAACAGTGAACTGTTCACGTATGAATGGAAGAGAAGTCTGTCATCCTGACCTCACTATAACATTAGAGAGCATTACTTACAAGTATGTAGATTATTAAATGTCTAATTAGTCAGCTGTGGGACACCACTTTGTGTGTTTGTTATTTCATTCTTGGCTAGGAACTCTGTTATAGTCACTATAATAGGGACTCGTACTGGATTTTTGCTGTGAAAGAAATCCATTTTAGGGAAGCTTATTCACTTTCTGAATAAGCTCAATGTTCTTTCTGATATCATGATATTCATTCCATCCTTTCTTGCCCTCTTCAGCTCACCCTTGCCCCTTTAGTCACTCTTGCCCCCTTCAGCTCACCCTTTCCCCGTCAGCCCACCCTTTCCCCCTTCAGCCCACCCTTTCCCCCTTCAGCCCACCCTTCCCCCTTCAGCCCACCCTTTCCCCCTTCAGCCCACCCTTTCCCCCTTCAGCCCACCCATGCCCCCTTCAACCCACCCTTCCTCCTTCAGCCCACCCTTTCCCCCTTCAGCTCACCCTTGCCCCCTTCAGCCCATCCTTGCCCCCTTCAGCCCACCCTTCCACCCTTCAGCCCACCCATGCCCCCTTCAGCCCACCCATGCCCCCTTTAGTCCACCCTTTCCCCCTTCAGCCCACCCTTTCCCCCTTTCCTCCCTTATTGAATTCCTACTACTGTGTATAATGTACATATTATGTACCTTCAGTAAGTAGGTAACTTTAAAAAAATTTTTTTTTTCCATAAAGTGGTTATAACAGTTTAAAATTAAAACAGGTTACATCCAAATATTAATTCTCCTTTTTGTCTTTTAGTCTTCACTTGATATAGTATTCTAAAGGATTATAAATCTGATATTCTAAAGATGTGATATTCTGAAGTATGGCGTGGTATTCTAAATGGTGGTTGATGTGATATTCTAAAGTGATATTCTAAAGGATGGTGTGATATTCTAAAGTATAGTGTGATATTCTAAAGGAGGGTTGGTGTGAATAGTTTGATATATAGAATTCATTGTGGACATACATGGCACTAATGAATGGTGAATGTGTGATATTCTAATGTTGCTATGATATTCTAAACAGACTGTTTCTATAATAGACTGATGATATATTCTATATGTTACAGGAATTCTGCAGGTGAAACCCTCAATGAACCATTCTTTGTTGCTAATCAAAGTGCAACCATCCATCTTAATCTTCGATATGATAACATTGGAGAAGAACCTGCCTTTAAGTCTCAAATAGAGTTCACGGTTCCTAGCATATTAACATTCTCTCGAGTTGAAGAGGATAGAGTAAGTTAATTTGATATATAAGAAGGTTTCTATATTCTCTGTAAAGGCAAAAGCATTTTATTTGTCATTAATTTTTGACATTATAATCCCTACATATAGGAATTTCTGTGCTTGATTTGTTATGCAGGTACATAAATATTAATACACCAATGTTCATTTTTCACAAAGGCAGGGAAATAGGGTATTGGGTATTTTTTCAATGTACTTCAGATAGCAAACTAGAGACTTGTTACAATACTACAGTACAGGTGAGTGAAACTTTGATGGAATGTTACACATTTTTTTATGGTTTTGTGAATTATTGGAGAGAAACATGAGATATTTCCCAAGGGCCAGTTTGCAAATACAATAATATTGGGCTCTGTCGAGAGGAAGAACTCGATTCCATTGGATAAATCAAACTATGTAGCACACTACAATTGTACACTCTTTCAAATGTTATTAATGAATGATAGACAAAAAATATATATATATATTGGGCAACGTCTTACCAAAAATGAGATAGATAGAACTGAACAGGCTTAGTGCACACACTCCTTTGTATGTTCACTGATCTGTACTGTAACCATCATCACTATTTGACACAAAGACTTACTACAATAAAGACACTTCTTTGGTGATAAAAGAAATAGTGGTCACATACATACATACATACATACATACATACATACATACATACATACATACATACATACATACATACATACATACATACATACATACATACATACATACATACATACATACATACATACATACATACATACATACATACATACATACATACATACATACATACATACATACATACATACATACATACATACATTTTTTAAATTACTTTTCATTTCACTTTGTATGTACACAATAGTGATTTTTACATGGGCTCTCTTTCATTTCACTCTGTGTGATCAATAGTGATGTTAGATGTGTGCTGTCCTTGAAACAGTTAAAAATGACAAGATAGGAACATGAAAGGCAGCAGAGGACATTGATTATTCCACTTGTAGTGATCCTTTATTGCACTTTCACCTCTAGAGTTACATGGCTACTCAATTTATGTGAATTACATTTTGTAGGTAAGCTGTACTACAGCTGAATCAATTGTCACCTGTACATTGCCGAATATTATTCTTCCTCAAGGATCGGTAAGTATCTATGACTGGTTGATTGTATGTAGCAATAGATGATGACCATAAGAATAGAAAAAAATTTTTTCTCACTACTTATTGAGTACATGGTTTTTGTGTGCTATTTTTGATATTATAATGAAAGTGATGTTAATCTAGTAACACAGTATTACACAGTGTTACTAGAATAACTGATATAAAACTCATTCCTTTAAAAAAGGTGTAATGTGTGCAGTAACGTGTGCAGTAACATTGTTTAGACTACTTACATTGAGATAGGACAGTCCACAGACTTTGCTTGCACAATCCACAGACCTAGGTCTGTGGACTGTACACGAGAGTATGCACTAGGTCCGTGGACTGTGCATGAGAGTGTGGACTTGGTCTGTGGACTGCGAACGAGTGAATGCACTTAGTGCATACTCTCGTGCACAGTCCACAGACCTAGTACACACTCATGAGGTATTAACATTTATCATGATCAGGCTCTGTTGCATCACTTTAATGTGTTTATATTATCATTTTAGGGTGCGTTTACTCTTGTTTTACGTCCTATGGTGAGCAACGGGATAAGGGGCGATGAGCCTAATGTAAGCATCAGTATTACCATTCAAACCATCTCGGAAAGAGATATGGAAACTAATATCAACAACAATGAATTAATCAATGGACCTGCTCTCATTGACTTTATTGCAATATCTGATCTTTCAGTTACATTGTAAGTACACATTATTATCCTGCAACTAGGCCATGAAATGATTTCTTAGCAGTGAAATTCATGTCAAATAATTTTCTATACATAGCCATAAGAAGCAATTTTACATCACAGAAACTAAATGTACTTCTGTGAAACAGGGAGTGAAAAATCAAAATGATTTTATGAGGATAGGCTAGGGCCTACCCAGCCTATAGCCATAGCCTACCCAGCCTACCCCCTTCCTAGAGCCATAGCCTACCCAGCCTATCCTCTTCCTAGAGCCATAGCCTACCCCTATCCTATAGCCATAGATGACCCAACCTGTAGACACTGTATGATTCAAACTGTATTGTGATAAATGTATTAATTCTATATCTGTACATTTTGAATAGAATGTTTACAGAAAACCCAGTTACTTATGGAGATAGTCCTGTACCGGTAAGCATAATCATTGGTTTTTCCTAAGAGGGAGGAAGATTCCACCTGAAAATATTCCTCCCTCTCTAGAAAACTTTTGTTGAAAGACTAAATCAAACGTAAAATATTTTCAGAAGCCATAATAATTAAATTAAACTAATTATCAATTAATTCTAATTAATGATATTGTTTCCGAATTAAATTTTGTCTAACTAAAATATTTAAACTTGAGAAAACAGTAATCATGTCCAGGAGTAGATCTCTGGAAAAAAAGTTTTATCAGACAATTCAAACGGTCAATATTTGACACTGCTCATGCACTGGTGATTACTGGACACTAGAAAGTTCCGTATTTATACTTGTGTGTTTAGTTTAGTGTTAAATTTACCACCAAAAGCTATTGGAAACCTGAAGGCATTAGGTTATAATTATGACCCTATGTGCATAATTATAACATACATAATATTATTATTATTATATTATAATTGATAACAAGAAGTTGATGGGGGAGTCAAGGGGTTAAATAGGATTTTTTTCTAATATTTTTCTCTATCATGTTTACTTAAATCTAGAAATTTTCTGATTTTGAATATAATTGTTTCCAAAACAGTACCATTTATTGGAAAGCAACCCTTACCTAACCCTAACCCTAACCCTTACCTAACCCTAACCCTTACCTAACCCTAACCCTTACCTAACCCTAACTCTAACCCTTACCTAACCCTAACTCTAACCCTTACCTAACCCTAACCCTAACCCTAACCCTTACCTAACCCTAACCCTAACTCTAACCCTTACCTAACCCTAACCCTTACCTAACCCTAACCTAACCCTTACCTAACCCTAACCCTAGCCCTAACCCTAACTCCAACCCTAACTCTAACCCTAACTCTAACTCTTAACCCTAACCCCGGACTAGTTTAATTCTAGAATTAGCTTCCAGTATATTATTAATCATAATTTTATTGTTTTATGCTATAGAATAATCCAACAGTAGATGATATCGGTCAAAGAGTGTCGCTTTCACTGACTACAGTGAATAGAGGACCCACTACTGCCCCCAATGCAGTGTTAGATATATTTCTTCCAACCAATGCTGGAATGAATAAATATTACCTCTATCTTATTAATATCACCTTTGATGACTCAAACTCTATTGAGTGTGACATGACTCTTTTCAATCCCCAAAGATTACCAGGAACAATGGATAATGTCAGGAGGAAGAGGTAAGTGATTATGGTATACAATGAGGTTCATTTGTCTATTAATACTTAGTAATCTCCCTTTGCCAGAATCAGTTAATTGAAAGTGCACAGGAAATGTTTTGTTTTGTTTTGTTTTGTTTTTTGTTGTTCTTTTTTTTTGGGGGGGGGGGGGGATTTAACTTCCTAGTTATGCAGGGGTTGTTCCATGCCTTCTGCTATTCTATTATTCTCCTGGCTGAATGTCTGGTGTTTATATTTAATGTTTAGGTCCTCTCTATATTCAAGACAGATGCCTAATAATACTACTTCAAATCCAATACCTTTTGATGACCCTAAGGCTATGAAGAGGGTAAGTCATATTGGTACAAGTATACCTTATAAAAACAGTTGCCTTCATATGGTCATGTCTGCACATGTACCTATAACACACTTAGCTCATAATATAACACTCTATAAAGCATCATTCCTAATATTGAAGTATATAGTCACAAAAAGGGAGGTGGGAGGTGGCTGCTATGGTTATTTCAGTTATAATACTTTTACACTCATAAATATTTGGCTTGGCAATACTGCCAAAATACTGAATACAATAATTTGAACTCTGGGATTGTTGTATTGAAGTTGGCTGTGTTATATATTGATTAGACCTAATGTATTAGTGCCATTTGCACAGGTACTTTGTTGTAATAAAGTGATACATCAAGCTACCAAAGACAGTAGAAAGAGGGCATGTAATTCTCAGGGATATACAGACAGTAAAGGGCTTATTACTAAAAATGATGTCTTCATAGATAGGATTGTATTAGCACTATAGGAGAACTAATGCCCTCCTCCTGTTCTGTTGCTCTCAGCTCTACTATTTTAAGTAATTTCACTGTACACATCATTGCTTCAAAATTTATGGCTATAAATATCACATAAATTACTTTGTGGATGCATAGAAATAGTTTTGTACAATTTATGATTGAAGCCTAATCCTAACATGTCCTTTATTCAGAGGTTCCGTTGTACATTAGAAAGAAAAATTTTAAACTTGAGACCCTAAAGATAACCAGATAGTCCCATATTATGACAAAATGTAAGTTATGGATAAATATTTGCTGAGAAAATATTTGCTAGAGTACGGGTGGAAGAAAAATTACTTTGTGAGTAGAAAATTAAATTTGGTATACTGAGTTACCTGGTGTGGAATCCATTTTGAATGTATATTTGCCATTTGTTGTAGAACTGCACAGATCCTGTTGAAAGAATGGAGTATTGTAGTAAAATTACCTGCACTATTTCCGACTTCTTTCCACCAAGCCAACATATTTTCAATATCAGGGCTGCACTAGATGAAAGAACCTTTCAGGTATGAAACTTAATGGATATTCACTACATATGTATATCACAGGTCTAGTGTCCTGCTGGCTTAATTTTGAGAATTAATAGGTGTGCTTGAGAATTTGATAAATAATGAATACTATTAGCTAAGAGTTGTGCATTATAATGCATGCAGTTGCTGGGTGAGTATTTTCTCTTCTTTCAAACAGTTTTTAGGAGTTTAATGAACAGTAACCTGTTTCTTATTCTTTAGCCCTCGGGATCCTTTTTACTTAGTTTAGCTAACTAGCAACGCCAGTTGCTTCTTCACAAAATAAATGTTATCCGTATCCAAGTATATAATCTGCGCATGCTTACATGAATGATTACATAAATGATAAATGATCCACAACAAGGAGAACCAACATACTATACATTTCTACTTATGTAATGTTAAAAATAAATGTTCACATTGTTGCATGAATTTTTTTTTTTGTTTCTTTTTTTTTTTTTGTTTTTTTTGTTTCTTTTTTTTTTGTTTTTTTTTTTGTTTGTTTGTTTGTTTTTGCCTTTTTAAGAATAATACATAGCATCTGAAAGGATAATTAATAAGGGGGGAAAGCAGGGAGAAGAATAATGGGCAAAGTTCTGAGCATAATTTACAGGAGCTTAATAACAGGGTATATTGTGGTTGGTATTATATTGCAATATTGTTGAACTTGTTTCAAACTTCTTAACATATAAATTAGTATGATGATGCAGTAAAATAACTTTGATGTCATGAAATTTTTTGTTAGTTTCTGCGTTGATACAATGAACGGTTTTATGTGCCTGACCTGTCAGCTCTGGATGAATTTTAATTGTTTGATGAAAGTTATATATTAACAATGATTTCAGAATGATTCTGGCCTCTAAAAAAATTTTTCTTTCAAAAATTTTACAGTATATTTATTGATAATAATCATTATTTTGTTATACAGAGTGAGACTAGCCCTTTCATATTTGAGGGTTATGCTACTATCAGGCCTGTAGATGATTTTGTCAGAGACAATAATGCTACAAATAACCAGGCTTCAACAGTAAGTTCCTGCTACAGTATCTTGCACTGTATCTATAGGAAATCTGGTACTATACAGAAACTAGTCCCGTCTTTATTGGTTCTATTACAGGGTAATTACTACCAATCTCTTATTAGTCCTAACTGTGGAGTAACTACTCCCAATCTCTTATTAGTCCACAGGGTAACTACTCCCAATCTCTTATTAGTCCACAGGGTAACTACTCCCAATCTCTTATTAGTCCTAACTGCGGAGTAACTACTCCCAATCTCTTATTAGTCCTAACTGCGGAGTAACTACTCCCAATCTCTTATTAGTCCACAGGGTAACTACTCCCAATCTCTTATTAGTCCTAACTGCGGAGTAACTACTCCCAATCTCTTATTAGTCCTAACTGCAGAGTAACTACTCCCAATCTCTTATTAGTCCACAGGGTAACTACTCCCAATCTCTTTATTAGAACCCTTACAGGGTAATTACGTTTGTGGAACCAGAAGAAGAAGAACTTCCTATCTGGATTTTTATCGTCTGTGCCATAGTAGCTATCTTGCTGATCATCCTACTTTTTGTGGTATTGTACTTTGTAAGTCCAGAATGATGCATTTGTAGTGCCATGTCCTTGATCCTAATAACACACTTCTTATAGTTTGGATTTTTCCGTCGCAAGAAGATGGAAGCAAAGAAGGAAGCTGAGGAAGATTTGAATGATGCACAACCAGACCCTCATAAAGATTTTACTGAATCAGGAAAACTTGACTCAGGTAATTAAATACAAGCTATGATCGTTGATGCAATATTGTACAAACCAGCAGTAGCTCCAAGTCTATTGATTTCTTTTTTGTCCCCATAACTTTTTTGCATCCATCCCAACACTCTGGACCCTTATTTCTTAAGAAATGATTTTTTTCACTTTGCTGTTGATCCCTGGCTGTGATGTTGATCCCACCCAGGCTGGTGATCCCAAGGTGGTGATCCCTGGTTGTTTACCCCAGGCTGATGAAGATGTTCTTTCAAAATTGTATAACTAGTTTATTTTGTTTGGCCAATTGATTGTCTGTATCTCTTCATTACTAGTTGACATGTGTACAGTGTAACCAATATCTTACCTATAGCTATGAACATAATATGTATGTTACATTAGTTCCTGAAGAGGAAACTGTACTAGATGGTACTGCTACAGAGATTTGGATGAACATAATATGTATTTCAGCTATAGCTGTTTAGAATATGTATAACATTTGGGTTGGTCCCTGAAGATAAAAACTATTGCTTCTGTGCTAGATGGTGAAGCTGCATTAGGGGATGAGGATAAGGAGTTGGATCCAGAGCCGCCAACAATGAATAATATTGAAGATGCAGCAGACTTAGAGGATGGTGGAGTTGAAAAACCAAAGGATCCTGATGAAACTTCACTTTAATGCAGATTGGAAGTCTCCCCTTTAATTTACATAGAGACAGTTATAAGCACTTTGTGTAATTTTTTTTTGTAAACTGATCATGAAGTCATTAGCAAAGTCTGGTGAGTGTAGCATTTTAAAATAAAGGTGTCGTTTTTAATGCAAGATAAATTTTTTCATTGTCTCATTGTGATGTAAAAAACTTAATACAAATTTTATAATAATATGGCATCATGTTAGCGAAGCTTATATCACGAGCGCCAGTTGTCTATAGCTAGCTGTCGGACCAAGGCGCATCTAAGAGAAGGTTTGGTAAAGGGTTTTATAAAAAGTTGGCTCTGTGTTCGAGTGTGGCAAGTTGTATTTTCTATGACAGGAAATTGGATGCTGCAGTTTGAAGCACAAGTTAAACCTGTCTAGTGGCAAGTGAATTTGTCATTGTGAATGAGCACGGAAGAGATTTTTTACATGATCACATGTAACATTTCCTATACTAGGTGGCTATAAGTAAAACATGCCACAAAATTGTAACAGAATGAGATGTCAACTGTAGCTACTCTTACTATAATAATCATTGTATAGTTACTATACAATAACAATAGTACAATTAACAATCTGATTTTGTTACATAGAGAAAGCCCAAATTGGGCTTTTTTGCAGTTTTACCTGCGAATTTTGCTTCCTCTACTTCTGCAGTATTCATGTTCAGACAATAGGTGTAGCTAAAAAGCTATGACAATAATAGTATTATTATGATTCACACATGCCTAGTCCTAGTATAAGCTAAATGAAGTTTTGGACAAGCTTATTCTGAATGAATTTGTCATGCTTGGGCCATTTTAATAACTAACTCAGGTATTATGTATCATTTGTAATTATCACTATAATGGTGAAATCCTTAATTATCTTAGAATACCTAAGCCTTTGGACATTCACACGCCCAAATTAACCACCTCATCTTTTTTTTTTCTCACTTCAGTCACCCATATATCCCATAGGAGTAATTATATAGCTCTATTTGATGTAATTTTTGAGCACAGCTACAACACAAGTGTAGAAAGAATTCTGCTGAAACTATTGTTTAGATGACTTCCTTTCACTAATTAAGTTTTCCTGAAATCCAGAGATGGCTGCATTGAAGTGCATGTGATCCCTTTACTTGTAGCTTTGAATTGGAGTTACAAACCTTTCTAAATAGGTGTTATTGTTAATTCAAGTATTTGGCATTATATAATATGTCTTCTATGGTCAAGTAATTTAATTACATTTCTGAAGAGCATCAGGGAACAATTTTTTTTTACTATAAACACTTGAAAGTGGATTATTAATAATTATAACTGACTTATATGGAAGATGTGAGTAACCACTAACCAGTATTGATAGATATAGTAACATTTGTCTAATAGCTAATAGCTGTTTGTCTAGACTAGTCTAGCTAAATGCTGACATTGTGTTATAGTAACAGCTGTTTGCCTAGTCTAACTAAAGGATTTACCAATGTTTACTAAAACATTGCCTAATAAAATTAACTATTAAACATTGATGGCCTAAAGTGTAATGCTCACAGACCAGATATGGTAACATTAATGATTCTGAGGACGTCACAATTCTAGAGAATGATAGGTTAAAAAATGAATGCAGGTATTTTAACAAAAATAAATTTGATTGACAATGCAGCATATTAATAGATGAAGCAAAAATAATATTTACTTGAGCCAAGGTCTGTTGGATGTGTATGGGTCACTGGCCTTGGCTGCAGTCTTCCGTTTTAGGGATTTTACTAGTTCATCTTGAGCCGTTGCACCTTTCGTGTTTCTAGTGAGGGTGTTCTTTCTGTAGTTGTGTGGTCTATAAACAGCCTTTTTCATTCCTGCAAGTTACCAAACAATTTATAATTATAATTATGAAGCACCACTACACTTGTCTATTCTAAAGTCATCACTAGTGTTTCTGTGTATAATTTCCAAGCTCAATTCACAAACACCACCATAATTATTAGCTACTGTCATTAATTATGAATTGTAGGTAGCAAAAAAAAATCAATATCTCCATTTTTTTGTTGGTTATAAACAGTAAATCTGGAGTTAAAATATTTCAAATTTAATTTCTGAAACAGTACAATTAATTTATAGTGGCAAATAATTTTGGAATGATTCTGGTTTCTGAAAATATTTTAGTGGTCCAAATTTTCTGTATTTATGGTAAGTTTTGTCTAGAACACAATCCAAGAAAATGAAAGAGCAGCACTCACATTAACTTATTAATGCTGCCAGTTAAACTATAATGTATCAGGCATAGCTTAGGGAAGCCACAGCAATCAGACAAATACTGTACACATTAAGCCATGTGAACAATATCTCAATTCAACATTACCAGGTATGAGCACAGAAAGACACTGTACTCTGATTTCTTCCCAACCCCTCCCCCCCACACACACACCACACACAAGACAAGCACTATCATATATGACCGTGCAGTTGTCAGTTACATTTGCTCTAAATCTGATTATCTAGCATGCAAGATCACACCACCACTAGTTAAATCTGCAGAAATCTTATGTATAGCAGTCACAAGATAGCTTCACTTCAAAAACATTTAACTAAATCTGACCCACTTGTAAACACTTACCTGTAATTATTTCATCTATAGCTCCATCATAAATATGTGGAAGAACCTCCACACAGTTTTCATCCTGGAAAGTGGTATCATCCATAATACTAGATAAACTAAGCGGAAAATTAATAGCTTAACACCAACCTCTTCTGGAGACTCTGACAATACTGCATTTTGTAAAGCAATTTTTGCAAGATTTTCTCCATCAACTTTCTATTCGGATAACATAATTTACATAACTTTGTACATACCATTGATATGCTGAGTGAGAAACTTACACGAAATCCTTCCACAAATCTATGCAGCACTGGAAAAACAGAATTTGGCTGTGTAGTTTTTGCATTACATCCAAAAAATTGCACCACTTCACCAAATGCTTCCTAGTTAATTACAGACAATGATATACTGTCAATGCCGTGCGAGGGAGGGCAAGCTAATTAGGTCCCACTATGATATACTGTCAATGCCGTGTGAGGGAGGGCAAGCTAATTAGGTCCCACTATGATATACTGTCAATGCCGTGTGAGGGAGGGCAAGCTAATTAGGTCCCACTATGATATACTGTCAATGCCGTGTGAGGGAGGGCAAGCTAATTAGGTCCCACTATGATATACTGTCAATGCCTTGTGAGGGAGGGCAAGCTAATTAGGTCCCACTATGATATACTGTCAATGCCGTGTGAGGGAGGGCAAGCTAATTAGGTCCCACTATGATATACTGTCAATGCCGTGTGAGGGAGGGCAAGCTAATTAGGTCCCACTATGATATACTGTCAATGCCGTGTGAGGGAGGGCAAGCTAATTAGGTCCCACTATGATATACTGTCAATGCCGTGTGAGGGAGGGCAAGCTAATTAGGTCCCACTCTATGTAAGTTTTTTATGACTGCTAGAATATACAGAATATTGTTACAGACTTACCTTGCATGTTTCAAAGTCTTCTTGAAGTTTCGTAACCTTTGGCTCAGCTTCAAGACAGAAAGTTTTCAAACTTTCATTAGTTTTGTTGTTGATGAGTTCCCCTGTAGCATCCTTCATTCCCTTTGCTAACTGCCGTATATCGGCTGCTAAGAGGTCCAATGACACTAGAGGCAAAAATAACGAGAAAGATGAATTATGAAAGTTTATTTACCACACTGTTTGAATGCTACAAGTGTTTCATACAGGATTCTCAGCACAGGGAAGGGAGACCACTAATACTTAGATATCCAGATATGCTGGTTTAAAAGGCTACAATACAGAGAGTGTCCAGAGAGAATTATAGTTGAACCAGAATAGGCCATGAATTCTAGTTTGTAGGTAACTTCTCCTCTTCACAGGACTATTTTAATTATAGCTATCGTTTTAGATACCTCTAATAAGGTAAAATACAACTGGGAACGTAAAATTGTAAACATCATAAAATTTTGGGCACTGATTTAATTAAAATCACCAAAAGTTGATCTAATACTGCAAAAATATAACACAAGCTTCATCGGTATAGCCTATAGGTAGTAGTGTCAATACATCCACATCTGTTCCAATATCCTACTGTGGTTTGTCCAGCACTAGTCATTATTATGCAGTGTCATCTATGAAAACCAACTCCTGATACATCAGACATACCAAAGACCTTGGTTATTACAATATTGAGGTCATTACATTTATATTTAAAATTTTCAAGGTCCAAAGGCCAACAGTTTAAATGAAGTGACAGTGAAATTAACCAGATCTATAATTTTACATTGCTCAATTGTTTAAATGGTATGAATCTTTCTGCTGCTTATTTACTGGAAGAAAAAGTGATTCTAGGAGTCAATAGAAGGAACACAAATTAATTATAAACGAAGCAATATTATCATAATGATTGTTGTACCAGAGACATCCTTTTAGCAAGGAACAGGTTGTATCTTCCTATCCCTATATAATGTCACTAGTTCAGCTAGCATTGAATCCAGGATAGAAACCTCACTAGCTTATAGCTAATTAGCACAACTAGCTGTGAGTATAAAGCTATGAGAATGGTTCATTCAGGTGGGGGAATGCTATATAACACATAAAGGCTATGGAGTTTAAAGGCTCAGTCAGATGGATTATTATAATATATTTCTTTTCACTCATTTTCATATATTATTATACTTAATAATACCATGTAATTTCTGTGTCTAATAATTTTCATTTTCCTAGAGACTCCACTAAAATTATTAACATCAGTGCATCACCTCATTGAAAAAAAAAAAAAAAAAAAAAAATTCAGGTGAGAGAAAAAGTTCTGAAGAGGTAACTAACTATTAACTAATTAATATCAAAACATAACTTAGAGAAACTAACCTGTAGCTGCTTTCTCCAAGTAATTTAACTCATGAAGAAAGTCAAGACTGTGAGAAAACTGCTCTCTTACCGCCTTAGCTATGTAGTGCATTAAAGTGATAGTTCTATCAGATGGTGCCTTGGTGTCCTTAAGCTGGAAATGACATGGTAAAATATTATTAATAATATAGTTCTATAATTTTAGTTCCACTGCTGTAGTACATACTAATGTGCTACATTAGGGCATGTAGAGAAAAAGGGCACTATAATTTGCACACAAAATTACTGTTCCTTCGATACATATGTATAGTAGGAAGCTCAGTTTAATGTTATCTAGGGATCAACAAACATGAATATTATTACTTTTATTGACTATTACAAGTGTAATGAGAAGTCTTCATAAAAAGCTTGTCTCAGCACAAGTTCAAGCAATGAAGCAATGATTTACTGATGATTACTCAGTCAGCTTTAATTAAAGTATTCTGACTTCCACAAGTACTGTTGCAATGACATTTTATGTTATAGTACAGTCCATGCTGATAGCAGTTAGGACATGAACTAGATTATACTCCAAGTTTTCTGTACTAAAATTATGACTCCACAGAAGATGGTGCTCAGATAAAATGAACAAAGTTTGACCATATAATCATGAACTTCTACAAGAGTCATACAAAGGTTTTTCGGTAAAGTATCAGATTGTCTACCTGACACAAGACATGTATTACATTGTCAGAAAAATTATAAATAATTATACATTATTACCTATTTATTATTATTTATTATTATTTATTATTTTTATTTATAATAAAAATTCTAACCAAAACAAGACTGGTAAAGGGTTGACTCAGTGACGTGTTAATAGTAAGGAATCATGAAAAGATGTAACATCGTTTTGATCTTCTACCAATACACATCTTCTACTATACATACATCTTCAAGGGATTGTTAGGAAGAACAAGGAAAACAGAACAGAATAAGAACAAGAAAAACATGTCCAAGAAGAAACCTCTAAACAGCAACAAACTGTGACAAAATCCATGTCATGTGAATATTGACTGTAGTAAGTGGTGGAACCTACAACTTTTTGAGACAACAATTATAATTTGTAAGCAATTCAGAGCACAAATTAAAGCTATTTAAATAAACTATTGAACCGGTACACTAATAGATTATTATATTGTGTATTATAACAATAATCCATGTCTCCTTTTTTCAGTGGATCACATATTATAAAAAAAACAACTTCACATGGTGCATTGGCCCTGCTGCTAAATTTTGCTTGCTACAGGCCTGTTAATTTACTGTCTTTATAGATATGGTATCATTATGTTCTCCTGTACAAGGTGCCTAAAGCTACCAAAAGCAGTAACACTGATTAAGTACAACAAAGCACCTAAAAAACATTTTAGTGCTCTTTAGCTACTCATGTGCCATTTAGATCTAAACTAGCTACATGTCTCTATACAAGTCTATTATCCCCACTTCTCTTCTATAAAGTGATGATGCAAGATGGAAGGGAGACTTTAGATGCTTTGAATGTTTACAAGTAGTAATGATGTCATGGCAGACTACACTGCAATGACATATTAAACAAATGAAATTTATTGTTGCGTCATGTGCTGTGTTACAAGTGATAATTTCATCACAGAATGCACATTTATCTTGTGTCAGCATAGACTATACTATGACTGACAGATTAAAGAGTGGTGCAAGAGTGATGCGTTGGCTGGTAACTTGGGCCTGCTTTATGCAGGTTCAAGTCCCATCCCTCTCTAATTCTAAAAAAGGGAGAGTTCCCACAAGAAAGGGTACCACAATTTGTGATAGAACATAATTAATGGACTCACTATATCCAGAGACTGCAGCTTGAATCCATACACTCCACCTCTTTTGCTGCTGTTCATATAATTTCCAAAGGCAAGTATTACCTCTAGAACTTTCTTCAGATGGTCGGAAGACACCACAGATTTAGAAGCAGCTATCACAGCATCAACTTGCTAAAGTAAAGAAGTATAGAACTGAATATATCTCTGGAAAAATTGGAGCTGTTTGTGCCACATAAATTTCTGGACACTTAAAACAATATTCCATCATGTACTCTGTCTACAATTACTCACTTTCAACTTAATTCTAAGAGTCCAGTACAGTGTAAATTTGAACAGACTCTTACAAATAATTATTGAGTACAATTATTATTATTGAGTACATCTACACTCTATGCTGTGGTAAAGGGTGACCATGGACAGATTTAATAATGACCCACATTCAATTATACATTGGAGTATATTATAGCTAATGTTGCCTTACACCTTATACTTATGTACATATAGAGTTGTACTCACTGGTGTTATTAATGCCAGATCATCCTCCAAATTGCCCATAAAGAGCATTACTTGGAGACGAATTTTTAATCTATCCACTTGATGCAACTATAGGATACACAAAATCTGTAATAATTCAAGAGATTGTATAAATTTTAGCACATACCTCATACATGAATCTATCGTTGTCGGCAAGAGATGATGGGTTTTTCTTCTCCTTAGAGAACTGGCTAAATTTCTTAACTTCTTCCTCATTTGGAGTAACTTTACTGATGATCTCGACCATTTCTAGTGGCAATCTTTCAAGATCCATGCTACAAAATAAACAATTATACAGATAGAAATTCACAAAGTAGGAGAGAAAGAAACACTTGTACTCAGTTTTCTATATGACCTGGTCATGAGATTATTTACTACAAACTATTAATATTAGGCTACTGTCAATGATATTGATAAAAATGATCTGTTAATAGTATATATTACCTCTATTAATGATCTGGTCAATAGCCTGCTGCTCGAAAACGATTATTGTAGCTACAACTGATGAAGAAAAAGTTGAATCTGAGAAGACTGAATGTGCAAGGTAACTTCTAAAAGTCTTACAACTCCTGCAACTTGTGTGAACTAGGGTCACTTCTAAAAATTTTACAACCCCTGAAACTTGGGCTTATAAGGCCATTTCGAATAAAAGTCAAGCAGATTATAGTTGTTTCATAATTAGAGATGGAAAATTTATAGTTGCCATTCTCATAAAAGAAAAATTGACATCCCATTCAAAAATTGGCTCTGGTAAGGTGCCTGCATGCATTCTTTTTCATGTATTACATTGTAATATCTGCTGAAAGTCAATTTCCTTCACTGGTTATTGTGACTATAGAAAAAATGAATACAAGTTTTTTTCCATTTGGTGATGAAGATCTTGTGAATGTAGTTGATGTTGATATATCTAGTCAATAGTCTGCTACTCAATAATGATCATTATGATGATAATTAGCAAGAGTGCCAAGAAAATAGAAAATATAACTGTCAGTTAGTTTTTGCTATCCGCTGTTTGATACTTGGTGTCAGCTACAG